>JACCIA010000001.1:13897500-14470000 GCA_018906985.1 Apocrypta bakeri
GAGAGAGTCCTAGCGTGAATCCGCGTCAAATATTGTTCCTATCGCGGTCGGCTTCTCTCTTTTGATTAAGATCTACCCCAAGTGTAGTTTATGCGTGTGTATGATTTTTTCGAGCTCGCGAACGCTTCTTTAAGAGACAGAGTCGAGGACTGTGGAAGTCTGACTTCACCCTTCGCATCTTTTAAAAATAAGTGCTTCTGGCGTAGGGAGGCGTATACTCCCCTGCGCAGTGCGGTGCTTGAGACTGCGGGAAAAAACGCGCGCGTTTGAAAAAAATATACGCGAGAACCGACTTCTTCCGTTTCGCTGTACACGCGAAGATTGCCTCGACTATATACTTATAGCGAAGAATTTAAATAAGACATCTTTTTTAAAACAGAAATAGATTTTACTCGGCAAGAAAGAACGAACTGGATTTTCTAGCTGTCGCTAAAATTGAAATACATTGCGCTCTTATTGTGCGTTTTGATAACCGAATCGAGAGGGGATTTAGATACCCCTGTTCGCTCGGGCTATTCATCAAAATTGACTCAACGGCAATTCAGGTGACTTAACGCTTGAAATAAATTAGCAATTTGATTCGTTCTGTAAATAATTTGCAATTAAATTACTTTTCTACGCGCTGTTCAATATAAATATAAACAAATTTCAAGCCTTGACCTTTTCGAATAAACTTATGCATTCGCGCGTGCGTAAAAACAAGTTTTAATCTTGAAGAGGTGCTAATCGTACAAATATCTGCCGTCAAGAATCACGTAAGCCCTCGTATAAAAACAAAGTTTAAAGCAAAGAAAACAAAATTAACAAACTCTCGAGAACGTAGCATAATTCAATGTGACAGTCGCATCTCTCACTTTTTAAACCGCACTCGACTTTTTCCCTTCATCTCCCGACTCGTCGTAGCTTTTCCCCTCCGCCGTCAATGACACACACTCACACATTCACCTTCAATTTAAAGCACACTCGCTCTCCGCGCGACGACTCGCCATTTCCTGCGACGCAGTCGTGCATCCGGACAACTCTCCCCAAGTCGCTTCAGTCCCCGTTGCTTAAAGGGCCCCAAGACTGTACGTACGCGTAAATGCAATACAGACAACCAAATGGAAATCGGTGAAAAAGTCAACGGACGGACGAATTAAAATTTCAAAGGGGAAGCGGCTCCCACGAGCGTGGTTAGAACCCGACCCGACGTCTTAGGACACCGAAGTATTTTTTTCTCTCCGCTAATTTACAAGCTTGGAATCGAATTTGGAGGCATTACAATAATAACGGCTTTTTTTTCTTCCCGCCGGGGTTACGGCATTGGGAAAATTGTATGCCGCGGAATATGATTCGGACCGAAAGGTTTTTCTTCTCGCTATTGAAATCCCTAATGCTATACACTATATAGTTTTTTTGAAAAAAAAAAGTCCGATATCGTACGCAAAATTTGCATAATATTCCGATTAAAATACCCGGGGGCAACCGATAAGACGAAGATAGCCAGACACGAGACTCGTGCACTTAGCTTAACAGTAGAAACGTTTCAGATTCATACTCAGATCATTTCAGATAAGTCGACTGCACGATTGTATCTTCGTCACTGTATCGCTCGTCTTATATCAACTTGACGTGTATAGTTAAACGATTTTCTGAAACGCCAACTTGCATATTCAAAACGTAACGATATTTTTTATGCGGAAAAAAATGATATTCATGTAGCATGCTATACACTGCCAATCATTTGCTATTCACAATTCTTCCAAGCATAAACGTGCTCACTCATATAGTTATACACGGGCGTGTATATATATACATACACACACATATATATACCGCAGAGAGCGAAGAACACAATAAGCCATTGTCGTAGAAACTTTTTCCAGACGCCTCCGCGTCTCCGACGAAGTGCGGAGGTGTCATCGTCGAAATGTAAATCAGAGCGTAATGATTTCCTTGAAAATAGAAATGAGTACAGGTAGAAAAAGCGAATGAATCACGCGTTGAACCACGATATTTGTCGCCGACGGCGTATGTTGTCGAGGTCGGGAGTTATCGTCATCTACATTTGTTTGGCCTCGAACCTATCTTCAAAATATTATTGTACAATCTTTTGTCACCTATCGCTGATGCGTACTTCAGAAGTAACGATCTTTTTTTTTTTATTTACAAGGATAAGTTAAATATATTCTGCGAAATGCAGCAGCGAGCAAGGTAAAACTATAGATCATTTGTGCGATTAAAATATTATTATTACTTCCGTGGCACGGTGCACGCAATCGAGATTCGATTTGTCTCTCATCGTTTCGAGCTAATTCGTAAACAAGTAAATCTGATAATTTTAAACTTTTCAATTAAACAATTTAACCTTTATTATGTATCTACAATACCGAACGGTTCAAATAGTGATATTCGCGAAGCGTAGGCGAACAGGTGTATTAAATCTCGCCCACGTAGTTTCGGTCTGGATATGCGATAAGCGAAAGCGACGGATCCAATTTAAAGTAACATTACCTATCTCGGATTAGGCAGTTTAGAATATATAAGTTCCATATAAATCGTGGCATGTAATCCTCTGGACACCGTATATCTACTCAAATTCTAGAGGAAAAAAAAAACTCTTCAAAGATCAGGAAGCAGGGCTATGCATAGACGAAAAAATCGAAGACTCCCCTGCGGGTTTATTCAATCCGGTCGAAGTGTGCTGAATTTAAAACCTGTACGGTCCCTGGAATAAAGGGAAATTTAAGCTCTCACGAACAGGAAGAGTGTATAGGTTCTAGGCGCGTAACGCTACACGTTTAAATCCCGTATATGTAACGTTATTCGAGGATCTGTCTGCTTCTCTCTTTTTGACGTGTATATGTGCACATGTATATATGTGCGCGTGTGTGTGCCGGATGTAGGATAACCGCATAGAGGCCCATCGCGTGTGAGTGTATTTTATATAAGACCCCGGAATAATGCAGATCTGCATGGTGTTTCACGCTGCGATGGTTTTTAATTTTTCCGGAACCGTCGGCTTTTTTGATCGTCTTATCGGGGAGCTTTTTGTCCAGCGATCGGTATATGCATAAACGCACGATGACTTTGATTTATTGCTTCAATTATTTTTATCAATCATATTGATGCGTCTTTTGTTGAAGCTCGATGTCCGGAAGAGATAACGCGCAGAGTGAATGTTCTACTCGGATTATTTTTGGAATTTTCATGAAAATCGTACACACGAATATATACGGGTCATTAAACTTTTAACTGAGTGTGTTATATACACTTTCACTCACTTTGCAGTGAATTATCAGCTGTGGTGTTGTTTATCGCTACTGTTTCGCCCGAGGCCTTTAAGGACACGTATGGCCTGGAGATACGGAGGAGAGTGTTTTGACTTCTCTGTGGAGAAGTTCATATTTTTCATTGATAGTCGCTATTGATTTATCTGTTCGCAGAAATTTTCGTAATTAATTTTGCAGATAACATTTTCTTTTCAGACAAAGGAAACCGTATGATAGTATGCCTGTCCGAGCGTCTTATACATATACACGGACTATTCTCTGACGGATTGACCGGTCAACAATTTTTTTTTCTTTTAAATATCTTTAAACTGTTCTTTGTCACTGTATTGCGAGCATTTTTTGCAGATTTTGTCATAAAAGGATTTTAAGTTCTAGAATGTCAACGTTTTTATGCTGATTTTCAAAAGATTGTAACTTTTCTAAGTAACTAAAAGTATTTTTGTAACTAAGAGTATTTTTTACTAAAAACCCAAAAGGGACTTTTGTTGCAGAATTACTTAAACGTTACCGATAAAATAATTGCTAAGTTGTTGAAAAGTAAATATACCGGTCAATGCGAAAATTGTGAATTTCTATTTCTAGTTAGAAACAAAGCGATCAAAACATCAGCAATGGTGTAACAAAATATGAATTTTTGAAAATTATATAAAAGTAAAAAAAGATTGTCCGGTTAACCTGTCCGAGAACGAACCACGTATATGAAATATAATCTAAGCTTAAAGCTGGCTTGCCTTAACGTTTGAATTAATTCCTCAATATCTATATCTAACGAACGGGAAGTAACCGATGAGGCCGTCAATATTTCATCAAGTCGTGTAAATGCGCTCAATAAAACGCTCATAATTTTTTACTACGATCGTAAAACATAGTTCGTGCCGTATAGGTTGACCCTGACGAATTCATTTTATTTACTTATCTACAGTTCGTTTTCCAATTGCAACGATAAAGTAAAAAATCTAAAATGGAAAATAATTCATTATTAACAAAATCGCATCTCACCTGTGTCTAGCAGCCAACATCTTTGCTCTGCACCACACACTCTACGATATGTACCACAAAAAAATCCTCCGCTCGAACTTGCGGTTGCGCGAACAATGACCGCTGCTGCAGAATTCACCCGCTGTGGTATCCACACTAACACGCTTGCAGTCTCTCACACTTTCTCTCTCTCTCTCTCTCTCTCTCTCTCTCTCGCTCTCTCTCTCGATCAAGCTTATCAAGCTATGGATAAGAAGAGCGAACAAGAGCAAAGGAATAATATTAAACGACTGCAGCGGTGCTATGTTGTATGCAAGCCGTGCGCAGTCCGTGCAACAACTGTCTCCCCAACGGCGCAAGCTCCTTATAGCTACTCTAGGCATTCCGCGAGTGCACGCACGCGAGCGAGCTAGCGAGAGAGCAAGAGAGAGAGAGAGAGAGAGAGAGAGAGAGAGAAAGAGCCTTTTCCTCCTATATTTACGCAACGCGCATCCCCGGAGGGCCCGCCTACGATGCAGTGCATGCGCGACGTTTTATTTATAGGATACACACGCGTGCGCGCGATCTGGTTCGGAGAAAAAAATTTCGGGGCTCTTTAAATTCGCTCAAGAGGGATGAAATAAAAATTCACCGTATAGATAGCGAACGTTCCGTGAATTTCGGTGGTTATGCTCGCTGTGTTGTGATAAATTTTTTGAAGACTATATATTTCATCTAGGTGATCGTGGATGTTGGAATATTTTATGTTCACGCGCGACTCGTACCGACATTTGCTTCTCATTTCCGAGTATAGCACCAGCTGTGGCACGGAAGTACTGCCTCTCGAAACAATGCTGGGGAGCGAGATTCTTCACTGCATATATATATATTATACCGCACTGTCGCGCGAGTCGTATGCGTGGAAAATTCTATTTTAGGAGAGGAGACGCGGAGCAGAGGAAAAAGCAAAGCTTTCTCTCTCTTTCTCTGTCTCTCTCCAACGTTATGTTCGACTTTGCACAGCTGTCAGATGTTGCACGCGCCAGTTCAGTCAAAATCACGCGGGAATGTAAATCGCGGCTCATCAACTAAATGATTATCAATTGTTCATTATTATTTACTTCTTTTGTATCAATGGTTATATTTTGTAAACTCACGAGGTATTTAGAATATAAGATAATAATGTTTCGGTAGAAACATTTTTTTATTTATTTTATTTTTATTTATTTATTGATTACTTTATCTGAATTTGTTTTTTTTTTTGATGAATAATTTATTCACGATAGGAAAATTTGTATTAATCGTTATCGTGTAATCGTTATCGTGGGGATTACTGTTCATGACTTATAATGAATGTACGCGAAATAAATAATGTTTTCGAAAAAATGCTTTTCTTATTGACTCTTGCAGTTTGTGAAAAAAGCGATGTTAAATCAATGTCAAAGCCACATTGATTGATATGAATTTTTTACTTTCCACCTTAGATCAATAACAATATTTCTAAGTAGTAATCAGAATTGTTCTTATGATATAATAATGTCATGAAAATATTGCAAATCTATTGATAATGTCACAACCGTCTATGTTATATGAAATTTTTAAATTATAAATTAAATTCTAAAAATGTATCTGCGAAGTCTCCGGGATTATTTCAAAATAAATGTTTGTACAAAAATAATCAAAACTCAATAAAAATGATACAAGTCGTTGAACATTGTATTGTTTAAAAACCCCGAAAATTTATTTTAGGTTTGCAGTGCCAGGTGATAAGATGATTTCTCTCGAACTTTACGCCTTTTTTCAATGTATTTACCATAAATTATATTTATTGACATAAATCTTTAAAACATGCGCTTATCAGGTATTTCTTATCAAATGTTCCTAATAAATGAATGTTGAGATTTTTTAGCCTTTATTACGTTCAATACCTTCTTAACGTAGACAAAGAAAAAGTGATATTACGAACGGGTAATCGTGAATTAGTTTTCATTAAAATGAAGAATTCGAAGAAAGGACTTTTAGTATTTATGCTGTTGTTAATTATACATCCATCATTGGGTCTCCTAATAGATGAAATGGATTATGTCGTAGACTGTGTAGTAGATACTGCAAAATCGCTTGGAACTAATGTTTATAACATAATAAATGGTGGAATATCGTTTATTCGAGAAGCCCTCTACCTTTTCTACCACAAGGAACTAAAAGATACAACACCGTACAGTGGCGAAGAATACGATTTTATAATAGTCGGCGCAGGAAGTGCAGGTGCTGTAATGGCGAATCGATTGAGCGAAATCGAAAATGCCACCGTTCTTTTAATAGAGGCTGGATATAAAGAAAATCTTATCGAAGATATCCCATCAATAGCTCCTTTTCTACAGTATCTTAGTTCCATTAATTACAATTATAAAACAGAACCTTCGGATAAATATTGTTTGGGAATGAATAACAATCAGTGTAATTGGCCAAGAGGTAGAGTTATGGGAGGATCGAGTGTGTTAAATTATATGATTGCTACTCGGGGAAATCACGAGGACTACAATGATTGGTCATCTATGGGTAACGACGGCTGGTCTTTTAATGATTTACTGAAGTATTTTAAAAAGTTAGAGACTTTCAGTGGTACAATTGTGGATGAAGGTTTTCACGGGTTCGATGGTCCAATGCACATTGAAAATGTCAAATATCATACAGAAATCGGTACAAGTTTTCTTAAAGCTTCAGAAGAGATGGGCTTTCCCATCATTGACTATAATGGAGAAAAACAGATTGGATTCTCTCCTAGTCATTTTACAATCCACAATGGAGAGAGATGGTCAACTAATAGAGGATATTTATACCCTATTAGTTGTTCACGACCTAATCTGTTTCTAACGCAAAACAGTCGTGTGGATAAAATTTTAATCGATTCTGATTCCAAACAAGCTTACGGAGTATCGTTTACTAAAACAGGATCTACCATTCAAGTAAGAGCCAAAAAGGAAGTGATTATTTGTGCTGGAGCTATTGATACACCGAAACTTTTGATGCTTTCCGGAATTGGACCAGCCGAACATCTACAAGAATCGGGAATAGATATTATACAGGATTTACCGGGTGTTGGTGAAAATTTAATAGATCATTTGTTGTATTGGAATATGAGGTATACTGTAAACGAGTCCGTGACCATTGCCTCAGATCTCTTCTCTTCTACAAATCCAGATTTAGGCGATTACCTAAAATATAGAAAAGGATCTTTAACATTACCTGCTGCTTTAGAGATTTTAGGTTTTATCAACACTAATAATTTACAAGATCGAACCGGACGTCCTGACATTGAATTGTTCTTGTGTCCGTCATCCGTGGGATCGAATCAATTGTTCACTCAAATTTTTAATATAGCAGATGAAGATTATGAGGTAACTTATCAAGATCGTTCAAACCAGGAGTCCTTTTTTGTTGTGATAATTTTATTAAAGCCTAAGAGTATAGGGAAAATATCGTTAAATAAACAAAATCCTAAAGCAAAACCACGAATTTATCCTAATTATTTGAGCGATCGGGAAGACGTTAAAACTTTAATTCGAGGAATCAATTTTACTATGGAATTAACTAAAACTAACGCTTTACAAAAATATAATGTTACTTTAATTGATAATCCAATTATTGGTTGTGAAAATTTCGAAAAGTTTTCCGACGAATTTTGGGAATGCGCTCTAAGAACTTTTGCATCAACGTCCTATCATCCAGTTGGTACATGCAAAATGGGCCCTTCAAATGATACCATGGCAGTTGTTGATTCGAGATTGAAGGTATATAGTTGATTGTTTATATTATCGATCGAAATTCATTATAACCTATATGCATATATTATTTCAGGTGTACGGCATCGACAAGCTAAGAATAGTCGATGCATCGATTATGCCAACGATTGTAGCTGCGCATACAAACGTTCCGGTAATAGCAATAGCGGAAAAAGCTGCCGACATGGTAAAAGAGGATTGGAATTTGCCTACGGATTAAGATAGATTTAAATATTATCAGCCCGAGACCGAACTCGCAAAGCCCGTTGAAGCTTATTCTATCGGTAAACTAGGGCTTGTGATTCATGGATCGTTAAAATTATTGTAATCTTTGTGTGACTTTCATGATTACTTCTGCAATAAATATTCATTTCACATGAATAAATAGTCAATCGCTAAGGCATATGTGTTTTAGTTAAAAAGCATTACGTAAAATCGTGTTGTAAGGGTTTAACCGGAACCGTAGGAAATTAAGATCTCACCATAGTTTTCAAAGGGATGTAGACGAAGCCCTTACTACGGCTATTAAAAATTTGTCACCATCTCCGGTAATCCTCTTTGTTTTTTCTTCCCTCGAATTTTACGATCGGTTATAAAATCGCTCGTAAAATTATACGAGATCTACCTTTTTCTACTTTCCATATGGCAGTGAGTTATAAAACTTCGATTCGTCACAGCGATTCACCGTTCCGCAGATGCTACAAACTATCTTTTATTTCTTACCTCAGTGAGGGCAATTATTTAACAAGAATTGAATTTCCTCGCGCAAAAATATATAGTATAGACCTCCAGAGAGTCGTTTAAAAAGAGATCCAAGACGTTTATTAGTATCACGAAGAGGGATTTTCGGATTCGTTGATACGGAACAAACGGACGGACTGCACTGTGCGTGGAAGTGATTTCACGCTCGACGGGAATCCTCGGACAGGATCTAGGCGAGGCGTCCTGTCCGCCTCCGATATAATGCGCCTTTATATTATTTGCGTTTCGCTTGGCCATCCACGTGATTTCTTCCGTTGCAGCAACGAATCTATATGTACCCCCTTTTTATATTTTTTTTTGCTCCCCCAAAGGTGCGGCGAGAAAGTTTTTTCTTTTTTCTTACATAATCACGTCCGCTTATGCGCTTTTGAGATTCGAATGTATAGGGAGCTGTCGAGCGAGAAATTACCGACAGTTTGGATTTTTCGTGAGCTCAACACCTTTTCTGATGGGTTCATTATATAAATATATGACGTTTATTTTTTGAAACGCGCTCACACCGTTTATATGTTTCGCTGAATATTACGAGGAAGTTTCATGAAGTTTAATTGCGGGAATAAAATTCCGTTTCAAGGACCGTAACGTATTGTCGGGTCTGTTTCCTGGATCTTGAATGACTTAACCGGCGGCACCTTGTTACTGTTTATTATACGCGAGATTTTCGACCTTCTCCGCTAGCGTGTCTAGACGTACCTTCAGAATGAGAGCAAATAAAACGGCGAGTTTCGTGGATTGAATCTGAAATAAGGTCTCTCGACGGACTACTTTCTATTTAGCATTTGATTGCATTGTATTAATACATTTCTTATATTTTCAACATTTTTTTTTTAATTTAACGGATCACTGCGACAATAATAACTCGACTTTTGTCAACGGAACTGGAAAAACGCGTTATATTAGTATAGAATAGCCCGGAGCATTTAGCAAACAGTAAAGTCAGTTTGAAACCGGACGGTTGTATCGAGCGGATTTTGAGGTTTGCGCGTCTTACCAGTTGAGTATAGCTCTCCAAGTTACACAACCATAGGTCCAAGACAGATACAGAGAAGCGAGCGTGAGACTCCTGTGGGCAGGATATATTATGTAGCCGCGGAGTGCGGTATAGCGGTCAATGGTCCTGTGCTTTGTACAGACACTTTTTTGCGGTGATGTTTTGGTTCGATGATCATCGCGCGTCTATCATCACCGTGAGATATACAAATTACTTTTCTTGCAGACACTCGATCCGTTTGAGTTCAGACTCGTAAAATGAAACGTACGCTAGTTATGCAATTGTCTTCGTCGCAGAGTAATGGTAATTTAGTTGGCGTAAACAAATCGACTTCAGTCAATGTATATTCGACGTGACTCGCGTCACGGCTAGCTCGGCATCTCAATCGGCCCATCGACGCTCTTATATCACTCGTCCGTCTATCGTACATTCGTTTGAGTACGTGACCGACCGATGCATCAAATCGAGATCACGGATGAAAAACATATGGCGAGTAGAGACGGACCAAAAGCAAACAGACCGAACGAAATCGTCATTGACGGGGAGTTTATTTTTTCATTTCTGATCGATTTATGCGCCTCCGTCCATCTCCCGTGTACTGACGTAGTCTGAAACAAAGATCGACATGCGCGGAAAAAAAATCGCCGTTGTTATTTTCGGTTACGCGGAATCACAAAAAGATAGTCTACTCCGTAACTATATAGCTTTGCATACGCGTGTAGGTAGGTAGAGGAAGGAAAAAGAAACAAGCCCACATTAATCTTTGGATTTTGTTTTACAATGCCTTTGTATGCAATATGTGCAGTGTCTGACTCAGCAAAAATATTATTTATGATTTCCCTCCGAACTCGTCCTGGATTTGGAGCAGACATATGTCCAACGTCTCGTACGTTCGCAATTATTAATGCCTTGAAAATAGACGGGCAAGAGAGACCCATCATACCAGCAAAGAGAGCAGTCTAAAATGAAAGGATGACCAAAGAGTAGCGACACACTTCATCATCGCACGGCCCCTTCGCGAATGCATCGCATATATAGAGTTGGAACCAGTTCCCCGGTGTTTTTCATCGCTCGTGTTTCCGGCGATGGGATAGTGAAAAGCCGCAATACTGCGGCCGGCACATTGAATGTGGCTTTAATTAAAGCGTCGGTTATACCCTGTACCATCGGGTTTGCTACTTCTTTTTTTGTGCTCGGAAGAGACCCTCGAGAGGCTCGTGCCTCCCGTGTGTACACAGCCGAACATTAGGAGCTATTTGCATAAATAATGCGAGAGGCGGTGTCCACCGAAACAGCCTCCTCTTTTATGTTCTGGCTTTTATGCGGATATAAAGGGAAGAGAGATACGCTCTGCTGACGGTCCTATTTTTCGACATTTTATTTTTCGACTTCTCGGTTATAAAACGCCGATTAATGCCTGTCCCTCGAGGAGATATTCACGCCTCTCGATATATACTCCGAACGTTAAAGATGCGCGAATATGAGACTAATAGAATTTTCGAGAAGCGCTCGAAACTTTTTCTTATCGGCTATATTGTTGTACTAAAAATTTTTTCCTACGAACGATACGCCCTCTCCTTTCTTTTATCGTTTATTATGAGAATTAAATAGTTGTTTAAATGTGTAAAAAGAAACTTTCGCACGGCCGAATACGACGGCGGGGAAAAAACTCGTTGCCCGCAAAAGTGACTTTCGGACCAACCGACTCTAAACCTCTGCAAGCTGTGTGAAATAATGAGCGAAAAAGCCAAAAGTCGTTTCGAGAAGTGGTATCGCCACTCGAACCCTCGTGTCCTCGTACCTAAGCGATGTTCGCACAAAAAAATACGAGGGGCGCGAGCAAACTACTGTACACCTATATTTATATACCCTTATGGAAATGAAGTGTCGCGTGCGCGATGTCGTGTAATCCGTTACACGAGTCACCGCGGGATCTTGTCAGATGGACTCTGGCCATATTTTACATCTGAGTTCATTATCGCCCTTGTACCCGGTCAATATTTGCATTTTCCTATCCTAATAAACCAACTTTTCAATCCGACTCAATTGAACGCGTTCAATCTCTCTATTCTGCACTCCGACGATACAAATAAAAATCACGAGGCAATGCGAAAAAATGAACCGTTATATAAATTACTTTTTACGAACATCCCCGATTTCGCACATGACGGCGTCCGACACTTACTCGAGCCGTTAAGTTCGAGTGACACCGACACACCAGATGCACAAATGCAGCAGCCCATCAAACGCGTCACTAAACTACTGCATTTTATAGACTGTGTCTAACTCGATTGAGAACCCGGCGGTAAAGTCCCTATAGGTATATATAGTCAGCAAAAAAAAAAAAATATATAAAAAAACTGCGGTGCGTTCGATGACGAGCGAAAATGTCGTAAAGTATCGCATAAGCAATGAGTCACGCGCCCCTTTTCCTTAACCCCCTTGCACGTCGAAAATATCTCTCTGTACAGCTTGTACTTTTTTTGTTCGTGATTGTCGGACAGTTTCGTGGATTCCTAGACGATCAATTTTTACGAGACGCGTTACACGCTCATACGTAATGTCGCACATAATGGGGTGAGCATCGCTTGTTCTTTTGCGGATATGATGGAGAAGCATAGGAGGTTTGTCGAGAAAAAAAAGACGACGGGACGATCGATCAAAAATAAAAACGCGGTTCGGATAGGTTAATTACTGTAACGTTCGTTTGCGCGGGTATTTGGACGAATTTTTCGATCGAGTGCAGGATGTCATTCGATTAGGTACAGTCTTCGTGTCATTTTTCAAAAAGACAATGGAATGTAATTTTTTCAAGGGTTACCGATTTACTCTAATGGAGTATGAGATAATGAAATAATAAATCGCAACAAGTAAACGTTCCTTTTTTAGTTGTGATTTAAGTAAATTACGGAAACGAGATTTTGTTAAATAAATCTGCTTAAGGCGGTTTTTCGGAATTATTTATTCGTTTTATAATATGGCCATTAATATAATTGCTCCATTAAATATCCTTGAATATGTGATATATAAGTTTTGACCTTCAAGACTCGACGTATTCAAAAATATCGAGTCTCGAAGATGCATATTTTAATATTAAAAGCACGTTAAGAGGCAAGTTATTGAGACAAAGTGATAAGACAAATCATTCCTCTTAAAAGCTCTTTACTTTTATGATAAGATGCGAACCATTCATCTTCCAATCAAGCTTTGAAACTATTTATTATTTCTATTGACTTTTTCGTATAATCCTGATGACAAATAGGTTTCAAAACTCACTCCTAATAGTAAATGCTACTATTAAGAAATTAAAAAAAAATGTTATAATACACTCTGATTTTAAATTTGATTATTTTGAGCAGTAAACAATGTAAAGCAATCAAAATAAATATTTTGCACTATTTTCGACTAATTGACGTAAACACACTTATGTAAACCCCTTGTTTCGAACGATAAGTTTAACAATTAATTAATAACTTACTTTTACGCGCGATAATCCGAATAAAGATGCCATATCTTGCTTGTACATGTAAACAAAAATCTCCATATGATTAGAATTTAATTTTTATTAGCTGATTATATTCCAACTGCATTACTGAATGGGCACTGTTCTGGCTAGTTTGTTATTGAAGTTTATTGAAAAAAATGCCGATACTTTAAAGTAATTTCAATTTCTTTTGCAAGCGAAAGTTAGCTTTTTGAAAATTACGTACAGATAATATATACAAAATCTTTTTGAATGGTAATTTACATACAAACGAGTGGTTATTATATCAGCGGATAAGATACCATTTTTGCCGAGACATTTGTGATATATCGTTAAATGATTGTTAACTTTTAATTAAGTAATAAGTACTTCACAGTATCGTTGTTTACGTTATTATAATGTGTACACTGCTTACAATCAATGAGTAAACATAAGCTTCTCACATTTATTTATATTTATTGTTGCCCTTAAATGTATTAAATTCAAATGTAAAACATTCGGATTAAATAACAAAAAACGAAGATTTCTATCAATAGCTGTAAAAATGCTTATGCATAAGTAATCGAAATTACCTCGGTTTCCGTTGAGTTCACATAGCAATCATGATCTACAACACGTGTAACAAAGACTATAGACCTTCGGTACGTATAATTTAAAATTCGGTCTCTTTTGCCGACCATAAATGAAGAAATAAAGCTCGACTCGCGAAGTAATCGTTGTTGCGGTAAGTCTCGGCTGACTGACCCGAAGAATAACGCATCTGCCCTTTATTTCGTTGTCTTCGCGCGCGAGTTCATTCTTCCTCATGGACAATGTTGAGACACAGCTGCTCCCGCGATTTTGACCCGATTTTCCTTCCGACAAAGCAACGCTCGTGAAGCTACTGTGTAGTACAGAGCTACTCTTGTTGCTGAAGCGAGTCTTCAAAGATGTTTTTCTACTCGATTCCCGTATGTCTTTTTTTTCTCTCCAGTATCAAAGTGACTTCCTATTTTTATCCTCGGGGAAGCACAAGGGAAATGTGAAGTGCAGCGAGACTTTAAGAACAGATCGACACACTTCTTTGTGCGCGCGCGCTTTCTGGATTATTGTACGGGAAAAGAGGGTTAAGCAGGAAGTGGATATGTTGGCATACGACGTATAAGGTATTATGAAAAGACACATAAGAGTATTACAATTTTTACGGTATAAGTAAGTGTGATTATTCATCGTGGTGTTTATAATAGGCGTAGCTTGAAAAAACAAAAAAAAAATAATCGATTTCGACACTTATAGAACAGGTTATTCGTAATACGTAGCAAAAACACAACATAGGGCATAATACGTGTGTCCTTCGACGGTATGAAAGCTGTAGTTGTCTTTGTCTTTGTCCCAAAGAAATCCCATTGAAGAATCCAACGATTGACTAGCTTTTTGAATTATACTAACAGTCACGGCAACTTTGTACCTAAAATTATTTGAGATTGAGATTCGCGTTGCTCCTTGGAGCAGGCAACACTCGATGCGTCAAAGCAAGTAACGATTTTTCGCTCTCCGCAAACAACACACGTTGCCGCGGTGAAAAGTTTACCTGTCGAAATTCAAATCCCTTATCTTCCTTTGAATTTCCAAAGCAGATTCCGAACAAAATTTCACAGCTTCGCCCGCGTCGTAAGTAAAATCCTCCAATCTCTCGTTCAAAATCGCTTCCACCAACTTGTCCACAACCTCCAGTTTAAATACATTACGTGGTTCCAATCGATAACTATTCTGGTACTTTGCTATCTGCGCCTTTGTCAAACGTACATATAACACTGTAGCGAAGTTGAAATTAAGGGAAAAAAAAATGAAAATTACATCACGCTCATTACCTGATCGTTTTCGCTACTCGGCCTGTCAGCGATCTCAATATGCGTCGGCATAGCTCAGTTTTCTTCATCTGACCAACGAATGGATTTCCGACTGCAGAAACTGAGCAACAACTCGCTCAAACGCGTACTCGCGAACGTATGCTCCACTTTGCGGACTGGAGGCAGCGGAATCATTGTTTCCTAGTAACGAAATTTGATGGATCGATTAGACTCGACTACTGTTGGCATACACGCACACTAGACTCGCATATCGTTAGACGTATGTACGTAAGAAACGAAGAAAAGGCCTTGTAGAAAAGTTCGCGTGCATAGATTATATCGATGCAGATTCTATATACTTATGGACGTGTATATTATTATCGTAATTAATGTAATTGAAAAGCTTGCTGAGTATGGGGCTGGATCGATTTTCGAGGTTTTGTAAAATTATTCCAATTTCTTTCTCAATGTAATACTTGCCATTTATCAACTTACAAAGACACTTGATACTCAAATTGAAAAAGTCAAATCATTTACTTTGAATTGGTCAATCTTAACTTTACATTCTATACTCAGTGTATAGCTAATATGATTATTCGTTGACGTTTCTTCTCGGAAACTTTTCACTTGTTTAAACTAGTGATTTTCAGCTTACGCACGATTCCCTCATTTTCGAGTAAAAACACTGTGTTAATTACCGATTAAAAATACTGATTTCTGGACTACAGCATTCACTGACTCTACTGTGAAAACTCACAAGTAAAAATATCGACTTACGGTTAGATGCTTGAAACAATGAGTTTTGCTGGGACGAAATAGCGAATACTCTACGTTAACATTTGTAATCCGTATACGATTACACATCATATGAAAAAGTGAATTCTTTTCACTTTACAAAAACGGAAAGACTTTCTATTTAACAGTTGCATGCTTGTCGTATTTTCAGAGGATGGAAGCATTTCAATTTTAGAAAGTTCGTATAGCCGATGTGTTCGGTGAGCTATAAAAGACTGCTACGGGCGTCGCAGAATTAAATATCACTCGTTAACGGAATTGAAAAGGGCTCGATATCGAACCGAGTGTGTGTGTTTTATAGTAGCGCAGCTGCCACTTTAATTTTACCTATAGGTGTGTACGCATTCTCTTTGCGGTATGTATCGCCGACTCATCGGCGTTCTATAATTAAGCGCAGACCCGCTCTCCACCCCCACGTCGGCTTTCGACGCACATTGCCTACCGCGGAATGTACCCCCATGCGAGGAGGAAAGAAAAAGAGAGACTCCCCTCGAGGTTTTGCCTGACGCGTGTTATACATAGTAGATACGTGTATTATATCCAGGTGGACGATCGGTACGTTCAAATTAGTAGCGCTAGTGCATGTATGTATATATATATATGTATATATTCATAAATGTACAGAATGAGAGAACGAGAGGTAACGATCAGCTGCCTAATTTGCGCCGATTTTCAAAGCGATAGGGAACGAGGATGAGACAGCTAGCGCGAGTTTCGATAATTGATAGCGAGCCATGGTATTTAGAGGCCACGTGTCGGGAATGCGCGTATGCGCGTTATTATATTTGCCATTTTTCGTGAGATTTCGCGATAGAATTTTTTTCAACTCGTACTCTTAATTGAGAGGTACTATCAGTTTCGTAGCTCTGGAGTGTGTGGAATCGTAAACTGTTAAACTAAGAATGGAAAATATGTTCTACGCGACCAACTATATTTGTTCTCGTCTAATATTGTAATAACGTATACATTTACTCGTCAAGTTGTCCATCAACGTATAAACATTATGCACAAATATTTACAGAAAAATATTTAATTCAATTTAGCGATTGTAGTGTACGTAGTCTTTTACGAAACTCGTTTACATATAACACTAATCTGTCACATGCGAATGTATGAATATTACTTTTAGTCAAATTATACCAGATGGAATTTTAACTAAATTAATTTTCAAATTGTTATTTAAGTAATATGTACAGTTTGTAAATAACACGAGACACTTGTATTTTGTGATTATTTTATTTCTTTGATATTAGATACTGTAAACTCATGTTAGGACTATACTGTGTCGCCATCTGTCGCTGCTACCCTCAACCCTAATTTGGGGTGCATACTAGTTTTCTAAGCCGTATATCGATATATCTCCATATACTGTGCCGTATATTTTGTGAATGGGATCATACGCACAAAAATATAGATTTTAATTATACTAACTTAGCAAGAACAATTGTATCGTTGTATTAATAGTTGTTGTAATAGTTATCCGCTAATTGAATGATACCAAAATAGTAAAATGTGAAGATGATTTTGAGGGTAGGAAATTAATGCGCGTAATCGAAGGATTCAGAGTCAATCGACATGCAAATAAAATAACAATAATTAAGTATAAAAAAAATGTATTATTTTATTCAATTAATGAATCCTAATCTAGTAGTATTGACTAGAGCGTTTTTTCTCTTAACTTTAATAGTTTAAAGATGTACATAGGACCTCGCGCCGGCCTCGACTTTTGATGTCGAGATTTATCGGCGCTCGATTTCATATATAAAATACATTAATTAATCTTTGGAGGCGCTGCATTTGTCGCTCCAATGTGGAATCGATAGTTTCAGGCTTCCGGCGATTACCGTCATAGAAGGTCGCTCGAGCACATATCATATTTGTTTTTTTTTCTAATAGGAAAGTGCACAATCGTGTTTTTATTAATCCTTTGACTCTCGATTTCGGCGAAAGAACTCTTCGATCTGTTGTCTCGCTGAAATCGAAGCCTCGGTTTCTATACCGTGCATTATGAGTCGTCGACGGAAGATAGTGTTATTAACTTTGCGCTCTATTTACAGTGTAGGACTTGATACTCGTGCTGTACATAATAAGCTGTCGAAGATTATAATTTTTTTGTTTGCATTTGTTATAAGCGTAGGAAACGTGATTGCATCAACAAGGTACTTGTTGTTTCAACAGCTATAACAAATAAGGACTATTTAAAAAAAAAAATTTTTACGCAAGCGTACATGATTCAATAGCATACAATGCAATTTCACCCCAATTCATTCATTACAGCTGGCTTTCCAGGGATCTTTACTGAAAAAAAATCATCGAATAAAGCGAGAAAGGATCCCTGGAAAGGAAGCGCGCATCACAGAAGCAACGTAATCCTTTCCCCGACGTTCGGCGCCTCTGAAGCTCCATTAATCACGCGATATTTACAAAGGATTAAATAGTACTTTAAATCGCTTTCGCTAATGCTATTACAATACCATCGCAGAGTATTACCATAGGATGTGCGATGTTATCTTCATTTTACATTGCGTATACGTTACTATTCATATATATATATATATAATACATATAATCTGGAAATAAATATACATAAGGCATGTGATGAGGTGAAGCGCGAAAATTGGATCGGCTTCGATTATTGCTGATTCGAGTTCGGGGACGGGTTGTCGACTGACTGAATCGGTGATTGCGGTTCGCTCGGGTCTATTGGAGACTGCGGTGGTTGCTGCTGCTGTTGTTGCTGCTGCTGTCTTGCGCCGTTGCTGAGCTCGGCGAAGGCAGTGCTGGTTGACTTTTTATTGGACTCGGAGGTTTTTCGCGATCGCCAATAGTCTGTAACAAATAAATTGAGAGGAACATGAGTTTCTTTGTCATTCGATGAAAAAGATTGATAGTTCTTTTTTCCAAGCATTCAAATGAGGCACTGCCAACTCGAAACTTTGTTCAGATCATCTCGAAAAGTTCTCAAGGCGACAATGAAAGGAAGAGAGAGAGAGAATCATTTGTCACAGTCGCAACCTGATTCCAGTAAATCGTGAAAGAGTCGCAGAAGAAAAATCGCGTTTAAAGTTCCTTCGCACACCCATATATGTCATTGAACATCCAGGCGGTACGTGACCGATTCTATTGCGTCGTAACCTGCCTACTCTGGCGAAAATACGAAAATTTCCACAACAAGAGGAAGGTCTTCTCCCTTCGCGCGCAGGTAGTCTCTTTCTTACGCGCACTTTTCCTCTCCCAAGAGATATATTGTCCTTAATAAACGCACGGACACGTACGGCGTTAGGATCTGAAATTTCGGCTGTAGCTTTTTATATCCACGTACAATTGGATGCTCAACAACTCTCGGTGGAATATTTTAGTCGAGTTCTGCTGCTCCTCTCATTCTCGCTCGTTGTTGTTTTTTTTATTACAGTACCATAGAGGACGACACATGACAGGTGCAGTAGTCGAG
This sequence comes from Apocrypta bakeri, assembly GCA_018906985.1. NCBI lineage: Eukaryota > Metazoa > Arthropoda > Insecta > Hymenoptera > Pteromalidae > Apocrypta > Apocrypta bakeri. Next base: position 13,916,824 of record JACCIA010000001.1, read on the forward strand.
GAACACCGCCATCGGCGGATTTCTTCTCTCCCTCCGTCGTCGTTTGCAACGGTCGCCCCACGACCTATTAGCAACTGATTTCTTCCTTTTTTCTTTCTCTCTTACTCTTGATCTTCGCTTTTTATTCCAGAGCGCGTGTAAGAAACGAGCAGGTGCGCGCGTTCGAGAGGATCTTTATGCGTTGCTAAGCTGAATTTCTCTCTTAGCGAGTGTGTGCGTGTGTGTGCGTGTGTGTGTGTGTAAATACGGATGTAATACATAAATATATTTTTATACACAAAGCTTCGAAAAGCGAAAGCTAAGATAAATAATTTTCCATGAGAAAGGTATGCGTGTTTATACAAAGTCGCCTTTTGAAAACAAGCAAAAACGCAGGTCAAGGCAGCGATAAACCAGAGGACCGATAAGATAAACCACGAACGTGCGATATGGTAGCCTCACGAAAATTCCTTACTTACTTACTTACTCTCTCTTTCGTTCGTCTCTATCTCGCACCTTCGCGAACACCGAAAACATAATCTACACTTCCAACGGTCGTGACCATATGGTGCTCGGCTTTCGAAAATCCTCTGGAGGAGAGATGAGAGAGCAAATATCTTCCCGGTGTGTTTAGGACATCGTGAGAGAATTAACCGCACGTCTATTAAAAGAAAATCGTGAGGGCGGAGGAATTATACTACTTCGATCAGCGTCTACCATCTGTAGTAAGACCACCCGATATACCCTGTAATACGGCTGTTAACGTCGTACCTGTACCTCGATGCGGTAGTTTAACGCTCATCTAACGACGTTACGTAATATCAAGAGCGGACACGAAGACGAAACTTGGAAAATTTACGTTTCCGCACTGCTTATACAGTATATAGGTATGCAGTAACGCTAAGAAAGAAAGAAAAACGGTCGGTCGTCTCGATTTTAGCATCGGTGCATATGCACATGCTCTACTCGTAAAAACTTCTACCTATATTATACGAGAAGCTTTTCTTTGTCGTCTCGATCGAATACGCGCATTTCCCGGCTCCCTACGAGTTTTTCTGTATATGGTACCTTTTTCTTTTCCCTCGGAGTAGGTCTTTCTTTCTCTCTCTCTCTCTTTGCAATACAAAGCGCGTAGCCGCGCGAGGGGCTTTTTCTTTATACGATCCTTTCTTTCACGGGAAAGTCGCGAGAGAGCCAGGTTGATCTTTCTTTTTCGAGATCCTTCTTCTTTGTCATGTGTCGAAGAAGAAAAACGAGAGGGAGACTTCTCTCTCTCTCTCTCTCTCATTCCCTTCCCATCTTTGTTTACGAGAAAATATTCACTAATACGACCGAGATTCGATTTCAGCTGCGCGATATCGATAATTTTCAATGAGATTACGTTAACGTATCGAGAGTGGGAAAAATCCCGTGAGAATCTTTGAAGCTTCATCCGGTAATAAAAATTCACAATTTTACGACTCGGGAAATCTTGACTTTACGACCCTGTGACAATTGGATCTCGCGGTAGTAAAATTTTCTCAGTTGTCCGTATTGACAGTTTACGACTTTTGACCTGTGAGAGGTGGTGTATAGCTATTTACACGGCATTTCTCTCTGGGAAATTGTCATCTGTTCATGTCGTTGCGATTGTCGTCTTAGCTCTCTTTTTACATAACTTCTTATTTTTATTACGCGTACTTTTCGACTCACAAGACGTACTTTCTTTGTTGATCGAGGCGCGTACGGACGGCTGCTGCTGCTGCTGCTGCGATATACCGAGGTGGGACAATTGCATCTTCAGATAGGCCGGAACCAGCTGCATTTTCATTTTTTGGGACGTGTAAGCATACGTGAAAAGAGACGACAAAGAAAATTGCGCGTTCGACATCTGTGAGTATAAGACCTACGGATTTTCTTCGAGTATGCAGAGGCATTAAAATCTTTTATACACGCGCGTATAAAGTATCCTGAAATTGGAGCTTTGAAAAATTCAAGCAATAACGTTGGTAGAGTCGTAAAACGAGCTTGTGTACGAGTTAACGAAACTCTTACCTTCTTGTTTGTCGGACGCTCGCGCGAACGCTATGATAAAACGAAAATTCGACGAGTGTCATTACGCGATTTTACACTCTGCCATCAAATTCAATTCCCCGAGATGTGCAGAAGGGCTCAACCGCGAGGGGCGCGTAAAAAGATTTGCGCGCGTAAAACCGTCGACTAGTAAAGATGATTATATACATACGTTCGCAGCAGCGCCAATTACATTTCGAAATTTCAACGACGTTAGCTTATAAAACCGCTTTTATCGCTCCATTTGAAAGTCTCGACAGGCTGTAACGTATAATGCTCCTGCCCCGAAGACATTCAAAAATTGATTTTTGAACGATGAAAATTGCATAGTTTCACGCGAAATAAAAAAGCTTACCCTAATTTTCCAGAAATTCCACGACAAAGAGGCGGAGATCCTCTTCGAAAAATGGAATAAGCTTTTCTTCGCGGGTCAACGTCCGTAAAATACTCAAAGGAAGGGAAGATCCTATAGGAAAAGCCTCGGGGAGGGAGAATCTTCAGATCGTCGATAAGGTCGTAGGAGGTGAGCAGGACAGGTGGTGCTCGGCCTTCCCGACGGCCTTATACACGCGTATCGCGTGCAAGCGTGATTTAATCGTGGGAAAAAGTCTATACCCGATGCAAGTACAACAGGTGTTGCTTCTCGGCTCGTTAATTCCTGCGAATTTCGATGATCAGCTTGTATAAAGAGAGAGAGAGAGAGAGAGAGAGAGAAAGAGAGAGTTCGAAAAGCTCTTGATTATCGCACGAGGATAAAGATCGAGTATGTCTCGTCGGAAGCTGGTCCATATAATTCACGCTTGAGACATGCGGGGAATGCACTTTTTGCAAAATCCGCGAGTATACGATTCGAGATGAATATCGGGCCCTCCGATGAGTCATGCATGTATGCGACCCTTTTCGTCGTTGCCATCTACACACATATATATATGAGTCACGTTTAGACTATGCACGCGAGAGTATATGTGACGCGCGTGATTCAACCGATCGTCATCGCCACTGCTTTTGATGAAAAAAGGACTCGGTTGCGCGAGACTACCAACTATATATATACACACGCACAGGTTGAAACAGGAGAGAAAAAATTCTCTCTCGGAGCAGGTACTTGCTCGTCGGATGACTAATATACGATAGGGGAAGAGTCTGGAGCGACTGAAGTTTGAACGTGTGTCGACTCGATTTCTATACAGCCTGTATTCATATTTTCTTAGTGTTCCGGATATACAAAGCGAAACCAGCGACAACTTCCTTCCCTATATCAACTGGCCACAACACAAGGTGACAGTGCTTGAACACAATAGAAAAACAACGTTTCAATCTAATTCATTGTGGCGGAAATTCGAACAATAGCAACATTGTTGTAGCTTTGGTAGAAGACGAGCAATTACATCCATTCCACAGTACACGTGAAGATTCGAACACGCGAAGAGACGAAGAATGTATACGAATCGCAATAGCGCATAGTTTTAGATACATCCGGGGTTTCTTCGACGTCGTCCGCAAATACGCTTATACAATGTTTGAAATTGGCCGAAAATCGATTCGTATCTTAGCTTTCGAATTCATGCGTTCTAATCCGGGGAAAAGGATTGATTCCTCGAAAAAATACTTTACGCATTCAAAAGCCTCGTGACGGGCGTCTGGCCCCAAATCTGCGTATATCAATAGCGTAAGACAAGAAGCCAAACTAGAGGAGTAAAAAAAAAAGGCAAACGCGAAAGGGGAATCTATAATGCGCATACAGAAACAGGTTTAGCCATCGAGCCACGCGACTGCGCCTGTACTCTACCGACCCGTCATACACATTTGTCCGTTGGAGCTTCGTTCCCGCCAAAACATGCTAAACGCGTCATAGAGACCTGCGCTCTCTATATTTGTGTATGTGTATGGGTATGCGTGCGTGTGTACAAGTCTTCGCTACCGCAGTACCGGCACCGAAGCCACCGAAGCCACCGAAGCGACTACGTCAAAGCTTACGCACACACGGACATAGCCCCCAGATGTATTCTCTTTCCTTCTCTCTAAAACGATCTATTTTGCTCTATGAAAAGCATCCGTTTTATTTTAGTTCTAAGGGCATTAGAAATTGGAGAGAATTTTTTTTTCCCTCTTTTGAAAATCGAAGAGTGGAAAATTCGGAGCTCGATGGATGATGATGCAACTCGCCTACTGGGTGATGCGAAGAAAATTGAGGTAAGGATTCCGCACGGTTGATTGGAAAAAGAAAATTCGAAAATCATCGCTACATTTAATTCTTTGAATATTGAAAAAGGAATACTCGATGTAAGGCGCCGGTGATATTCGAAACAGTGCGTATGCACCACGTGCTCGGCGATGCGCGCTTACGCTACCATTCGGCGGCGTCTCATTCTGATACGTATGTAGACACATATGTAAGTACGTATATGTGTGTGTGTGTGCTGCTCCAAAAGAGTTCTTGGGTCGAGTCACGTGTTTCTGCTGCGACTTGCCGCGCGCGCGCTTTTTCTCTACGATAAGTATATACCTATATGTGTAGACTGTTTCGTAACATTTGTAATTGGCGCGAACACATCGTTTTCGTAATGAAGAGGGCCAGATGCCTGCTTGTATACGTGTAATGTGTCAATTCGTTTGAATTTTTGAAATATAAAACTTCGATTTATGCAATGTACGTAAGAGTAATAATTTACAAGCCTTAACATAGCGGAACGTTACATCTATATAAAACGCCTGTTATAATCAGAACACACGTCTAAAGAATGGTGCGACGCCCTATCAATGAAGTTTACGTAACAGTTTGACTAATGAACTTTTCAACCGTAAAACGACAGAGAATACGAATTCAGATGCACACATAAGTACACGAATTTTACAACACAGAGTGCAGTATGTAAGTACTATTTGCAAGACTTACCGTGAATGCTAGTTTGCTTGGCGTATGGGCTGGTCCGCTTTTTTGAGGGCGAACAGCTCTGGTGTTTGTGCCTGAGGACGAGACCGTTTCCACCGGCGTTTTCCTTGTCATCGTCCTCGGCTAATGGGTCTACGCCCCAACGTTTAGCGAACCTGCTGCGTTCGGTTTCTAGCGCCTCCTGAAGAAGCTCCATCGTATCCCGGGGATTCGGTGGGCCGAAAAGACAACGAGGTACCCTCGACTGCATCCTCGAGCTGACGACACCGAAGTGCAACTCACGGCAAATTTGGGCAGCGAGCATTTTTCTTCCCGATGCCGATGTCGAACTTCTGTTTATTTCAAATATTTATTATCCGCTTCGAAATCTGGATTCGAATGCGTATGTGCGTACACTGCCCCTACGTATGTGCACACACTGCACGCGTGGTCTGCTATTCCAAACTGCAACGTACTTTTTTGAATGTTGCGCGTGCGACGGGAGCGAAGGTTAGAACGGCACGTTCGATTTTCGCGATTCAAACTCGGAATATTCGCGCCTCGGTGTTTGAAAGGCGATATCTATGACACGTCAGATGGAACTCAGAGGTGTCTGTCTGTGAGGACTGCTGAGAGTAGACTGAGGACTTTCGATGTTCACTGGCGAGTGTTCGGGCACTTTCTGGCCTCCGTAGTGGTGTCGAGTCGAACGAGTAAGTCGAGCCTCGAGTCTCGGCCGGTGCGATGAGTAGGACGAGCCGGCGCACTCCCCACTTCGTCGAATGCGCCGGTTTGAATGCCATTGGTGCGCAGGATGAATGCGCGGCGAAAAGCGCGCGATCTTCTCTCGGTACTGTATAGTATGTATTATACTTCGCTTCTAACGGATTATGCTAAGCGCGATTTTCAAGGTAGGAGAGAGCAGCAGAGATGTGCGCGCCAGAAAATATTGAGAGGGAGGGAGGATAGAGATAGAGTTGAAAGAGAGAGGGATATGGTATATATATATATATATATATATATATATTCATATATAGGTATACCGGTAGAGGTGCGTAGTTGAAAATAGAGGGAGGTACGATGAATGGACTCTACGTGATTGAGATCACGGAGCGAGGGAATTTCCGAGAAGCTTCGAATTCGATCCTACGATCTCTGAGAGACCTTTGAAATAATAAAAATGTCTCAAAAGATTAAAAGCCACTATACCATGCCCTATCCTAACTGAACTTCGATTTTGAGAAAAGCCGTAGTTAAAACACGCAGCGACGGTCAGAAAGTTATAGAGAGTGCAAAAACGAAAATATTTATGCGCCCTCGAGTTCCAATTGACTCTTACCTATGTCAACTTTTTCGAGTCATCGAAATGCATATGCGAACAAACGAACCTCAAAGTTCAGAAGAAAATTTGTCTTTCGTTCATTCACGGCGTATTGCCCTCTCTTGATTTTGTAAAAATAACGCGCGTAATAATAATCAAGTAACCTTGCGATCTGCCCGTTCCGTCTGGAATATACCGCGCGTATTTTACAGGGGTAACCGCAGAAGCGGCTCGGAGCAGACGACGCATCGCTTGTGCGACGAATCAATTTCCGACAACCACTTCTTGACTCCGATGCACAATTGTAGCGCATAAAGAGAAAGAAAGTTGGGAAACTTCCGTGAGGTCGCATAAGGAATAACAAGGAACAGGAGGCTGAGGCTGCGGACAAAGACCGGGTGAGCGACAAAGAACGGAAGGTCTTTTTGATATTACGCATTAACGTGTATACGCAGTGTTTACACGTTGGATTAGAAAAGTGCAGCAGGCAAAGAAATGTGAATTTTCAAAAAATCTTCTCACGTAAGATCGATGTCTCGAATAGCGAAAAAAATTGGCATCCCCTCGAGAGATCGATATCGCTAAAAGATCAGTTACAATGATTTTACAATCTCCCCGTCGTAAGTCCGGAAAATCGATCGAGCTGACGATTGTAAAAATCTCGAGGACTTTTCTCTCTCTCAGATTTTTTTGCTTTTCGACACCGTAAGTATACCCAAGTAGCCGCACCCCGATCCCAGGAGGCCCCTTTCATGCTTAAATTTGTTTTGAAAATTTTCCGAGTCAAGTCCCTCCGGCTTGCAACGACATAGGATAGATCTTATCGCCGAAGCGACTCCTTTGTATTTCGTTTGTGTCTCGAAAGCTGCTCACAGTCAAAAAGCTTTCGATACCCGACTGTAACCATGAGGCTGTAAAGTATTTCTTACGTTTACGGCGTTGTAAACGCCGTTGGATAGAAAAAACGATGATTCAAAGGATACGTTGCTGGCCGCGCGGAGCTCGCAATGATAAATTTATTTGACGCACTTACGAGCGATAATATCACTGAAAAAGTATAATGTAATCTGTTCTTTAGTACGAGTCCTGGTCAGGCTTCGATGCGATGCATGCGTGCAAATCCACAGCTAACAAGATACAAGTACTGCAATTATTTTATTATTTATTTCGAATTTCACTGTTAACATTTATAAAGTGCGATTGCTTCGGCGATTTTTCGCGTTCGAAAGCCGCGCATGACAGCGAATAGAAAAATACACAGTGAAACTGTCGTGTTTTACGAGAAATAATGGTAAACTTTTATGTCCCGATCTTTTGCATTTCTTGTGGATCTACACACACACATATATATATATATTCTGGAATATCAAAGGGTCGAGGATGTGCAAAGCAGATTCCATTAACGAGATTCTGTTTCCTCTTTCGCGCTCTTTCGTTCGCGATGCGCGCGCGCGTCAAAGATAACATCGTAGCGGATGCCGTGCCGTGTATGCAAAACGATTCTTCCATCCCGCGCAATTAAAAAGACATTTTCCATTCTTTTTTGCGATCTTCGTCGGCGCAACAGTATGTAATACCATATATAAGAGTCACATAATTATAAACTCGCTTGGATACTAAGTAGGTATCCTTCACGGTCGTCGGGGGGCGGAAAATGCTCGAGCATTATCACAGGCTAATATCACGACTCTTTCTCTCGTATGGGGGTAAATTCGACCGTTACGAAAAAAGGCGCGCGAAGAAAGAGCCTTGAGACATGCGGGCGCGCCACGAGAGCGTGTGAGCGTCAGCAGGTGCAAAAGAGAGCGGCTGGCCAAAAACCATAACGATCGCGCACAAGATTCCTTCCCAGGGATTTTCTTCTGGCAGTAATGCGCAGCTTTTTTATAATACGTTATGCTCGACTGATTTTTTTTTTCCCCCGCTGATTCATTTGTAAGTGGTATAGTGTGCGTAAGTGATATAATCGTATGCACTTGCATAAACAAAGTGTTAAGCGACACTTCGAGAGCTGTTCCCTTCAAGGGTTGAGTTTTAACGACCCCCGAATGAGTTCGTTGGGGAAAAGCTATAATATAGACCATACCTGCTAAGGGGAAAATACAAAAATTCCGAGTCATTTTCGAATAGCAGGAGGTATAATATGAAAATGGAAAAATCGCGAAGCTTCCGCTGAACTGTTTGCGGCTACATTTACGTACTGGTCAATATAGCTGAGTAAATAAACGTGTTTGCACAAGCGGTTGCTCGCGAATATTCGCGGAATAAATAATTTCTATAATTATTACGGGCAGAAGCCATAAGGTGGACTTTCTTCTGTTATTAACATTGATGGTATATGTACACAGGATCAAAAGCCCACGTAAGAAGCGCAAGTCTTCATTCCCCTTCAGAAGCGCATCGTATCACGCCAACTGTTTACACACTTCCCAACCGATCGCAATAACCCTCTTTCCTTACAACGTATACTCTTGAGAGCAATCGCAGTGTCTATAACCGATCAGCTCTGCATCCTGTGTTCGCGCACACGCAAAACACACATGTACAAACGTATAATAGTAACTCGCGACCGTTAAACTCATCGGATCCTCCCCCGCCGAGTTTTGCTTATACGCGTATACTCATATATACTCATACATCGATGCGTATCCGTTACGCGCATCCGTCCAGTGCTCTCTTTTTACTTTTTCCACCCCGTGGTCTCTTCCGGCCTAGAGTTCGCCAAGCGGAACGCGGGCACCCATATACGTAGACACATACGCGCATTTCTGTAGATATATACGTGGAACATAAGCGAGGCCCTCCGTAGGAGTACGTGTCGCGCGGGGATTCACTCTGCTGGGGGTTATTCACTTGTACGGCGCCCACATGATACAGGAGTGGAAGTGTAGTGCCGGTTTCCTCGGAGGAGCGATGTGTCATGCCCTTATGCTTTTTAACCATGTAATTGCGTAACGTACGAATGTTGAGTATATATAGGCTGCTTCTTTTGGTTTTACGCGATGGGAAAAAGGTGTGTGAGTTTTTTGTCTGGGCAATTGCAAAGCCCGGGGGATGACCGTTGAAAGTACCGATATGTGTTCGAATTCAAGGATCGGCTTTCGGGAATAGGAGGGATTGCACAGCTCAATTTGGAGGAATGACTAAATTTGATTTTTCACGCGAGTGCAATTCTCATTGTGTGCAATTAATTTAGAAAAAAACATTTCACTGATGGATTTTTTCTTATTTTGAATCAAATCACTCAATAAGAAAACTTTTTTTCAAGAAGCTTAATCGTATCAACGGTCAAGTACTTTAAGTTAATTTATTTAGATGCAAATGCTTACAGACCATTAGTTTTATGAGAAACGAATTATTTTTATTCTGGTAAAATAAATTAAAATACAATGTCAGTAAAAAGAAGAATGCGAATAAAAAAATGTGTTCAAATTGTCTGCACTGAATTGTCGATACTTTGTGTGAAAATACCACGTATACAATATCTTTTCATTCCATTATAAATTTCTTCATAAACCACAATCGAACAGACTAAAAACAACGTGAATCGTCATTAATAGAAACGACTATATAACGTCCAAAAAAAAAAATCCTCGGGGACCATTACCCCACGCAAAGCTCGCCGAAGACGATCACCGCAATAATTTTCCATGGACTGAGTCCAATAATGAGAGCGCCGCAGGTGTGCAGTCTCGACCCTTTATTTGTTCCAAGACGAAAAGTAGTCTATACACATAGGTATATGTTGACAGTCATACTATTTCCGCTCTCCAACTTCCTCTTAGATTTTCGGGCAACTTTCAAATTGTTCCGGAAAAATGAGACGGCAATCCTATCCGCGGGGGATCGCATGGAAAAGGGCTGTCCTCTAACCGAAAAAGGGGATATTGATAATTATGGTCTACGTATTTATGGCTTACTAAATTTCGACCACGGTTCTTTTCCTTCCTTCTCTTTGTACGCATGAGAGACGATTATTCCAACGATTTTTCTTATTAGGCACACAATCGTTCAACGGAAGAACACGCTTGAAAACTGGTAGTTTCTATTGTGTTCTTTAATACAATTTAGCGTATACGTATAGATTTAAAGCCGTAAAGCGATAAATATTTTGAAATTCTGATACGTACGCTATTAAGGAGTGTTTACGTTGTATTATCCTTCCTGATCTGTGATTGTCTGGAACAAAAAATATAATATTGATGTAAAACTAAGCTTTTTTTTCTTATATTATCTAATAAGACCTATCAGAAGCTGATGTTTTCAGCTTAAGGCTACAGCTTGAACTATTTGATGGCGTTTTAAAATTGCAATGCTTAAATGTTGTTATTTCTATGTTATTATAGGTTATTAAATTGTATTTTATTATTTTTTACTAGTTATGTTTTTAACGTCTGTCAGAATGAAAAAAGCATCATCTGAGCTTTGAATTTTTTTAATTGATATAGATTTGTTCAAATTGTAGCTTACCTCAAAGCCCAGGATAGCAAATATTTGAACGTGATTTTATGACAATATAGTTTATAGTTTTGTAATAATATTACATTTTTCGTTACAGACATTTAAAGTTCAAAGAGAGAATGATTGTGAGCCTCCCTGAATTAAATCTAATAGTGCGTCGTTTTGACCGTTTGAGATTGTCATGCGATTTGCGCACGTATATGCCTCTTGTAATAGCAGTAGCATCTGCAACGCGATATAGACCTTCGCAGGCCGTATACGCTTCGAGTGTCCAATCATCTGTATATTTCTATGCGATGTGTTATTATGGCAGAGGAGAGAGATAAAGAGAGAGAGAGACAGAGAGCAAAGAGAGAACCTAAAGACGCAAAAGATTATTACTTAAGTCGCCCGGTAGTAGACGAAAAGAGCACTACGTGGCACAACACCTGGCCTCTTACAGCCAAAATATAATGTATATGTGTTAAAGTATATAGGTATATGTATACATACGCGATACGTTCATGCGTATAGGTGGTATATATGCGAATTACAGCTATAGCCACGGGCGGCCATTGTTCTTTCGCGAGAGAACTGAAATTCGAAATCGTACTCTGAGAGAGAAAGAGGCCAAGAAGAGTGTTGTAGTATGCGTACTCTGAAGAGGCTGAAAATCGCGAAGTCGGCATCTTTGAAGTGTCTTCAGCGGCGCTTCGCCATTTTTCCACGGTCGACTTGTATGTTCGATCGCTACTACGTTTTTGTACCTTTCCTTACGGTATAATAACGTTTAAGCTTTCTTTTCCAAAAATAAATACATTACTGGCAGCATTTGCAATCTGAAGTGCCGTAATTATATACTTCAAATGAGGCTAACTTCAACTGCAGCTAATATGGGAAAATTACCAAAGCCCGTAGTCGTTGTCTATTACCTGGCAGTGTTTAAATGCCACCTAATAGCCCCCGTAGACGTAGACATTAGGGTGATCGGTACATCCGCCCCCTCCCGCGTAGCCGTTCTAAAACTTAAGAAGAATAATCCCCTACGGTCTCGTGTACAAATGCATAGGCACCGCCCACATTGTTACAACGTCTTGTTCGGAAAAACCCCGAGAAAAAGTTCGCCAAAACTCCTCATAATGTAGAAAGCTTTCGCGGTTGGAAAACAAATAATAGAAATGCGGACATTTTTCCTGCAAAAGTGCAAAGCTGCGGAGTAATCCGATACTCTGTTTGGTCATCTGCCGGTTACAGTATACATACCTATACGTATGTGTATACATACCCGTACTCGCAGACCTTTAACCCTTCGCAAAGGAGATTTATACATCTGCGAGTGATGGTTTGTCATTTGTCACGCACATATATACAGCCCTTGGTCCGGGTGGTGAAAACTCGTGTGGAGGCGGTCGGTCGTGTGGCGGAATTCGAGCTCTTTTGACAAAAGGGGTGCAGGCATCGGTAGAGTCAACGGTTTTTTTTTTAATATGCGAAACACTCGCATGAATACATTTTCCGGACAGGATAAAATTATAGAAGTGAATGGATCCGTCTCTTTTCACAAGCGCCTACGACGATAAATAATCCGCTGTACAAGTAACGGACGATCGAAGCTCGGTATTTTTGGGAATTTTACGCGATATGTTGAATTTTACGTAACATAAAAATAATAATAATACGATGACGCAGGGTTATGCATACTAAAACAATCTCTTGTCTTACGTTTTAAAAGTAACACTTTCTTGTAATGCGATTATACTTACCCATTTAATTTATATATACGTAGAACTTTGTTTGTAACAATTGTTCATTCCATTAAAATATTCACGGTGAATTATCGTAGCTTCTCTATAACCAGAATACACTTTCTTGAACGAATTGAATTTAAAATCCGAATGAATATTGTTTGAAAATCCTAGAATATCGCTAGTTTTTATTAAGCGTACATACAATGCAAATAATGATCTTTGAGCAAGTACGAGGAAGAGCGCAATAATAGCCATAGATTCAGAAGTAAAAAGTGAACATTGTACTCTCAATAGACAATGGAACAATGCAGCACTGGATTTTTATCGCGAATCCTTTATTCGTCCGTTCTAAACTCTCGAATGACACACCGTGGAGATGGAATCACCACAATAATAGCCGCAAGACCTTCTACGCTCAAAGTATAAGTCAAAGGAAAAAGTTAAGAGGCACACGCGCGGTTAGAGAGAAAACGTCGAAAGCTGCGGAATTCGAGAAAAGAAAATCAAGGGGTTATACGAAGACGCAGAGAATCAGAAAAGAGTGACGAAGCAGCATCTGTCGCCTATGCAGATGCTAGCTTCGCGCGCGATTGTCCGATATTGTATTGTATGTATATTGTAGACTCGACGCACCCGCACACAACCCCTTAGACACACGATCATATTATATTATGTACACACACACACACACACACACACACACACCGTCTTCAACCGATCTTTTATTTAGTCATTGCGCGCGTGTGCCTCTAGAGTACTAATGACGAACGAACTTTTCGTATTTTACTTGTACGCGTGCGTATATAGTGCGAAGCGAGCTTTTGCATTTACCGGCTCTCCAGCTCGTTATAAGCGGTGACAAACGCGTTCGAGATAATATTACAGTCAATAGGGACAATCAAGATTCCTCACCGCACTCTGAGCGCGCTACAACATTCGCGATAGTCCCTTGTTATATTCCTGCCGGACATTTCACGCTCGGCCGCGCGTTTGCGCCTCTTTCTCTCTGTTACCGGGCGGATTTCAGCTTTTCCTGAACGCGGCCTGCCGTACACCTCTATACATATATATGTATTATACACGAACGACCGCGAGATATACAGACCGGAGGAAGGCACTTTGTGCGTCGCGCCAGGCTCAACGGATACACAATGCGCGCATATATGGCTCCTCTCTCGCTTCCTGTGCTAAACGTTCAACTGTGTTGGATGTTCTCTATCTCTCTTACTCTCTCTCTCTCTCTCTCTCTCTCTCTCTCTCTGGTGCAAGGGCTTTTTTCTTTGCACTCCAGTGTGACGAGCTAGATTCTCGGACGCGTAATTTAACATTTCTAAATTACCGATGAATTTTTTATCGTCTAAACTTAGGCTTGATTTTATGCTCGATGAATATACGTTGTGGATTTGAATTTATTTTTTTTATACGTAAAATATTTCCACCGACAGAGACACAAAGGTTTGTTAAGAATTTTGATTATAGGCGATTACAAAGTTCATTTACCGAGTGTCTATTTCATAATATACGTGTGTCAATACTCATCCAGCGGTATTTCGTCTACAAGTCGATATCTATCGCTGGAGTGCTGATAACATTTCAATGGTTTCGGTTCTCGTGAACTTATGACTCAAAAAACATTGCTTTCGCGATGCTTTTACGACCAATTAGAATCCATTTATATCGTTTAATCCTCGTAGCAGAACTTCTGACTTTTTAATTACACACCTCGCTATATATACGGAAAAAATGACAAAATGCTTTAACCAGTCCAAAGGCGTAAGACTTTTCGTCTCTTTCCCATGTCCCCCTTAATAGCTCTTCGTCCTTTTTCATATTTTCTCATGCTCGCGATACATGTTTGGTGCTGTAATGCACTTAACCTCGGGGGCCGAGTTTAGTCCAGCTAAAAGCGTTCCGCGCATGACTGCGCCGCGAGCCGTGCGACCATACTAAAGGGACCTACGACGATGACAACGGCGACTCTTCGCCCAGCGCGAATCGCCGTCGCCCCTTCGACAAAAAAACTGCGCAACCAAGTAGAACGGTGTTGCTGAATTATTGTACCTGCGAGTACTCTTTTTAATCCGATGCACGTGCTTTGTATATTTTGCGTCAAGTGTTATTCATTTTTTTTAATTTCAATCGACTCTCAGTTTTCCTGCGAAGAATATCTACGAAATGTGCAAGTTATTATGATGGTTCTGTCAAGGTTATTCGAAGATTGTTGTTGTATAATGGATTTTGAAAATTATCCGCTGAGTAATTGTGCGAAAAAGGCTGCTGCCAATTAATTAACGACTTAAGTGTTTTTAGTACCATATTTAATGAGACTATCAACTGAAGACCGTTTGTCATGTGAATTATAAGGTACACTATTAATGTATAATTAAATTTAAAAACTCCATTGATTAAAGACGTGTTTTCGTATAAATTAAAATTTGATTTACATTTTAAATTGCTAAATTTTTAGTTTTAAGAATAAGATTCTTTGCAAATTTACTTTTTCTTTCCACAGCACTTTACCATTTTATTACGATATGCGGAAAGTTAAATTCTTGACGCAGTATCGAAGAAAAAGTCAAGTTACGACACAACTAATAATTTAAAGTATGACGTTTTAAATTTGTTATCGCCTCGTTTTACAAAGGTAACACGACTAAAAATTTGAAGTATGACGTTATAAATGTATGATCGCCTTGTTTTACAAAGGTAAATACAGTATACACTACGAATATCTCAAGAGACCGTATCAAATGTAAACTTATCGTCTGACGCTTTGAAGCCACAAAATATTTTACATCGATTGAACATCCTACGCTTTTCCCAACGGTTTTTCCGTCACATTCATCAAAATCCCACACAGTAACACTCATATCAAGACTCGTATAGCCTGTTTCTTTCTCCGTCTCTCTCTCTCTCTCTCTCTCTCTCTCTCTCTATTTCGATCTGTATAGAAGATCTGAAACATCGATATGTACCTATGGAACCACAGGCAAAGGCGTTGTACACTCACGTGCGCAGGGGAAGAGAACAAGATCCGAAGCCCGCTTGGAAACAAGTATAGAGAAGCTAGGACCCGGAGAGAGAGAGAGAGAGAGAACCTTTAAATATCCCGACTCTTTTTTGGCGCAACAGCTGTTGCACCCCCACCTGAGGGCGCCGGCCGGTGTATCCGGGCTTCTGAGCCGCCTGGAATCCGATGCTCAACGTTTTCTCTCTACTCGTAGCTTTATCTCGACGAGACTGTGTGCCTTGATTCTTCTGTATGCAAGGTATTTAAACGCTTTCAAAAGAAACACTATTATTCTGTAGGTTTAAAGCTTGAGCTTTTATTGATGTACACATGTGATTTCGTAACTCGAATGTCAGGCTTTGTAAGTGAATCTGAAGGTAGCCTATGTATATTATTCTGTAGTGAAACAATTATATGTTATCTAAATATGTCTGAAATATCTGTTTCCTTGAATTTAAATGCTTGCAAGGATTTTTTATATATCAGACTTTACAATTACGAAAGTTATGTACGTGTAATTAATGTATACATAGTGTACTACGCGGTAAAATTAATTTTTTTAATAATTTTTTTTGTAAATTAAAAGTATATTATAATAGTAAACTTCAAGAGTACGTTCAAGAGTCTGTAAGAAATTTCGAACTGAGTCAAATGCTCGCTTACATAGTATCGTTACAGTCAATAGAAGATTACGTACTGCTTAACAATTGAGATCTTTATTTAGTGAATTAACAGACAACCAAAAATATACACAACTCAAATACATTTTATATATTTTTTCGTACAAGAGTTTTCGTTGAGCATACCAGTAAAACCTCTAAATTGAAGTATTTTTTCATCCGAGCCGTCCATTCGGTAGCGTTTTCGGCAAAGAATAAATTATCAAAAAAAAAAAAACAAAAGCAAAAAAAGTTTTGAGTTAGATAGGCTTTGCTAATGAACTTTATCTACACATATTTTAAGTATAACTAGCTTAACATCCGTAACATACTACAGAAGATCACATAAATAAGACATTTCTCAAGTCAGCAATTAAGTGAAAACTGTCATCATCAATAACCAAACACACTCATTTGTCTCTCAAGTGAGGAAGACCAGTGCGAAAACTCCGGACAACGTTCATCAGCTGTTTTGACAGAGAATATTTTCGAAAACACGCTCCTTCCGAGAAATTTAAAACACACGGTATAGACTGGCAGAACACGGGCAAAACCCATCTCTCTTTCTCTCTCGCATCCACTCTTCACCAAAACTCGTGTACGCGCGACCGCTCAAAGTCGGCAGAGCAGCTGGATCGTAAAACACGTCGGAAAACACTCGGTCACGCCCGCGCTTTCTTCCGTCCCTTTTATTTTTTCTCGACTCTGTTGTAGGTACGGATATAGGTATATCTAAGTGCAGATGAGAGTGAACGATCGGGTTCGTGGGGGTGTCTCGCGGATCGCCAGATGCCACGCGTCAGCGGAAACTGCAACGGCCGACTCGACGGAGATTTCCTCTTTGCGCGGAACGAGAGAGACTGGCAACGTGTAGAAGTGAGAAGGTTAAGAGGAATCGTTACGTTACTCCATCAGCTCTTTTAATCCTCGTCTACGAGTTTCTATACCCAACGCATTTTTATGTATACAGAAGGTCTTTGTTTCACGGTGAGAGATCTTTCCTCGATTCGAAAGGATTCGGTCGCTCTGCTGCTTCCGCCTTTTTTGCCGTGGGTCTGCAAAGAGCTGTACACTTCGTAAGAACCGACCAGACGTTCGTTATTTTCGTCAACGAATTTTAATTTAATGTACATTTTGCTAGTCGAATGACAATTGCCATTGAAGTTTCAGGGGATTCTACGTTTAGAACGAAAACTTAATGCGTACATCTAAACTCAGTCGCCGTTCGCTTTATTTACAGCGCAGTGTACAATTCACTGCAATGCAAATAAACTATTGCAATTGAATTTACTGGATTTTCAAAGGTTAGTCGCGCAAAGTTTTCTTTATCGCTTCTAAAGCCTTGGCTAGATTGGATTACTTTTTACTGAATTCTGTATAGTTAAACGTAGAAATTACCGTATTCAGAATACCAATTTCAGAACGTTTTTCATGTAAATCTGTATTTAATATACAATAAACGTTGGTAAATCGGTTATATTAAAAACCAATTTGGGAAACTATGATGCTGTTGTAGCTCGTTTAGAAACTGAGGAGAACCGAATGGAAAACTGAGTTTAAAGGGCAAGAGCGTTCTCCGCGCTGCTTTAATGAAGCTGACAGGGCGCACGGTCTAACGTACGGCATCGCATGCGGGGGTGCGCTCGAAAGTTTAGAAAGTTTACGGGGTTGGAATTAAAATTTTCCCAAAGCTTGAGTTTCGACAACCCGCTGAGTTGCGTTATGATGGAAATATGGCTGCTTGAAAATTGCATTATCTGCGCTCTATCATTAGTGAATATTTATTACCGAAATAGCCATTTGCATTTTCGAAGCTTTGTACACACGAGTTAAAATTTACATTTGAAAAAAAGCACTTTGTATAGAGTCTCGTTTCTTGGGATCAAGTGCACAGTCAGCCTCGATTAATTCACGTATACCTGCGCTCGGTGATCGGTCTACTTTCTCACATTTTGGAGAAAAAGTGAGCACCAACTCGACTCGGCAACGACCTCGTTTACTCTCTATATACGTATAACGTGTATGCGCAGTAATATGCTTGCGAAGTAATTTCGCGAGTTTATATACGTAGACATATATGCAGTAAGGAAACATTCGGCGTTGGCGGGATCTTCCCGCCACCGCTTCATTTTAGGCGGGAGCTCGAGGCCGTAACGGTCGTCGTCGGGCGGCCTCACTCTCCTTCTTCTTCTTCTCCGTCTCGGGAAACGGCAGGTGCAACCTCGGCCAGACTTCATTAAACACAATCCCATCTGCGTCTTCGCGTTCCCATGCGACCCTGGCCATTGGTGCGAGAGAGATCGTTGCCGAGAGAGAGAGAGAGAGAGAGAGAGACAGACAGAGACGTGGTTGTGTTGATCGTACATAGCCATCGAAGACGTCTTGAAATTGGGGAGGAAAGCGCGCGAAAATGCACCGACTGTGTCTCCTTGTAGGTATAGCTCTCGTACAGGCTTTGTTCGACATTTCTCCGCAGAGGTATACAGGTCCACAGTGCGAAAGGTAAACATGCAGGCGTTCGATGTCGCCGAGAAGAACGATTTATCATCCGCAATGTTGAGATCTTTCTATTTGCGGGGAATTTTATCCTACGATTTCGAGGGGTTGCCGAAACGAAGGTGCTCGGATTTTTCTTGGGGTTGGATGGGTAATTAGGGGTATCGAGGGGGTTGTCCTTCTTTCGTTAAGTTATACTTGCCTCGAGAATGACATCCGGAACTAAATAGATTTTCGACGTTCTTTCGTTTTTTGGACTCATCATTCGGTTATAAAATACAGGTATATTCGAAGGAGCTTTAATGCTATTACAGCTTCATTTGGGCCATTTCGATGTAGGCTCTATTTCAAATTCTGCATCGAATCGATTTCGGTGATTATAACACTGCATAGAAATGCATTTTTACGTATATATTCGCTATTGGCACATGTCAAAATGGTCGTAATGACGAATAATTCGAAACAATTTAATAAATAAAAAAGTACGTATTGACTGAATAGTGACTCAGCACAGTTTAAATACACTGTATCAATCGGTACTTTTTGGATCTTAACTAACGCAAAAAATTTTAACTTTTTCTTGTTAAATTAACTCTACGTATATAATAATTATGTTAAATCAGATTTTGAGAAAATTATGAGAAACACATTCATATTGATTATTTTCATATCGTTTTTTAAACAATGAACATATTTTTTTATTTACAAATAATTATTAGCAAATAATTTTTGCTAAATAATACGATTATTGACTTTTAATATATGGCGACGTACTATTTGACAATAGTTCCAAATCGGGAAGTAATGAGAGGCAATTTAAAGACACTCATTTAAAAAAGGCATCGTGAATTAAATATAAAAGTATCGAGATTTTAATAAATAAAAAAAGTAAATAAATTTCTATAATAGCTATTCATTTTTTAATTTAAGTTTCTATGTAGGCTTCTGTACAGTTATATGCGTTTACGGCCTATAAAATTTACTTACGTAAATTTTTTACTGGTTAAATAAATACATAAATCATAGCGAATCAATTAACACTTGAGTACAAAATACGCTTTACATTGAAAAATTAGTTTTTCGCTCACTCTGTTTAATAGTGAAAAGACCAATTCAGAAATGAAAATAATGTACCAAAAAAAAAGAAAGAAAATAATATAGTAAATTTAAAGAGCACGCTCAAGAGCCTGTTAAAAGTTCCAAATTCTTATACGCACCAACACGAAACTCAACACCTTGCGATTCTCCCACAAACAAGAAAATCCTTCATCGCAAAGTCCTTCCTCGCACAGCAAGTTCGATACAGAATAATCGAAAGACACGAATCGATAAAAGACCCTTTGGTACAAAGAACATCGTCAGTAGGATCGCGTCAGCGCTAGAACAGATTAACGAAAGCTGGGCTCTGGTATTGCAGTGAAAAAGTCAGGCCCGCAGTCTTCTTCCTCGTCGTCCTTTCAAACACGTGGGAACAACTTCGGGATCTCTTATAAGAAGAGCATACAGCCATCGTATCCAAGGGGACCAAGTCCAAAAGGAAGAAGAAAGAGAGTAGCAGCAGGCGCAGGCAATTTTTTTTTTTCTTAAAATGAAGAAGAGAGGCGCGTGGCGCGAAGCCCGAATACGCGTGCCTCGAGAAGCTACCGGCTGCTGTTGCTACTAACTATAGTCTCTTGTGTGTGTGTGTGTGTGTGTGCAGTGTGTATGCATGACGCACGTGGTCTGGGATATTTTCTCACAGTCGAACGCACGCACTGCACGTGCTGAGGTGAGAAGCACGCATACGAGCTTGCGGGAAGACGGTTGGCTCTTGAGTGAAAGAGCCGCCTTTGTCATGGGAGATCGCTTTCCCGCCTTTTTAATGCAAATTTTCAGTTGAATTTGTTATCTGAATTGCGTTAATTCTTAAATGGACCTAAGGACTTTTGGTACATTAGGGGTTGGGCTTTTTTTTCGAGTGACCGCGATTCTTTCGATAGACGCTTTTTTGGTATGATTTATTTTGCTATTATGTAAATAGATGATAATAAAGCTTGATGTGTCTAATAGTGATCAAGATGGTTTTGGGACGAAACAGGGAAGGCGAATTATATGTCTGTATGCGTACTCAGGTTCGGTCAGTTATTTTAATGATTTACGTACTTTGATCGAAGATTAAGATTAATTAATATATTTGAAAATTCATTTGAATATAAATGATCAATTTTGTCGTAGAGCTTACGGATTAAAATTAATTATGAATTAAAAATTGTTTATTAAAATCGGTAATCGTGATGGTATTATTCATAAGCCTTGTAATTATTTTACTGTCACTTACACCATTTTCGTGATGCGATATTAAATAAATAAATGAATGAAACGTAAAAATATGTATATAAAATGTAATATTATCGTTGAATAACTAAAAAATTACGATGTATTATACATTTTTTTAAATTACGGTAAATTACTCTTGTATTTTCACAGTTCGTCATTGTTAAATGAATCTGTTCCCTTGACCAATTCCCAGAGAATAAACACTCGATATTAATAATTCTGTTATTAATTTTGTTATTAACTCGGTTATAAATTATTTTACGATCCGTCGAAGCACACGTTACTAATTGCCCAAAATAACTTTTCGCAATGAGCTGTAAAAGCGCACCTTTACATCACTGTAATAAAGCGTAATTTAGCCGAATTATCAAGCATCGTTCAACGGCTCACAAAAAATAGCTCCAATTCCGAAATTCCATCATAACATATAATTATACAAAGGTAAGGGACGAAGCACCTTGGAAAATCGTTAAGGCGCGATACGAGGGCGCGCGCCTTTTGGTTTCATTATACGTGTGTCTTTCCTCTTCGTCGACCTCGTTTTCCAAAAAGTTCCCATGGATTTCACGTGTTCCACAGGAGCGACCCCGGCTGCCGGCTGCAACAGTGGTAATTTGCAGTGATCCCTCACGGACGTCCTAAAAGGCCAATACAGTCGATAGGCTCTATACCTACACTAATTCAGACCTTTAAAGTTTAAAGGGACTCGAGGAAAATTTCGACTATAGCTATCCTTGCAAAGTCACTTTGTGTGCGCGTCGCGTCGATTCAGTTGCTCACAGGTATAAGTCAACGTTTTTCCAAGAAAACTGGGACTTACCGACTTTCCGAATTCTGGCGGGAAAGAGAGAAAAGAAAGGAAGAAGTGTGGCTTCGAGAGAATTCGCTGTTTCTAAAGCGTGTATTGTGCACGGGGTGAAAAGTGGCTTCAGCTTACAGTATTTATTCTTCTTCTTCCCGCTGTAATTTATTTGCAACGGTAGGTGGTGTACCAAAATTGCGTTGTAATTCTGGCCTTTTTCGCACTCGTTACTCACTGCTTGAAACGAGCCGCTCGATAATTATTGCGAGAAATATCAGCAGCGAAATTGCGATTAAAGGGAAAGAAAGCACGCAGAAAGAAATCTTTTTTATAAAAGAAATATTATATTTCACGAAGGATATATCATAAATATACACAATTATGTTACATTGATTTTATAAAAATTAATATACTTAAACTTAACCAATACTTAATTTTATCAATTTATGAAAAATATTATTTATATTGATATGGTGAGCCTCTGGTGAGTCAGTAAAGCTACATCGAGCTGCACTTCTGGTATGAGCATTTCATGAGTACCGTACTTTAGAGATTCCTCGTAAGCGTAAGTAACCGATGTATCCGATAATAATATGTGACTTTTGGCAAGACTTAGAATGCAATTGCGCAATCTGGCACATACCTCTCTATCGTCTTGGTTAATTCTGGATAAATCTTGAGTAAATCCACCCTCTGAGCGATCTGTATCCGCAACGTTTGCTCCTATCCAAACGTATCCATTGTTTCCCAGTACTAAACAGGCTCCATTGGCTAAATTGTGAAAGTGAGTTTTCTGCCTTTTGATTAAGGCAGGCGATACTTTTAACATAATGCCTTGAGATAATTTTCCGTACTTTAAAACTCTAGTATGCAGTGACAAAGAGCCATCCACGAAGATATTTTGAACTTCTGCGCATATCAAATCACCTTCTTGTAAATACCGTCTCATTGCTTGCTCATCTTCGGCTGATCTTCTCCTCTGGAAATACGTAAAATTGTTTCATATCTTGCATACAAACTGCATAAACATTTATATATATATATATATATATATATATCTGTTTATCTTACCAACTCTCCTCCAGGTAAATTCACACTAGACAGTAGTAGAGCAGCGTCTAATTTAGCATTACAATCAACTTTCCAACGTTTTTGTTGGACCTCCGTTATTCTGCCAATAACAACATCACCAATTTCACCCTGATATCTCGTTTTGTAAGGTTTCACAGTTATCAATTTGTTAACTCTATCTAAACAACCAGCTACAGATGCTCGAAGTACTTCTTGTTCGTCCATGTAAGTTCCATGACCCCTGAATCATTTTCATATTCAGATTTTATCTTAGAAACAATTACTTCAAACATTTGTAAACATACCTCAAAAAGTCTGGTTGTGTTGATATCTCCTCTCCAGGACTATAAAGAAGTAAATTCGGATTTGGCTGAGCAGGAAGATTCTGATCGAGACGATTAACTGCTAATCGTATCAAAATGTTAGATTTATCTTCCTTTTTCTCATTCATTTTCACTTGGTTTTCACTGTAAACTTTGACTTTGATTTGTTTTCACGGGTAACATAAACACGTGTCACGAAAGGTATAACCTCCAAAGATACACTACCGGTGGCGGTGATCCTGTCTGCTTGGGCTTGAGGTCTAGTAACTTTCAGTTCGAGTATAGTGATATTTCTATTACCAAGTTTTCAGTGCTTACAATGGCGCCAAATTTGAATCGCGATGTCAACAACGCATAGGTAATGTATGAAACAGAAAAATTTTTCTTAAAATAATTTATTTAAAGGCATACATATTTTACAATCGTAACACTGCATTTAACATTTCGCACACATCATCGTCTAGCTAACACACAATCAGCGAAGCAAGTCATATAATTACTTATGTTATGGATGAATGACAAATAATCAATTAATATACCTAAGATTTGTTTGCTACTTATTCCTAACGATTATTCTGAATTTTAAGTAGCTTCTGCGATACTTAACACACATCACTTCTAAGTAATGCTAACCATGAGATAAAAATGTGGAAAACTGAATTCTACACAATATGTTATATCGCAACGTAAAAAGCATATTTATATTTCATATTTATCGTAAACGATTGTGTTAGACGAAATTATTCGTAACAAATAATAAATCATTAGTATAAACAAAACGGCACGTAGAATTCGGTCTGCGCTCGCAATTCTATACGAATATATAATTATTTATACACATTCATAACGGTGATAGACGATCTAAAACTGAAAAAAATGAACGACATGTTAGTCCCAACAGTTTTATACTCTCTCGGTAAAAAGTTTCTAATATACTAAATGGAAAGTAGTAATTTTTAAAGTAAGCGATGGCTCACAAATTATGTGTCTAGTTCTACTCTACTCGCTAAAACTACGTCAAGGCAATTTCTATCAATGATGTACCTTAGGTAAAAATGAATTATTCGCAATATCTAACGCTCCTTATTTTGATTTCTCCCAATAGTACAAACTCGTTACGATTCTCTGAAGCATCAATTGAACTCGACTTGTTCCTCGATTATCACAAACGGAAATTCCTGATTCTACAATACAACACATCTATCTAAGACTTCGCGCACGAGGCATCTTCTTCGTTTCATTCTTATTGCGAGGATCTCAAGGAAGCTCGGATCTAAACGTGCCGGTTCTCTTCCTGTACCAAGCGTACGACGCGACGATTCCAATGGTTACCGTCAGACCAACAACTCCGCCGACGATAGCCGCGATGCTCAAGCTCTTCGGCATCGGGGAGCAGTGTTCCACTGAAAAAAAAACCATATCGGAATAATAAAAATTTATCTAATCAAAGGAAGTCGGGAGCGCGCTGCGCACGCATGTTCGAAGAAACGATAGCGCTTCCTTACCTTTTCTGTCGGTGACGCTCTTTTTATCGTTGTATGCAATGAGAGATACGTCCTTTATCTGCGCTACAATCGGGCCACAAGTGACTTCCGTCATTGCTCGACAAACGTGTGCACCGCTTCTCAAAGGAGCCGAGAATAGTCTCAGATCTGAGGCTGAATTTCCTTTTAGTAATTCGTCTGTGAAGTTTTTAACAAGAGATTCGAATTCAATTACATGATCGTTTTTAATCTATTGAAATATCGTAGAATTCGATTATTCTATATAGTATTGAAGTATAATTATTGGATTGTGACCTGTTATATTAGGGAAGTCCTCATTGTTTGGGACCAGACTGACTTGAATGTTACCGATGAAGAAATGAGAATCGTCTTTTCTTAGAGTGAATGTAATCGTATCTTCTTGTTCGAATGATCCACTTCCTATCGGCCAAGATAGAGTCAAGTTCGCGTCCTTTTCCCCGCAATATCCACTTACGGATGCTGTGGTGGGAACTTGCAGTGATTTTTTGCGTGTCTAAAATAAGGATTTGATATTTATCGTACTTTCGTCATTTTATTCAAATTTAATTTCTTTCGAAATACCATTTAATACGTAACTCGCAGCAGGCTTATATAAAATTCATATAGAACATTCTATGCGCTTCTTTCCAATAGGGTATAATGTATACTTCGTTAATATTTTTTCGAGATAAAGCGATAAAGTGACAGCTGTAAGCGTCAATTCAGTACTTTTGTAGTCTATTATTTATAGGTAGATGAATAAAGAATTTCAGATTTACCGATCTGTATTACGAATAAAGTCTTTGATAACTTTCCAAAGCTTCAATACAATACATTGTTCGAGATTCAATCGTCTATCATATACATGTATTTAAATAAATGTTTATTACAGTACAATTACCTTTTCTTCCTTCGTTGCGTAATTTACTTGAAGTGTGATGGACATGGAAGCTAACGTACAGGGAATGTTTGTCGACTGATCGTAAACCTTGAAGTCATAACTATTGATCGGAGCGAAAGTTGACGTTACGAATAATTCGTTGTTATTTTTCTCGGTAGTTGTCTCGACGTCGATCGGTATTTCAGTAGAATCATCGAAAGCAATGTGCGTTGGTCCGTCGTCTATATCTTCATCCGTTACTTCATCGATATCTTCATTTTTCAGTATATTGTTATCGTCGTCTTCATTGCTCTCCGTGTCCTCGGTATTTTCCGTGATCTCAGATTCCGAAGACGTCTTAGGGGGAGTATTGCCAGAGGTAGAGTCTACTTGGTTAATGAAGGTGCTCGTTTCTACTTCGCTGTTGGCGTCGGTCTCTGATAGCAAGGATTGGGTTTCTGTGTTAGCTTCACTTTCCGGACGTTGTTCCTCGCTCGTCGGAGTTGACGAAGTCACGGATGCTTCGTCTTTTCGTACTTCACTGGTTGTAAGAGAAACTTCAGTTACGGTACCTTCGGACACTCCATTTACGTCTGAAGCTAAAATAGACGGCGATGTCTCAATCACTGATACACTTTGGCTTTGGTCCTCTTCGGAAGATGGATGTTCCGAAGTTACGATCGTGGATGCGTCCTTGGATGACAGATTTTCTCGCGATTCCGGAACAGCTCGTTCTATTTCGTCGTCGTCATTCGCATTCTTGTCCGCATCCGTAGACGAAGATTCCACAGCTGGCATATTTTCAATAATTGGAGCTTCCGGTATTACTTGATCTGCTTGTTCCAACTCGGATCCGTTATCAACTTCGTCATTGGATTCTACAGGTATTGGTGTCGTTATACTCAAAACCGCGGAGGTCGTTTCATCAAAATGCGCGATACCGTCATTGTCACCCGCACCTTTGTCTTTTTCATCAGATGTCTCAGGGTCATCTGGCGTTATTGGACTAGAATTCACTTCCTCCTCTATCATAGCATTTTGCGCGGGACTAATTGAGTCGGCGTCGGATTTCAATGTAGAATCATCGTTTTCCAATGGCAATGATGTCGTAGCTATCGTACCATTGTTTTCATTATCGTCGACACTTCTCGTGCCCCTTAAAAGCAATGAATCATGCTTAGCAGAGCTTTCACTTTCCAAGTCTAATTTAGAATAGATCGCGCGAATCGGCCTCCTCCTGTACGTAGATAACGCAGGATTGTTTAAAAACTCGGCGTTCAGCTTTGAATCACCGGTCGATAAATCGAGTCTCCTATTGTCCTCTTGCGCTGAAAGATAAATGTTGTACTTGATAAATGAAATCTCAAGATTTCAGCGCAGAAAACTCGGAAAAGAATTGTTTATTATTCATCGCAATTTCCCAGGAGCGTTCTTTGAAATACGCAGCGCTGAACTATGCTGCGGGCCAGATGACCACAAAGAAAATGTTATAAATCCGACTGTAAGAAATTCTATCTAGAAAAACGCTTAATCATACATTTGAGCTCGTTACGTGATTTAATCCTGACACGTTTACCGCGCAAAGAGGCCATTGAATTTTAATGAAGCTTTTACTTATCTCGACCGCGAAAATGACCCGTCAAATTAGAATATTCAAGGTTCGCTTGGAGCGCATATTTGCCCGCAGCAAAATACACATACGCGCACTATCCGTTGCATAGGATTATAATTCTCTTTTTCGAGACGAGAAATATTCCAGGCTCGGAATGCCAACGTTTAAAAATTACTCGACTGTCGTCGCGAAAACACAAACACCGAAAAAAAATTGTTGAAATAACAATACAGCCGATGCGCCTTTTCATTGATGCAGGTGCAGTCGCGAGCGAGCGAGTGCGCCGTGTGTCTATACCTGAAAAACTTAGCGTTTCACAACATTCATCAGCGATACGATACAGGAAGTATATAAAAGTCCAAAGATTGTTTAACAAACTCGAATCAGACACGGTCTTCCTCCGCGTTTCAGCGAGTAGGAAACGTAAAAGGCCGATCGTGTGCAATGTGTATGTGTTAAAATCAATAGAGCTTTACATATACGTAATGTATACATGTATGCACAATATGTCGCGATGAATTTCAAAATCGATACCAAGCCCACCTGTGGAACTTGATAAAAGCAGCTTTTTATCTTATTTTACCAAGCCCCACGTACGAAACAGAATCGAAAGCCAATCCTGCAATAATAACTCACCATTCGCTGCAAGAAGCGCAAACGTTACCACTGCGAAAACGATCGTCCAGACGTTATTCCTCATCTTCTTCTTCTTCTTCGTCTTCTTCTGTCGTCGTCCAAAATCGAAGGAACGTACGAGGGTACCCGGGAGTCGGTAAAAAAAAAAGAACGAGCACCGTACAGACGCTTCTCCCGTTTGGAGAAGACTCTCCCGAAAGATGAAAATGAAAATTCGTCAAACGGAACTAATAAAGCTCTTGCATGCACAGCACACAGACAGAGACAAATGTACACACCGGACGAGAGAACGGCCGGACGACAAGTGCAAGGCCGCTTGCGCGCACCGTCGAGTCAGCAGTAGAGGAAAAATGTATGTATATGTGTCGCGTACTCGCACCACGGGGGCGTTCTTTTCGTCGTTCACGCAGAAAATGATGATCGGCTTCGTCGTCGAAAATCGTATAGGTCTCTCGCTCTCGCTCTTGTTTCGCCCCACTACTTTGGAGACGAGAAACTTATCGCTATCGCGCATATAACTCGCACGGCCCAATGCGTATGCCGAAATCTTCTCGAGGGCCGGACACGGCTTCCGTACTGGATTTTCTCTCTTTCTCTCGTTCTCTTTGTACATATGTGTGTGTGCGTGTGTGTGCGTGTGTGTGCGTGTGTACGTGTACTATGTACGCACGATTGAAGTCGGAACAGATCGACAGAGAGGAGGGAGGAGATTTTTCGGAAACGCTCGCCGATTGCATCGCCCTCGACGAATGTCAGAGAGCGAGCGCGCGGAGCGTTTATCGCGGAAGGCCGAGCGCTTAACTGCATTTTAATGCGCTTTGTCGCCGGCCCTGGATAGTCACCGCGGCTCTTTATTTGCTTTTGACTACTGTCGTTTCGTTCGGCAGTGTATATTATAGGTGATTTGCAAGATACACACATGGAATGCCAGTGCAGTAGCGATTCAAGCCCGAGGGTAATGACTCTTCGCGTGCATGCTTAACGCGTGCGTTTTGTTCAAACTATAGATATACGTCTATATTATTGACGCGAACTAGATACGCCGTAGGGAGATCGGTATCTTACAACTTCATGGATGAGTGATTTTTGCAGTCTATTGCTTAGTTCGTAATGGGACTTTTAGTGGAGGGTAGTTATTAAGGGACTTAATTGAGATATGATTCATATTTCGGGAAACGACAATTTTATTACATCTACATATTGTATATATATATATATATATATAAATATGTATATAAAGTGGCTCGATTGTCCTCGGCGACAGTGCGATTTCGTTACTGCGGATATCGCTCGATTTTTATTGAAATCGTTTTATATTGACGCACGCGAAAAAGTTTAACTTGACTCCTGCATAAGCTAGAACTAAACGTATCATCGGTGTAAATTGGATGCGGACATTCTGCAAGAATTCGTTATTTCTAATTTTTTTTCTTGTTCAAATCAGTCCTATGGTAAAATATTGTAAGTTGAGCCTTTTTTGTCCCATTTTTTAAACACACGGTATATTTACAAGAAAATAATTCTAATAAATCATTGAAAGAACGTCGAATGCGCGTCGGTTTCGCTTTTAAACAGAAAAAGAGATGGTACTTTTTTGGAAAATATTTTCCAACGTTATGTCAATTACACGGGCAAGGAGAACAATGTCGAACCGCAGCCTAATTGTGGTTACATCCATTGTATCTACGATTGTTGTTATCAGTTAATTATTTATGCGTCGTCAGTATCCTTATGCAATATTTTCAGTGAAGACAAAAAATACATCTTGCCATTTAGTGTGCGCATATTCTGCATTGCGCGTTCTTACACTGCACGAAAATCCAAATAAAGTATATAGAATAACGTATATACAACACCGGGAAAATAATTGATAATTTACCACAGTCGTTGTTACACGCCAATTATGTAAAAAAGTGTTCTAATTTCCGGTCGCAATATTCAAAGGCCCGTCAACCCTAGAACACGCCTTATCGACGCTATCCGCTTCGGTTCTTCTGTACACGGTATACACATCGTACTCCCCTCGCTTTACGTTCCTTTTTAGCCCGGTCGAACGAATTGCGGAAATTAAAGGCACACGCGTTTGCGGTTTCTTTCAACCCCATTCACGGTGTCACTTACCCGTTACGCATAATTGCAACCTTGATTATACAACTCGACCCCCGCGATTTCGAGGGCAGTAGTGGCCTCATTGAAAAGGAAAGGAAAAGCCCGAGTTGGTAATCTGGGCTCGCGGGTATGTACTTTGCAAGGCTTTGAGATTGTCGTTGAAACCCTATACGTTCTGGAATCAAAAGTATCGATCGCGCTGAACCTTTATTGCGCGAGTTTCTCGGTTCCTTTACGTATAGTTACGCGAGTTACTCGTTGTTACAATTTCGACATGTAATATAGATACATTACGTTGTTTTTAATGACTCCAAATTAACTAACAATTTTCGTTATGAGTCATACTTATTCGTTATACTTTACATACACATACGTATGAATTGGAAGAACGTAAAATGTGCGCTGTGCAATAAAAGTATATATATATAACTACGCGTTAGGTAACGATCCGCTTTCGTTTATAAAATGTACGTACAGGTATATATGCATTAAAGAGATATTTCACGTGCCATTGTAGACAGATTTTTCGACAGATGCCGTTTATTAGTCGCTGGGTGATGGAGATTTCTCGTACGCTCGCCTAATTTATACCCAAGCAATAAAAGTCTATTACCACTAGTCTAAAATTGAGTCTAGACGAGGCTATTTTCTGCGAACCGCTTCAAACTATACAATAGTCGCAGTCATATAGTATTAGGTAATTAGGTTCTGTTTACATCACACCGATAACTATTGCTTCATTGTGAAGAAAATAATAATACACAAGGTGCGTCTACGCCCCGTGAGAAAAGAACTCTGTAATATGATTATTTCTCAAAATTCCCGCCTAATAATTTATATAACTAAATTCGCGCTGCAAGAAGTTACGCAACAATGGACGAACCGTTACGAGGCTTGTTTACTCCGAGAAGCAAAATCGTAAAATCCCCCACAACGAATTTGTTCTGCCGTGAAAGATCTGCTTTCGGTCGACGCAGAGACGATCCCCAGGTGCGAGCGATCCAGATACGAATCTGCACCCTGGGGGCGCGCGTACGCGCACAGTCGAGCTTCTCCTCGACGATATCGATCGAGCAATTTCGATTTGGCTTCGACCCCCTGATCGATTACGCTAAGTAAAATGTAATTATTTCTAAGTGTAGACCCGATGCTTTTCGCCGAAAGCCACTCTCATTGCTGCATCAAAAGCGTCGATACCTTGAAAACGTCTCCCCAAGTATCCAAGCAAATAAACCCAAATGGTAAGCTCAATATCTATACTAAACCCCCTGTGAAAAGAAACGAAGTACGCGGAGGCGTTTCTTTCTGTACCTCAGCCTCGGACAATACAATGCTTCGCAACGCCTGCAAAATCGAGCAGTAGCTTCTAAATACCCGTATTCGTATAGCTATGTAGCTATGGCTATAGGTATATGTATATATAATTGAGCAACACACGCCTTCTCTCAATTTGCAGTGCACCCCATGGAGCGTTGGGCGCTTTCTCCAAAAGTTCTGCCAGCTGTGTGTATCAGTACATCTGTATTTCTGCGCGTTGTCTATATACCATGTATACCTATAATACACATGCGGGTCCCAGCGTGAGCTAGGCGAATTTTGTTTGGGGATAAACAGTTTTGCCGGTGGGGGTTGACTTTTGCCAATTTTCACGCTGAGACGAACAGAATAAGACGGCTGCGGGTCGGTTACGGGAATCTTATAATGAAGATGTGTTTCGGCGTTCTTTCTTCGATTTTCTGCAACGTACTTTGTTTTTTTAATGCATTGCATACCTATCATTCGTTGCTTCGTATACACAGACTTTTTGCATAATTTATGTCTTCGGTTATACGTATTAGGAGAAATCGCTGTGGCTTATCTCGGCCGGAAATCCAACGACTGAGCGAACCACCCTTGCATTCAAGGGTTCCCCATTCTATAGCGGTTTATGAATAATTAATGTGGTCATTTTATGGTAATGATTAAAATTCCTTAAGCGTGAAAAGTTGCGACTATGACCGGATTGGTAATGCATGTACGAACGGAGAAACGGAAGAGAGGAATGAAACAGGTAGTTTACCACTTGTCGTTTGTTTGAAAAAATAAGCATAAATAAATTCTGAGCATTGTTTACAGGCAAAGTGCACTAAGATTTATATCAGTTTTTTAAATTTCCGTTTACGTAATGTTTTACCTATTTTGGTATCGCTAAATCTGAATATTTTTTTCATTATTTTAACGTTCGAACGTCAACGAAGTGAAATAAATTTCATCGTATAACGTCTTGATTCCAAGCACAGTTTTATAAATAACTTAATTCGGCGAATACGTTATCAAGAATAACGATATATAATTGATAACTTTTATTTTATTCGAATATCATTTTAAGAACCATTAAAATAAAATGAGTTATATCATCATTCGCTTTCATAGTGAATAAGATTTATTAAAATAGTCAGACGTATTTTTTATTGATATAATTCATCGCGCGAGTATTAGGCACGGCCACCGTACGGTATGACTTTAATTTTAATTCATTATTGTTGTTGATTTTTTAATTTTTCATTACACAATTTATCATCGTTGGATAAATAAATAAATAAATAAATAAATAAATAATATTCTAATCATGTATATACGTGGGACGAAACAAGAATACGCCGTTCGAATTCTCGCGCCACGCGAGAGCTCTACCGATCGAACAGGAGTCTTTTGTATCAACGGAAAAGTCATGTTACTCTTAAAATTCTTGGAACTCGCGTATATACTATATATGACATATACTTGTAACACGAACTCGCGAGCACACGAGTACGAGATTACAGATGGCGGATTGTTTTCCTTTCAAAATCACGGTGAAGCACGTTGCTCGAGAGAAAAATCGGAAATCATGAATGAAATTATTCCCGAATCACCGGACAAAGAGTTGGACGAGGAAGACGAGAACTTGTACGTTCCGGAAACACCACAAAAGTTCGGTTCTCCATTGATAAAAAGCAAGAATGTCATTCCGATACCCAGCTTTAATCGCATCAGAAAATCTCTCGGCATTTTGGATAATAACGGATGCTTCTCAGAGGACAATTTTATTATCACTTCTCCGAAGACGAGAAGAATAGATAAATGCGAAATCAATGCTTCGAAGAAGACGCCAAAAAGGAAAAGTTTCAATAAAAGTAAGTTTTCAAATCTTCAAAAGGTCAAAGTATCTTTGTTTCACAGTAGATTTCAAGAAAGCGAAGTGAAAAAGCCAAGTTTTTCATTTAATGCTAAGTCTTTCTATGGACATTCCGTTAAAAAAGCACCAGAATCTTTTGCGTTGGCTCCGATGACAGTGGAACCAGTGGATGTACAGAACTCAAGAAAGCGTAAGAGTTCGACGGCTCAAAGTGTTGGTATCAAGAAGAAATTAGCCTTGCAACCTATTGTGAAAAAAAGGAGTCCAACGCAGATAGCCGCGATGAAGAAACAGAAAAAAGGAGGTGAGATTAACTGTGGAGTTGGACACGGTATTAAAAAACCGAAACTTAAAAGGAATTCGCTGAAAAATGATTCAATGGATAGCAATAAAAGTTTAAGCGATCAACAAAATAATAGCATAACAGCTGTGCATATACCGATCGAAATAAATCCTAATCAATCTGAAAATATTGATATTGGTAATATTGTTCAGAGTTCTGTAGAACTTTGTAAACCAAAGTTTTTCAAAAACAAAAATAGTATATTGAACAAGTCGTTGAAAAAAAAAATTCAAACTAAGAATTCTTGTAAAGAACCAGAAAATATAGAAGGATTAAAAATTGCTGACAATTGCACAATAAGCATTACCAATGAATATTTAGGTTTATCTGAAAATGATGGTGAATTATTTATTGAACCATTGATAAATCAGATGGACATCAACGAGTGGCAAAAGCTTACCAATGAAATCGACTTTCATATTTCTGACACTAATGTTAGTAATCTGGAATCAATCGATCAAGTAGATGATCTTTTGAAAATTTTGGAAGATGATTGGATTGATTCTGCAGCTATTCCAACACTCGATATTAGAACTATAAATACTTTTTCATCAAAAGAAGCAAATGATATTCTTGAAGATATAAGCATTGATGATAAAAGTAGTTCAACCAATTTTATAACAAATAATATTGAAAATATTAATAGTGCTAATGAAAGTATTGTTGTTAAATTGAATAATACAGTTAATTTACCGGTAGACCTGCCTTTGTCAGCATCTACAGTAATAGAATCTCACAGTAGTAATTTATTCAGTTGTAAGAGTATTGATAAGAAAGTCAATGCCAATGTCACACGTGTATCAGTGGGCATTGATGAGCCATTAAATCAAAATATTATGATACCAGTGATTCAAAAGGATGTTACCAATCACTTAAATATTTTACAAGATAATTTTGTTCAAAATATAGAACATAAAGGAAATTTTATCCATGTGAAATGTGATACTTATAAGAATATCATGATCAATGAAAATGTAACACAATTGATCAATAATTCCTTGGAATCTCAAAACAGTGATGTGATTATAGAGCAAAAACTAAAAGAATATCCTATATTGTCTACAGAATCTTCATGCGGAATTGTAACAAAGTAAGTATAAAAATCAGATAAAAGATGTATAATTTGTACTGATCACTAAAATTAAATTTTTTAAATAACCAAATTCTAATTCAGTGTAAAAAATCAAACATGTAATGCGAACAGAATAATGAAAGAAAGCGGTGACCTAAGCCAAAATCAAATAGCCGTTAGAGAATATTTACATGGTATGATTCAATGCAAAGAATGTGAGTATATATATAATTCAGGGGATAAAGAAGATGAAAAACAACATAATAAACATCACAATATGTGGAAGGCTAATTCCAGGATAAAATTTCCAGTACGTGCTATCTATCTTAATTTGTTAAATTAATAATAAATGTTTTTAAAATGTATTGTTTCTTTAATAGGGTTGGAAAAACGAACGCATAGTGTACAAAGATGCAACTACAGACAGTAAGATAATATTAATAGAACCCAGTGATCCAATATCTCATAGAAAAAAAATTATTGATATATTCCAAAAAATTGATGAAGGTCTGATTGATGAAAATAGTATCGACAACATAGATGACAATGTAAGTAAATACATGCAGGTGAAGTAAAAAAAGATAAGGCTATTTAATTTACATTTTATTACAGATTTATTGCTATGTAAGGAAGAAATTAATAGTAGGACTTTTGATATCAAAACGCATACACTCGGCATTTCGTGTGATACCAGAATCACCGGAACTAATGTGTTGTTCAACAGAAAATAGTCCAGTGAAATGTGGTATAGATGTCATTTGGACAGCAGCAAGTTATCGTAGGCAAGGTATTGCTACAAAACTCGTCGATATTCTACGGTAAAATTCATAAATAATTTTAGAATTTTATACTATAATTTAATTTTGTAAATACGAATATACATATATATTTTGTTTTATTTTAGAACAAATTATTTTTATGGATATGAAATGTCTATAGATGACATTGCCTTTTCAATGCCTACTCCCAGTGGCAGAACTTTTGCAGAAAATTACACTAAAATAAGTAATTTCAAAGTTTACTAAAAATACTCTTATGTTATTATCTATAATGCTCTATTAGAAATTATCAACGGATCAAATGCGTACTAAATAATATACTAGTATTTTATATTGTTGACATTCCTATTGAAGACATCCAGATTTATTGAAATTATATGTGTATTTATAATTACGTATGTAAAATTTGGATTTTTTCAATAGTACTTTAGAGAGTATATCTTAATCTTAAGAAAATTTATATTGTTAAATTATTTGACATATATAAGACTCAAAAAGTTAATTAATTCAAATTTTTATTTGCTTACAAAGAATTGCAAAGAAATTCTTTTATTCCTATTAGTACAAAATAAAATTATAAAGATAGTTAAATTACTAAAATGTATGTAATACACAAAGTTTATCGTAGTATATCAACTCAGACTCTTCATTAAAGAGATTATTATTTTTTAATATTTTATATACGACAGAAAGCAGTAAAAATGTAAATATACTATCATCACAAATAAATAATATATAATTTACTGTAAAATTGACGTTTCTACTTTCTACAACCGTGAAACGTCTACAAGATACCTTAGCATTCCTCTACAATTCTAGAAGACCGGGAACGAGATCGTAAAAAAAAACGAGACGTTTAAGCGGAAATAGGGAAAGCCCATCGAGAAGCCAAGCCCAAGATCTCGAATGTCCCGGACATCCTTCATAAGCTACCTACTATATGCAGATACGTAGGTGTGCGGCAACACCTCGAGCAGTCGGAAGAGACACGTGCGCCTTATTATGCCTTGGCGAACGAAGCCACGTAGCGTGTAATTCAGGATGATTCGCGAGCCGCATGCATGTATGCATAAGGCAGTTTAGCGCGAAATCCGCAAAAGGGTTGAACGTTTATGTATATGCAAATCGCCGAGAACCATTGTACGCGTATTACTCGGTAAAGCGCGGATGAAAAGCGGACTTGAAAAGTCCCTGAAACGTTGATAAAAATTTGACTGTTTTTTTTTTTGCCTAAGTCGGCGGTTACCGTGAAATCGATCGAAAGTTCGTTGAGCACACGTGCGATTCTTTTTAAAGAGCCGAAAAAACGATTATACTCATGTTACTGTCATGCTCATTGCGGGCATATATTAAAAAGTAATAAATCAAGCGGGGAAGCCCTTGAGCATCTTCGTAAAATAAAAACGTTCCTCGTTCTTACCGTGCACACATCCGTACCGTTTTTCGTTTCATAAATGCAACTGGCAGCTTTGCCTCGTAAAGTATACTCGAGTAACGACGGAGAGTATGACCGTTTGTAACACTCGAACGAAAAAAAAAAAAAGAAAAAAAAAACAAAATGATTGGAAATAGCATACTTAATTCGTTGCGAAGGAGTTTGGTCATTGTTAAGCTGAAAGTTCGATCGTTTGCTAATATTTCATTGAATTTCGATCCATTATCCCGTTAAAAATCGACGGTTTTCTATGGCATTTGAAAAAAGGCGACTCGACTTACAAGCGTTTTGTAATTCGCATAAGCTCTCTTCGGTTGCAACACCGACGCTCTTTACGTCCGCCGTCCGGTCGTCTCCGGCTTGCATTGTACTCGTGCGAGAGGTGAAATTTATGTTGCGTAAAATAGCCGCGGAAAGCGGCCCTTTCGACCGATGCGGCTTTGTTTGCGCGTACACCGG
The DNA here is from genome assembly GCA_018906985.1 of Apocrypta bakeri. Lineage (NCBI taxonomy): Eukaryota > Metazoa > Arthropoda > Insecta > Hymenoptera > Pteromalidae > Apocrypta > Apocrypta bakeri. The sequence goes on from JACCIA010000001.1 coordinate 13,953,900, forward strand.
TGACTTTCTTGCCGTTGCGACGACAGGAACTATGCGAGTGAGTTTGCGTTAAATCGACTAATGGAAATTTTGCAAAAGTAACTCTCTTTAGGTGCGTTAGACACCCCCTTTCTAAATCTGAAATAGTGAATATTTACTATTTGACGGCAAGTGTGCCTTGTTTGAAGAAGCTTAAATAATGGAAGTACCAAAGTAAATGAAAAAGCGCATGTTCTACTACTTAGAGCAGTGGATATAGTTCATTCTAACGATTAGGTAGTGTAAATCGAGGAACGCTATAATTACTCGAGGTAAATTCTAGATTATTATTCAAATATAAATATTATATATCTAATCTAGAGAAGTGTAAAGAAATCTAAGGAGTTTGCATAAGTACGCAATAGACAAATAGTCAGTCTAAATTTTTTTCATTTAATTGTATTTATTTTAATTTACTTTTTGATAAAGTTTAAAGACACTGTTTAAAAATGGTAATATATGTACAGTATTATCATTTTTAAATAAAGTGGCTATTTGCTATTAAAAACTAAATATTCACCATTGTATATTTTTATTTTAGAAGAAGTTGAAATCAGAGTTTAGATAGCGAGCATTGACTATAAAATTAGTCAATTTGTCGCAACACAAAATCACTGTTTAAAAGTGTACCAATTAATAGTGTATATATACAGTATGTACTGAATATTGATGGTAAACTTAAGATTCGCTATTTAAAATTTCACTGACAAAATCAGTGAAATTTGCTCTATCTCAAATTTAGACAGCGATAAGTAGTAATTATGCTTTCATTTCCCGAATAATAAATATCAAATTCGTATCGGTGTACTATTACTGTATTACCGTAGGATTCAAGTTGGGCTCGAAGATATCGCTCTAATAAACTTGTTGATAAAAGTACTAAAAATTACTCAAAAAAGCAGCAATGAATAATTGACGATACTGGAGTTGCGCAAATGTATAAGTAGATTAAAAAATTGAATAGCTTCTGTGCATTCGAATTTCGCCATTTCAACTAGTGACGACTAACTATACAAATAGTGAATTTAATAAAATTCACTACCGAAAATAGCGAAACGCAATATCCATTTAAAAAACACGTGCGTTCAGAGCTAATTAACTCGATTGTAAAAACCTATTTTTTAAGCAGTCTAAATAACTCAAGGTAAAAAACAATTTCAATTAGAAAGAGCTATACCAAAGAAGCAAAAGCAGTCCACACGGTCTCGTTCGCCTTAACATTCTCGTCCCATGACGATCAATCGGACTAATAGCCCTTTTAACGACTATACCGTAATTGTGGGTACAGGGCAACTTATCCGTTTCCACGATCGGCGCGCACTTTAGCGCAAATAGGAAAAATAATTCAATGATGCGTAAAATATGAAGAAAACGAAAGAGTAATAAAACACAAAAAAGAAGCCCCACGTAGAAATTAGCGCAGATGCAAGGACGTTCCCACAAATCAATTAAACCGGCGCTCGTCCGTTAAAGCTCGCGCTTGCACAGCCGGTGCGTTGCTCCAGTTTTTAGCCGTCCATCTAAACGACGCCTTCACGCGCCATCTGCACAGCTCGGCGAATCGCTTTTCCCACACCGACGAAACGAACTCCTGCCGCTGCAGCTTTCGTTGTTCATTTCACGGGCAAGTGGTCTCCGCCCCCACGCGAGCCGTTAACGCGCGGCTCATAGGCGTTGAACGACTCCTCGGCCGTGTATTACATCGTCGATCGTAAAGCCTCGAAGAAGAGAGAGGCGCATCAGTGCCCGAAACGTCTTAGATCCCGGCTCTTCCGGGTTTTCGAAGCGACGAGCGCGAGGCCCCGACCTATTAGTTCCATGCTGGGGGCACCGCGAACCATATGCCGCGCGTACAGCCTCGCCTGATCGAGCACGTCTGAGAGCTCGCGTGTATCGGGTTCTGCTCGGGCGTCTACATATATAGATATATCAATACATCGAGGACGTCGATCCTTGCAGGGCTTCCTTGGCACGTTTCGCGTCGATCCTGTAACGGAAAACGCGCTCTAGAACTCAATACAGTCTGTTGTCTTTTGTGCGTGCGCGAATGAGGGAGGATGAGTTTACGCATTATATCGTTATTGTGCGTGTATCGAGTCCGCGCGCGCGCCTATGTGTTCAAGCGTCATATGGGCGATTCTATTGTGCGGATGCACGCGCGTGCTGTCACACGCGTCTAGGCTTTTGTGCCCGAGGAGAAAGGGAATACGGATTACCGTGTCTATATATATAAAATTTCCTTATAAGTCCTATACGCGAATAAATGGTAGGATCCGTTGCCGATTTTCGGATAGAGTTTCGATTACCTTCACGCTTGTCGGATTGCGCTATTGCCTCCGAGAATTCATTCCGCTCTTGGCGAATGGACGAACGTTCGATTAACCGTTTAATACGCGTAAATTTCATTTTTCTTTCCCCCTTTTAGCGTGGGAGCAGACGCTGTATAATTTAATTATTACTCGGACTCGAGAAGATTTGGAAATGCTGTTGGGTAACGATGGATACGCTAATAGAAGGCGACGCGCACCTGCACTTCGCAAGTGCACTGCGAGGGTAAAATATATTCACACGAGCTTGAACGGTTGCACCTGTACGTTTTATTGCGCAAAGAATTGCAGCAAGCATTTACGACTCCGCGCGTCAATTTACAATAGTTCGCCTTTACCCGCGTGCGTTTTCGACAATTTCCACGCGGGAAATGTCCAAAAGCGCTTTTCAATCGCGCTCTATAAGCGCAGAATCGTTAAGCGCACAATTTTCACAGAGCGATTGTTTCTGATACTTTAACGAATAACGGATCATTTTATTTATTTATTTATGGTCTCGAGTGAAAAAACAAACTTTGATACGCGTTGTATACCGATAATTGGTTACGAATCTGTATTGAACGACAAAGCCAAAACTATAGCAACTCGGTTTCGGCTCTGTTTCAAATACCTACGAGCGACGTTTTGAATGTGGATACGTGGAGACATCTATCGGAGAGTTTCGGAAACAGATCACAGTATCAAGAGGTAAGCAGATAGAAGCTTTACAGTTTTTCTGTAATTTTTTAAAACGATTTAACAGTAGTAAACAATTTTTCAATATTGAAATAATTGACTGTAATTTTCTTTGTTCTACACGTCGTTTATTAGCTCGCGAGTGGGTAATGAATCAATTCAACGAATGTTGCAGTACCAGTATTTCTACGTGAAATGAAACGGAAAATATCAGCACATAAACATATTATTCTTCGCGAGTGAACGTTCCAACGTACTGCGTAAGATGATAAACACCACGCGTTCTTCGTCAATTTTTAATTGTATCATTCTTGCGCAACGGCTCTGCATCAACGCGAGGGAACGCACATGTACCGCGTCGAAGCAAAGGGCGAAGTACCGCTTTACGCGTAGAATCGCCTGTTAAAATAAAACTCCAACGAGCTACCGATTTTCCACACCATTGCGTAAAAGTTAAAGAAAAAATGAAACCCGCCGGAACGACTGTTCACGTTCCGCGCGGCGATCGCCGCGCGGACGCAGCAAGTGGCTAAAGCCGTGCAATCGGAGAACAATTCGGTAACGCGTGTACCTGCATGCAATGATCCACACGCTCAGGAATCGAGAGCGAGATGGAGAGATAATATGGCCGCTGACGCGTCAGCAAATCGCTTGGGCACGTTCGGCGCTTATCAAAGTAGTCAGGGCGGTCAGTCCGTCGTATACACGCATACGGTCGAGCAAGTATCGTGGTGTAAGTAAGCGAACGAGACTCGTTCTTGTAATCTTGATACTCGCGCGGAGAGACACCGATTTAACGGAGCCGAGAGCGTGGCAGTGCGTCGCTAGAAGTCAAGCCGGTTAGAGAAGATAACGCGTTAGCTTTTATTCTCGTCGAAAGCCGAGAGGAAGTACACGCGCGAGGATTTAGGTTGTTGGTATCTTGGAAAATTCCTCGACATACGGGTAAGTTTCAACATGTTTTTCGCTCTTGGAATGGCATTTTTACGAATTATTCTTGTTTCCGAGTCGATTCGTTACATCGTAGCGGGTTTTACAGTGATTTTTCGGTGCATTGGATGGTAACTTTGGTACCGACTTTTGATAGTGTTGCTTTAACATTGCTGTTCATGTGTTTTTCGAATTTATCATTTTAATCATTATTTTGGTCAATTGTGCAATTGCACGAACATAATCGATCCTGTAGTTAATGTATATCGATGAGAAGCACACTCTGAATTAATGGAAATCTTATTATGCGTGAAAAGCGTGCGACTGTATATAGCAACATATTGATACGGTTTTTATTGCTACATATTGTTGTAAAATATTTATTGTCGATTAGAACAATATAATTGTATATTAATCACGCTAGAGGAGAACGAATGTATTATCGGTTAAACGTATCTAGTCGTATTGCCATAGAAACTGGTGTCTTTAATAAATTCATTATCTATAACGTCTTCGCCATAAGTTAATATTTTACTTCAAATTGATTGAACTATTTAAGTTATCGAGAAGATAAAAAGTTTTGAAATCCACTTATTACTCTAGCTATATAGATAAATTAATTTCATCAAAGTTATATCTATATATCAACCGATCGTTACTACATTCTCTACTAAAGAGTATATTCTACGTAAAATTTAACCTAATTAAATTTCCATCCAAATATACTACAAATACTTTAATAGTATCGCAAAATATACGACGCTGGTATTATCTACTTCATCTATTGCTCGCCGCACGGCGAATAATTGCGTAAGAATTCGCTTGGGGTCTTTTTCTCGGTATACTTCTCAGAGTACATAATAAGTGTAGCTTTTAGCACGATCGTTATTCAAAACGTTCCTTCAAATTTATTTCGACGGAGGATTCGTTCTCGCGTAATTATTTAGTATGCATAATTGCAGACTCAAAGATTTTCGCGAGCGAGTGCGCGAGTGTTAGCGACGGTATAAAAAAAATTCATGCTAACATCTTATATCTTCTATACATGCGTATATAGGTACGCTATATCTTCAAATTTGTTCGTTGTCTCGTAACCTTTCCTCGTTTGATTCCACTTTATTTTTGTTTTCTTTTACGATAATAAAACAATAAATCAATGTGCAACGACGTATACAAATAAGACAATGCCAATAAGCGAGTGGGTAATTTTAATAAAAATATCACATAAATTATTATTTCACGCTTCGTGAATCAATGCGTCTTTATCATTTGAATGAACATTAATTTGTCCATAATTTTCACAAGCCAAATACTTCGAAATGAAATGATCTTATTTTTTTCTTTTAGAAAAATGTCTGTGAATCTCAAAAGTGTACTTGTAAGTGACCCGGTTGACGAGCGCTGCGCAGCTCTTTTAACGAGTCATGGAGTTCCTGTTACGACAAAATATAAATTGTCAAAGGAAGAACTCATCAGTGAGCTCCGAGTAAGCATATATAATTTAATTTTGAAATCGACAAAACTTGTTATTCTCCGTCGTATAAGGTACAATCGGTTCTCAAATTGAAAATCAATCGGTCAAATTTGTGAACTTATTGTTCGAGTTGTTGGGTATCTCTATTTTGTCTCAAAAATATCATTGTTATAAATGTAAATTTTTTACTAACATTCAACATTTCAGAATCACGACGGTCTGATCGTACGTTCGGAGACAAAAGTCACCGCCGATATAATTGCAGCATCGCCGAATCTCAAGCTTGTTGGTCGGGCTGGCACAGGAGTTGATAACATTGATATCCCGGCAGCCACTCGCAACGGCATATTGGTCTTAAAGTAAGTCTAATTTACTGTGCTATCTGCAACTGCATATTTTTATTCGCATCGGCTTCTCTCTCGTAATACCCCCCACGAGTGAATTATCTCTTGGCGTTTCGCGATAACCACATTTTGTTTATATCTTTTGTTTCATATCCATTTCATTAATCAAACGTTTTCTTCGTCTTTTCATCGACTTCTCCATCTGCGATTCCTTCTGAACACGATACCCTGCTATTGATGTAACGCTCGGCTATTTCTACACTCGTTTGCTTACTATTGGGAATGCCATTGAATAACTACCCTATCATATGAATATTGACAATTCACCACTTTTAGCGAGCCGCATAATTGTGGACTGAAAATTAACTCATCGAATGCATAAATTTGTTTGAATCTTTGAGCGAAGTTGATTATTTTATTAAAGAAAAAATGAATTTGAACAGTACTCCCGGTGGCAACAGCGTGAGCGCTTGCGAGCTAACGTGTGCAGTGATATCCGCTTTAGCGCGTAACGTCGTGCAAGCTGGCCAGTCAATGAAAGAGGGAAGATGGGATCGCAAGCTCTACGCCGGTCGGGAGCTTTCGGAGAAGACTCTCGGGGTCGTAGGATTCGGACGTATTGGACGTGAGGTAGCCTACCGCATGAAAGCCTTCGGTATGCATATTATTGCCTACGATCCATTCCTTACCAACGAACAAGCCGTGGAACTCGACGTTGTCAATGGTAGCCTCGAAGACATCTGGAAGAACGCAGATTACATCACCGTACACACGCCGCTTATTCCCCAGACGAAGAGTAAGTTTGTAAATTAAAATAGTATACCCGCGAAGTAAAACAAGTGAATAGAATGTTTTTCAAATTTTTATAAAATCATTTGTATATATGTATCTTATTTTTAAATATTGTAGTTATCGTGCCGAATTTTCGAGCATTTACTTACAGAGGAAAATATACATTGGTCGAATAAGCAATCTATTTGATTGGAATATATAAATACAAATATATATTCCAAATGTAAAAAAATCGATTTAACTAGAACGATTTTAATAGAATAAATTTGATGCCTCAAAATGAGTTTGTAAAATATTTTTCAAACGTTCCGTTCAACTATTTCACTTGGGTATAGATGAATTCGGCGCAATTCGAGTTTGCCTTCAATTTATTTCTCGTAGACTTGATCAATGCGACTACACTGGCCAAATGTAAGAAGGGCGTTTACATCGTAAACGTTGCTCGTGGTGGTATCATCGACGAGGAGGCACTGCTGAATTCCATCAATGCTGGTCACGTAGCTGGTGCGGCACTCGATGTCTTTATCGAAGAGCCACCCAAGAACCCCGTGACCCTTGAACTTATTCAACATCCAAAAGTTATTGCTACACCTCATCTCGGTAAGTCTATACTTAGAGCCAAGTACGTTTTTCGTGTAATTACACGAGTAAATATATTAATTTCCGGATATTCGACTCTCTACAGGTGCCAGTACAGCGGAAGCCCAAACTCGGGTAGCCATCGAAATCGCCGAGCAATTCCTCGCGATTTCCGGCAAATCCGACAAGTATTCCGTCACCGGAATCGTCAACGCACCAGTGATGGCTGCGGCTGCTAATGCAAACAACGCCGTTTGGATCGAGTTGTCCAAGAGACTCGGTAAAATAGTCGGAAAATTCATCGGCAACCAGAATCCCGTTGTCGTTGAGAGTCGCACTAATGGACCCAACACTGCCTCCAAGAAATTCGTTCACACAGCTCTGAACGTAGGTCTTCTCGCCGATCGCGTCCGCAGTGGACTCAATCTCGTCAATGCACCAAATCTTGCTAAGGAACTCGGTATTACTGTCAACGAGGGACACGCCAACGGTGGCCAAAACGCTATCGTTGTCGAAGCTGCTGGTCACGTTGTTCGAGGTTTGTTTTTATTACTCTATAGTTTGCTTTTTCAATTTCGCTTATACTTCTATGATTTGCAAACATTCAATTGTCGGAACGTTATTATTTGTAAATTCAAAGTCGTTTGTCTGTATATTTTGTAGGAACGGTAGTCGGCAATGCCACTTTGCTGCTATCAATCGACGACTCCGTCTTCGTCGATGGCGTTCACCTCCAGGAGAATATTTCATTGTACAAAGCCAAATCCGCGCAAGATCTTGCGCAGGTCGTTGGTGCCTACGTCGCCAAAAATGTGGCTATTAATAACATCAGCACCGCAGGAAACTGGATAATCGTTCAAACGAACGAACCGGTTTCTCTCGCGGTGGACGGCATCGAAAGTTATTAAATTTTCTACGCGCGATCGTTTATTTTCCCACTGGAATATCGCGTTTCCTATGACATAGTTAGCGCAATTTTCATGGAAAATGTCGATTCGTACGAGGTGTTCAATGGCCCGCCTTGGACCGACAACGTTGTTGAGCTGATATTTTTCTTAGTTATCATCTCCGTCGTTGTTATTGACACAATTATATTTATATACAATTCGTAACAAATCGGACGAACATCATCATCGATTTAAATATAGACGTATCTTTTGTAAAACTCATTTACATCAATAATAAAATGCATATAATCAATTTATCTAATCAGCAGTTATCCTGTTTCCTTTTGTTTTAGAATTTAAAAAAATCCTTCGCAGTAAGCGGTATCGTAACTAGCAATTTTACGTACGCAATAATCTCATTCCTATACGTACATCCAGTAAAATACTTGCTAGTACATGTAATATTTAATAAGTGCACTTTGCAGTACAATGATTATACACTACATAAATATATGTTTAATATACAATAGAAGAAGCGAGTCCTATAGTTCTATTGTTGTTAATTGAGCTTGTGCATTAACATTAGGATAATATCTTAGGTATATATATATAGTCAAAGCTATAGTGAATGCACTTTAGTGCTCTCCTAGCGTAAACTTTTATACGCTTAGATATGGGAATAAATAGAAATGGGCGTATTCTATACGGACAAACGCCTTCGTAATACCGAACTAACGAAAGAATATAATGGGCTTGTTAAATATTTTCGGCAAATCTCGGTTATTACCTGTATATTATTGAAGCTATTAAATTTGAAAAGTCGTAACAATAGTAGGATTATATTTATTATATAGGTACTAAATGAAGCGCACTCAATGTCGACATATTGACTATCTCCTGTAGATTAATCATGCACCGACTAGTATCTTTATCACAGATTATAGTTAATTATAACGAAAATTCAGTAACTATTTATTCGAAAATAACTCGACTAAACTTCTTAATTTTTTCAGAATCGGTGTTCGAAAGCTTATACGTTATTTACTTATGATATCGATTAGCATCGATTTACTTTTAATTCGGCGTTTGATATGAATTATGTCTTTTTAATTAGTAATTAATATTTGCCTATATGTATAAAATTGTTCGATAAGAATTTTAAATGCCAAAACCTTATTTCTCGCATTATCGAGTTATATACTGCAATGAAGTTAAATAAAAATATACGCTCTTGTTTTTTTTTTAAATTTTAAATACTGAAGTTTCGAACTAAATTTCAATAATTTTTCAAAGTTTTTTTTTTCTAACACGTAACAAGTTGCAAATGCAATGAGATACACTTTACTGCCGGTTGTCTAGACAGAGTTAATTGATTGCTCCTGATAAATACACTGTCACAAGTAATAATATCGAGCCTACCATAATATCAAGTATGTACGTAACGACTGTCTACTTACCTATGTTGCTGCTGTATATATAATATTCCAATGAAGTATCCGGCGGCTAAGAATTTACGTATTTATGTATTCGTCTATGTCATACTTTCTTAATTCTTTGAAGTTGTAAACTAAGACTAAGCGAGTCGAACTCGGCATAATTACAAGTTACGAGAAAAATTTGCTCGAAAACTGAAAATATTATTTTCGATATAACATACCTTTTCGTTCTATTAGCGCTGGAAAAGCTTGGGAAAATGTCAAAAATAGCACAATAATTAATATCCCCGAGTAAAAAAAATATTCCAGTGTCAATATTGTAAACGATCAGCTAGCTTTGGTGCAAATGTGTTAAAAAGGCAATTGAGAAGATTTTAGGGTATTAAGTAATATATAGCAGTCTACTATACATGCACCTACTCGTAAGTATTTGTTACTTTTATTTCTCTTAAGAAATACGTGCACACGTAAAGGAGGCGCAGCATTCGCAAAAAGTACCGTTCGCGACTGCCCGCGAACCTTTGCCCCATTGGCTATCCCCTCCAATTAAATAGTTCATAATCAAAGGGCTCATAAATTGTGATTATGGCATTGGGCTACCAGAGTAATAGAGACTAGTAGAGCAGTGAAAGTTAAACCGAGAAGATCTGTGTTCAGCGATAGGTGTATGGATCTATAGGAAAGAGATATTGTTATTTTATTATCCTTTTCACGCGTAACATTCGAAAATGGTGCAAACTCGCTCGATGTTGAAAAAAAGTGGCGAAAAACTAAACGAAGGTATCATTATTCCAAGAAGGAGACAAATACAAATGATCAACGTAAGAATCGCCGGCGGTGGGGCCATTCTTCGAGATGCGATTGATGATGTTTGCAAGTATTTGAATATCAGAGATCTACTTGCCGTTTCTCGAGTCTGCAGGCAAGTGAGTTGAGAAGTTATTTTTCTATATTAAAAAGTCCTCTCTTCATCCCCGGTATCTAATTAGCATTGTTAACAATGAAATCAAATGCAATCTAAAATAAAATGCTCGCAATCGCAATGCCGATAGAGCGTAATATTTAATAAGACTGTAACTCGTTACAGATGCTTCAACCAAAGTAATCGCAAAGTCCAATTTCCTGCTTACAGATTTTGGAACGCAGCAGCAGCGAGAGAATTAAGCAAAAGGCGTGAAATCGAACGTCTGCTGGTTCCCCAAAATTCAGAAAACGAAATTCATCATCTTCCGGCACAGTTGCGCATCAAACCGCACGTAGCTCTTTTATTCCTTCAATCGAAACTAGCGGAGAGCTTAGGACGTCCAAATGCCAACGAAAGTACGTGAATTCGGAATTTTTTAATCCTGCACACGTCTTGCACTGATCGATTGAGATGTATTCTACTATTCGCAGATTGTCAAACCTCGCCGACCCGTACACCTGGTCCACCGCAGAGTTTGGTCAATCGCAAAGACCGGTTATCTTCAATTATGAATATCTACAAACTCCAACTACCGCACAAACTCATTGGAATTGAGGTCAGCGAGCCTTTGATAGACTCTATGGATAATAAGGCTCTTCTTGGCTTGTTCTTCCCCGAGGGGAAGGAGCTGCACGTACGTGTCTCTTGGTGCGATAGAACTTGCGACAGCATATCCGACACAGCCAACTGCATTGTGGATCAACTTAGCTTTGAGCACTTTGAGCACGAAAATCATGAATCTGTTGTACTTTTATTCGCACAGTCTCTATCTGGATACTTCCTTGCTGAAAAAGTCATTAGCAGCTTGAGTCGAAGGTTTGTTTTGATTGTATAGAATTGCCTAGCAGTGGTAATGTATTGGAAAATCAATTAACAGATTAGCTTTTTTCGGAATATATTATGTAGAATAGAAAATCGCAATCTTATTTCGTAACGTCAAGCTTTTATTAAACATTTGAAAAATACCTACGCTTTGAAGAATCTTATATAACGAATTTATAACGTAACTGCATGCAGAGTAAATTTTAATGCGATAATACCAGGTTATTCAAACCATGGAAAAAAACTTGCGTCGAATGCCATGTTTTGAAAAAAATACTATTTTTATAAACACCAGCAATATGCGAGAATATCATAATTACCATTTTTTAACAATATTTACCATAGACAACTATTTTTGTAAATAAAACGTGAACTTTTTCATCTGTCCTATTCTAAATTGATTTGGACTTAACTACGCTATAATACATTTATTTACATTTTAAAATGTATGACATTGAAAAAACGTCGTTTTCAGATATCCAGAAAAGAACGAGCACATCTTTGGCGGTCTAGTTGGGAAAGAGTTAAGAGCAACCACTTGCAAATCGAATGAATCGGTCAGTGAGAACGAACAAATATTCGTAGGATTAAGAATTGCAAGTCCAGGACTTCAAACTTGGATGACAATAATCAACTGCACTGCTGAAAAGAACGAAGTCGTGCATAAACTGCAAGAGTTTAGATCTCAAGTAGTCGAAAAGCGTCATAAGCTAGGACTGGCATATGGACCTCACTATATTCGATCTCGTAATAGAAGAAATAAAAACTTCTTTTGTGATGGTCAGGATCTTATGCAAGCGATTAAAGATGTATTTACAAATATTCCCTTTTCAGGGTTGTTTAACCGAGATTGCAGAATATTGGTGGGATGTAACGCAATGGACGAAGGCAAGAAATCGTCGACGCGTATTTTAACGCAATTCGCGTTAGATTATGTTTCATGATATTAATGTTGAATATTTTGTCGTTCCAGATATGAGCCAGAGGATGGACCAAGATAAGCTCATGACTTTAATTGTCATTACTTATGATTGAGCCGTGCAAAACAAAAGTGAGCGGAGAAAGTTTTGTGTAATATAAATTGTAAATATAATACAAATAATAAATTATTATACCCTAATAATGTTATGTTCTGAAATGAAGCGCTCTTTCTTTGTAATATTCGTCAATTTAAAATGCTATTTTTTGCCACGACGGTTCGCAGTCAAAAAATGTATTTTGCACATAAGTTAATGCGAAGAAAATATTATAACAAAGAAATGCGCGAACGCAACATATTGAAAATAAAGGTTGAATTTTTTTTACGGTTGAAAATCTTTTTATATAATATTGTAAACAAGTAAACCCGTAAGTAAACAATGCAGGTGCGCATACCAGGAATTTATATAAGAGTTCATTGTCGCGAAAAAATAGGTTGTTACTCTCACTCTTGGTTATATAAAGTCTGTATTACCGACGCTACATTTAATAAAGCTCCACCAGAGGACTGTAGTGTGCAAATGGTATCTGTTCAAACCTCCAGTTTCCCGACAACACAATTAAAGACAATGACAAATTATTTCTGCGAACTATCAACATTGATATAAAACGAACTGTAATAAATTATTCGGAACGAGTGACCGTTACACGATTAATTCGCATAAAGAATGATACTTTAATGAAGAATTCGATTAATTTATTATCAGGTTTACTTAAATCTCAAGGTAAAACCAGAAAATAACGATTTATCGACGAATCAATCGCTCGGATCTCACGATCGCGTAGATATCGCACAAGGACTACTGCAATAATTACATGTAAGACTGCGACAGAAGATGAAAAATACAGATACTCGACGGACGTGCAACTGACGAATTGATTATCTCTTACACTATACGTCTAGTCGCGCATAATTTAATAATCGATAAACGAAAGCAATAGTCGAGGTTCAATACGTTCATTTCGAGCACATGTATACCCTATAATCTACTTCCGATTATATAGTACACCTAATGTTTCAGTACTGGCAAATCATTACAATATACACACCGGCGAAGAGTTGCAAATTACACGAGCTACGACGACCGATGTGACTTTCAAATCAACGTGTATACCGTTTGTGTGCATCATCAGCGTAATTAAAAGCTTTACAGACACTGCAGAGGAGAGAGAGAGAGAGAGAGAGATAGAGAGGAATAGAGAGAGAGAGGTTCATCCACGTGATTGCTCGATCAATAATCCCCCAACTAAAACTCACCGTAGACGCAGACGATTCGCATGTAGAACAGACGCCCTCGGTTTCAATACAGCCTCGAAATCAGTTCATTTGTACAATCGGAGAGCGCGAATTTCGATACGGGCGCATACAGCAGCTATATTGTGCTTACGGCATTTGGATATCTCCTGTATAAGTATATACTTATATACCCATTATGTTCGTACTCGCTTGTATACGCACATGTATATTGTATATATACAAGAGAGAGATAGGAGGATGAGCTGTAGTGATTCGACGTGTTAGTGCGTTCTAGAGGGACCATTTGCCGGAGGGCGTAAGAGAAGAGAGAGAGAGAGAGAGAGAGAGAGAGAGAGAGGTGGAGATACCGGTGAGACTACTGCTCTATGTACATATACAATATATACATGTATATATGCACTGTACACGTGTATCTATATATGTATACCACTGCCGCACACAAACTGTACCTGATAGCGTATTGATAAGCAGCGTCGATAGCCGATTGCCAGACGCCAGCGACTTCCCATTCCAACTTGCAGTTGCCTACGACACCCCCTTGTCTACTGTATACGAGCGAATCCACGAGACGTTGAAAACGATCGTGTATATAGCTGGAAGCGAAGACATTTTTCACGCGTGTACACGCATTAGATCTTCGAATCTTTTGAATACGAAGAGATTAAAGCTCATAGTTATAATCGAAAACGCATTAAAACGTTGAAATGAATTATCAAGCTTTTTGAATAAGTCGATTTTGACAAGAGTAATTAAGTTCGGCATTTTCTTGCATGTAATATTTAAAGAGCATCGATTTAAAATCAAAATTGTCTTGATCAGACATGCAGCTAATAAATTATCGTTAAAGAAATTCAAATATGCATTGGTTCACAACATACGGATATTTGACTAGTATTTAATAATTGTTAAAAAATCATTTGACTTTTGAGAAATCGATTTCCAATATAAATAACATTTTCGTGCTGATGATGTAATTAAGATGCGAACAATTGAATATAAATTAACCATCTGAAAAATAACTTCACGTTAAAAAGATTATACGAGCTAGTTCGATATCATAAAAGTAGCAATTTACAAAGAAAGTAGAGGAAAATATCTTCGATTTTGAAGGAATATTTAATAAGAAAAAAGAAATAAAATGCGTATTTTCGCAAATCTGGATATTTTCTATTTTCGTAGGACTATTATTTGAGATCGAAAATATTCCCTCGAAGAAGAAAATTTAGTTAAACATATTCTTTCGAAAGCGTTATAAATTTGTTTTTATTTTTGGTTTTGTTACATTGGAGACCTTCGAGAACACTGCGAAAATGGGAAGCGATCTGTGTACCCTTTCTAGTATCTCGTGGATTTACTCATATACAACGATGTACATATACACATGCAGGTATACATGTATAATGCGAGAGTTAATGCAGTATAGTCGCTTTCAATCATCCGACAGAGGACATTGATGGTCACTCTGATGGGGTTGAACGTCATTAATGCTTAAATGCATATATAATAATAATATCTAATTCAAATGGAAATTAACACTTGTTACTTCAATACTACCATGGGGTAGTTCCAGGATGCAGTTTAACAAGTTGCGGTTGATTAATAATGCGCTTTGTGTCCAGAGTTATCAAAGGCAAAAAGAAGAATAAAAGATCGTTACGGTATTATGCGCTCTTGTGTTGTGCAAGAATTCAATTGCGGACGTTTCCTACTTGTGCAAGGATTGCGTATACTTTCTACGGAAATCGAACAACCAAATTTAATGCTCAGAACAGTCCTATTGGATCAATTTCATTTTTTACGGATTTCACGCAATGTGCAAATACAATAAGACACGATTGATCGATGAGTAGGTTTATTTTAAAAAATCATTTATATAAAGCTAAGCGATGGGTATAAGTCTGTCTTACAGTACAGACATTTACTGAAACTATATAGTGTATCCATGTGGAATCGATAAACTGCCGGGAGATGATACGCTATGCATATTATATATACATATATGTTATATACGCATGTATATATGCATACATAAATACGGATAGAGACAGATAGAGAGATGGAGAGAGAATATTGTAGCATAATGTTAGTTCGGTTTGCGGTTCACTGGCCCCGATGTATATGCATATTGCATTGACGTATAGCTATGTATATATATATATATACCTCGGCTCCGGGCACCGAGACGCCACGAGAAAATAAATTATTATCAATTACCGGCATAATAATTCGTCAAGTGCAGCATCGCTCACTGCCCATAAAGGAATTGATACTTTGGATTGTCGCCCCCTTTCTACATATCCGTTGCCTATATCATGTGAGAAAATGTGCAGCTGACAGGAAACGGCAGAAATATTGCTTGTATAATAGATTTGAACTTGTAAATGAAAAATATGAAGGGATACGTATATAATCATGTGATTTTCACGACTGAGTTTAATTAACGACATTTATTATGGAATATTTATCGGAGTCAATATTATCAATCAGTCTTCGGCTGTGCTTTCTATTTTTAAAAACGAGATACCTTCATTAATTGTACGATCAAATCTATAAAAAATATATTACTATTAATCTATACATTATATTAAAATATAATAACGATTAATAAGGTAAACAAAAATTTAAAAACAAATTCATTAAAACAATTATCATAAACTGTATATTAACAAAATATAATTATTCATGAAAATATGAAAAAAAGTGAACACAAATTATATAATACGTAGATACGTGGATTTTCGGATAATTTGTTATTCTTGTTTTATAGACAATACTGGCCGAGAGCATGAAAAATAGCGTTCTCACGACGACGGTTTAGGTGCATCATTTTTTCGAAACCACTCAATTCACTTTTACGATAATTTGACATAAATAAAATGTTGGAAACGACGCCATACTCTTACACCATAAAAGTAGAAGGTTGTAAAGTAAACTTTTATTCCAATATAATAATCCACATCCGAAGATAACACTATTTGTCGTTCAAAATATATTGTTCAAATTGCGCACCTTGCAAGAACATTTTTCAACTAATATCGAAGAATAATTTATACACGATACTCGTCTATGCAAATCTCAACTTTCTCAAACTTCATCGCATCCCAGCATAATATATAATAATAATCACCTTAACATTAACATTACCTTATATCAGAAGAAGAAGTTATTTCCCATAAATCGTCGACTATACGCGAGAGAAACCTATAATGCATTACGAAACTAATCACCTTTTGTCTCCTGTAAACTCTAATGATAATAATAACAACAATAATAAAATAATAGGATGCAAAAGAAAAAATCAGCATACTCGCAAGAAGAATCTGAAGGAAAAAAGTATAGAAAATTACTAATAACACGCATACTCGCAACACGCGAACAAAAAAAAAATGCGAAAAAAGGTATTTAGGCATTATCTATATACGACGACGAAAAAAAAATTGACACACTTGCCCGTGGATGCGAGCGGTATTCAACAACTAAGTACTCGCGCTCCAGGGACGTTGGAAAGGGAGAACCGCGTATCGTGCCGGGGAACGTTAGTACTTCGCGCTCAAATAAACTACGGCCTCGACAGGTTCGCACTGTACAATAAATACTTTCACATTTCCATCTGCCTTGGTGATGCCATCGCTACTTCGGCACTTAAGCGAGAAAAGTCATTTTCTCTTGTTCAGCGAACTTTTAAAAACTCCGATTCCCAAGAACCGCGAGAATTAATTAAGTTCACTTCGCACACTCTGCACTCGATCTATAATGCTCCGTTACAGGATCAAACATTACGCGAGAACGCGCGCTATTTGGAACACGCAACTGCCGAGACGCGTAAATTGCGTAAAAACGAATTTGTTTATTCAACGCGCTTATTACAACGCGTACAATCAATGTTCTATTCTTATTTTTGTATACGTAACTTGTATATCGGACGTGCCAGTGTTTTTTGGCGTTACGTATAAAAATAGATATTTTTGTAGAACGGTCATTGAGTAAATACTATTACATTGTAGCGTGAAATTTAGTCGCAATGTTCCTCGATGTGAGGGAGGAACTCGTGTAAGAAACCGGCGCCCAAATAGCCCAATGCGCTTTGGTATTCGATTTCGTGTCCGATGTTAGCAACTGCGTCCTCGACGCAATCGTACGCCGACGGCGAATCCAGAAAAGGTGGCTCGATTAGACCCTCGTTGCGATTCTCTCTTTCTGGAAGCTTTACGAATTACGACGTCCGTTGTCAATGATCAATGGCATAGGATTACACGTATATATATATATATACGTGTAGAGATATATGTGGGCTGAATAAATGTTGTCTATACGTACGTCAAAGCCGTAAGGCAGATGCTCCTTGGAAAAGAAAGGCGATGGGAGATAATGAGCGTCGGTGACTTGCTTACTAATGAGTACTAAGAGTCCCAGACTCAGCAACAATCTCTTGATCACAAAAGGCATCTTGGTGCGCTGCTGCGATCGAGTGTACATAGTTATTGTGCAGCTCTTTCGAAAGTCGATGGCTCCTTAAATACCTCTTTCGCTGTCGCTTCCCTAATCGATTGTATACATACCGAGATGAGGAGTAATTATTCATCGAAAATTTGATCTCGGTCACGACGTTCATTCTTATTTGTATATCCTGGACATTTCCTATTTACAGTTTTCTCTCACGTTCCGACGAGCGCGCATTCTGTTTTTGAACCGATGACTTTTCCGCGAATTCTTCATACTCGCTCTTATGATTCGCGTCGTTATTTATCCTTTGCGTCAACCGAATGCACTTGATAAGACCTAGTATTTACATAAGTGAACGCGCACGCGTTATTTGTACAGAATTTCAATGTATATGCAAAATGTCGGATAAGACTTAGAAGTAAGAATGGATAATGGATGATTTGCATTGTTTTTCTATGCTAAATGCACTCGATCTCCTCGACGAAGCACACAATGGCGAGGCGAAATTACGTCGAAGCTCGTGAAACCCTGGAATTTGCTTACCCGTCTCGAAGTTTTACCCAAAATGAGGCTGAACCAAAAAGGTAACTACTGTCGTACGGTTCGGTCGAAATGCCGCAATGGTGTACAACGACAATAGAGTGAAAGTGCAACGTTTCAAATGCACACGTATACACAAGCATCCATTCATCTCGGGAAATAATGAAGGGGAACCTGAAACCGCATCGGGTTTCCTCAGGTGTAACAAATAAGACTAACACTGCGCGTCTCTTCACAGCGAAGCAAACGAAAATCAGTTATTTTATTTTATAATCAATATAGATAAATCACAATCTGCATAATTAAGAGACTCGGAGAAACGATCGTAAAGAATATTAAATTTACTTTCAAAATGACTATAATATTTCAAAAGAATTTCTCATTTTTATGAAGATGCTATTGCCCGTGTCTTAATTATAATAATTAATTATAATAATTCATAGATACTGTTCCAACCATAACAACCTTCCTGCTTCCCTCCGGCCAAGAGAAAAATAATCAACAATTCCACCCGCGAATGCGGACATTGTAACCGCGTGCCTTATGGCAATGTTCCCTCTATTCCGGTCACAGATCGGGATTCAGGAAATAATTATTCAAACGAGAACATTACCTTCGATCAAATGCCGAGATATTACTATAGGTTCAATAAATGTTAACATTGTCATATCTTAATTGGAACTGTATTAAAATCCAATTTCCTGAAAGTCCATCCATTTTTACTGCGAAAAAGGAATAAAAAGACATTTGGGTCTTTCGAGAAGCTTGAATAAAAGGGAATAGAATTTCGCTTTCGGGAATGTAAAAATGAGCAGTTCGTCGAGTCGTGGTATCGTAATCCGACGTGCCAAAGACGAAGAACGCGCGCACACGCGTGTGTTGCGAGGGAGCTTCGCTTCGCTACACCTGTCCTCGGTGCAGATCTTCATTTAATATATAACGCGTTATCGTTTATGGATATAGAGATCGATGAGATAAGATTATTGGGTAATAAATTTCGAGAGAGAGAGAGAGAGAGGGGGGGGGGGAGATTCTCCGACTGTCGTGCTAATAAGTTATAGAAAATTTCGAATTTGGTTGAGCAGATGATAAATGATGAGAGATTACGTTTGCGCAGTGATTGCTAATAATAGTTTGGAAAAAGTCGAAATCACCATATTAAGCACAGTTCACTGTTAATCTTAAGTTTAGTATCAGAATGAGAAAACACCGTTAAGATGCCCCGACGCATCTGAAGATATAATAATAAAATGTATACAATATTTTTAATTTTTAAGAACAGTTCTTACGTATAATAACTTAAAATATTCTATTAAAATTGAAATTGCCAATTTCACCATAAGTCGTAGAGACGATAAGTAGAGTATCGCGAACCTCATCGCTTTAAGAATCTAAGGACACGAGTTGAAAAAAGTCATTATTATCTTGGAACGAAGTAGCCTAACCCGTCTGTATCTCCATATACGGAGCATCAATTTATATAATGTTTCTCGTGATGGTTTGCACTGTATTTGGGTAAATAAGAGAAGGATGTAAGTATAGTTTGTAAACAGGATATCGAGATTACCGTAGCAATCGACTGTAGAGTAATAAAAATTCTTCCGTATATTCAAAACTTCGAAACATTCGCATTAATTTGAGGAGAAAGTAGTGAGAAAGACCGTCACCCTGATATAGAAATTCCAACGCTCCGTGAGCAATTTTACAATTTTAATCGTTAGAACGCTTACGCTGCAGTTAATGTAATATTAAGCTAATAACACGGATCTCTTTAATGGACTTTTTACTTTCGCCGCGAATACTTCCATTTCATTGAAAAATAACAAATTCAGGTAAATGTAGAGGAAAACAACAAAAAAAAAAAAATAAGATACGACGATGTGTTATTTTTACTTTCGCTTCTAAAACCGACATAAAAATTCAAGGCAGAGAAGTATGTATCGCTGCGAAGGTCGTGTCACGGTCCGGTCCATTTTTACTTGACGTTCTCTTACTTAATGCATGGTTTATCGCCACGTATCGTCGCAGCTCACCCTCTTTTGTTCTCTTTTTTCCAGTCCTATCGAGCCAGCATGCACGTGCCTTTCCAAGGTTTGTCGGAGTGTCGTTTTGCTGTATTACGGGATAAAACGCTTGCTCGATCGAAAATTGTATACACCATTGGAACATGGAAAATATCTCAACTGCAAGGTTTCATCGTAAAAAGAAATGTATTAATACGGCTTAGACTGTATATGCGCAGAATTGTGCAAAAACTTTATGTGTGTATTTTGGTAGTGCGCGGATACGCGCAGGAATAAATATAGAATTCGCGATAAAAATGATGTTATGTATCGGCGAGAAAGTGGAAAAATTCTCTCTTTTATATATCGTTGTAAAAATTGAATATTCTACGTTAAAACGATAGAAATTCAATTTCGCTTATTATATTTGTATGATCATTCGTGTATACATATACATATATATATATATATGTGAATTTACATAAGACAAACACTTGTCAGTGCAATTATGTATGCACATTATATAGCTACTTGTGAAAAATTAAATATGTATATGTAATGAATAGCCACACGCAGAGATTACATTTTCGTTATGATCTTACGTTTTTCTCGTGATCTTTGTACTTCAATACTACGGCGTAATAGAATTTCGATAACAAAAAATATGAAGTGTAACAGTTTTCAGAGACCGAAATGCGTGTACATAACTAATATACTTTTTTGCGGTATATTAGTTATACATCCAAAACTATTTTTAATACAAGGAAAATATAAAACGTTCTTATTTACCGATGAATGCGGTTTGAAAAATTCAATAGCTTAAATGACGCACTGAGATGTAAATGTAAGTGTCTTACTTAATGTATTTTTCAATGTTCCAGTGATTTGCAAAATATTTTATTTCCGCAGTCTGACGCTATCAAACGTTTTTGTAATATTATTACATGAAAACAATTTTTTATATGCTTTACAGTTACATATTGTATATATATATATATATATATATATATATATATATATATATAATATCAATTAGCAATCGTTCAAATCGTTATTACAATACAAGACGGTTTTTATAAAACTGTCCTTGTATTATTTGACCCAAAAACGATGGTTAAATTTGTTTTCTTCAAGAAATATATGCAATGATTACGTTCGCAATGTCAACGACGTTTATTCATTTTGCAATAAGGATGTCAGTCCGAGTTCAGCAGGAATTTGAATTTTCGTAAGAAGAAACATTGCTGTTTAAGACGATAGATTTAAGACGATAAAAAATTGAAATCTCCCGCCACGGGTTCGCAGCGCCGTCGCTACAGTCGCGCGCATCTGCGCGAGCTGGCCATGTAACGCGCAGTTAGTATAGTCGTCTCTTTCTGTCTCTCGTCCCCTCTCTTTCACACTGTCGATACACGTACATGTACATATTCCCAATTTCCCATAGGTAAAAATGGAATGCGGACCATAGTTAGACAGCTCTATATGCCGTATATTATGAAAAGGAAGAAAAAGCTAAGAAAACTATAAAAAGGCACCCTATCTCGATTGGGTCTTGGGTCAGGTCACCTAACCATTGAACTGCGTCCCTCTGTCTCTTTCTCTCTTGCTCTTTTGAAGTGTATAGATGTACGTAGGTTTGAAGTCGGAGCGGTGTGTCGGTGTGTGTCGGTGTGTGTCGGTCTTCGAGTCGACAGTAGCGCCACCAGACGTCCCCGTCGCTCGTACTTCGCAGTGTGGCTGGCAGGGCAAGCACTAGGCAGAGCGGAGAGAGCAGTAGCATTAGCCAGTGGACGTGCGTGGCTGCGGACGACGGACGTTGTCAGGCAAGACGAGCGAGAGAACGAGAGAGCTGCAGTAGCAGCAGCATCAGCAGCAGCAGGGAAATACACGCACGACCGAAAAGAAAGATATTTGTGCCCGCGAGTGCGCGCGTGTGACCGGACGATGAGTCGTCGTTACTCGTTCGTTCGAGGACTGTGGGCAAACGACTGCTAGAAGCGAGAACGTACGAACGAGAGCGTCCGTCCGTCTTCGAAAGCACGACGACCTTCGCGTGTGCGGGGCGGCGTTCAAACTGTGTGCTGTGTCGTGCATGGATATATATGTATCGGAACAGGGATACGTAGTGCGCGACGGCGAAGACGACTCGCGATCGTCTCCACCGACGATGTGTACAGCGAGAGGGACGGGGTCGTCGCCGAGGACGAGGTTCGCCAGCCCAGCGACCGACGTGTCCAGCCGCTCTGCTCCGGTTACCCGGAGCTAGAGAAGATAGCTCTCTGTCTACTTTCCGTGTCTATATATGTGTGTCTGTTCGAGCAAGTCGGAGAGAGCTGTGCGCGAAGAAGAAAGAGTCGTAGCAGCAGCAGCAGCAGCAGCAGCAGCAGCGAGACCGAGAGACAGACAGGCGGCACAACAAGATGGCTGTGGCTCTCTGAGAGGAAGCAGCGGCAGCAGTCTCTTCGGCGGCCGAACCAAGGCAATCCGGCCTGAAGATTTTAAAAAGGGAGTAACATATTGAGAGCATCGTCAGCCACTAGTCACGCTGGAGGCTGAACGAGCTGAACGAGGCAGGAGGCGCCGGAGGAACATGAGCGCCGAGCTACCGAGACGACGACAGCACCATCGTCGGGCTCGTGCTACGTGAGATCGAATGTGCGTGTGTGTGTGAGAGAGAGAGAGAGAGAGAAAAAGAAAACGCGAGAGAGAGAGAGAGAGAGAGGAGACTGACAGCAGCAACAGCGGTTGAAGACAAGAACAGAAGACAGAGAGAGAGAGAGAGAGCGAGAGAGAGAGAGAGAACGACTGATCGACAGGCCCGAGGACTGAGAGAGAACCTGGCCGAGAGGAGCAAGAGGTAGGTGTATATACACTCCCGATAAATTACAGGTTCTATATACAATGTATGGTTCGAGATATATAAACGTAAACGCTCGCCCACACACGTACACATACACAAGGGACTAGTACACTGCCCGGAAGTCCCAGTGCGCGACGCTCTCTGCTCCCTTTTCAAGCCTACACCGAGTAGTATAGTTGTAGTAGTAGTAGTAACCTTTTACGAGCATCGCTGTATGTACAGCCACTGTACAGTATAATATATACGCGCCTCTAACTTTCTCCTTAGCCAGTAGTACACGGGGATTTTCTCTGCAATTTTTCTCTCTCTTTCTCTCTCTCTCGCGCTCTCTCTCTCTCCCCCTCGCTCTTTACAACAGCCGTACCTATATATTCGTTATACTGTTTTTCGCTTATCTGTTTGCACACGTCGTCTCGACGCGCGCGTTGTTTTACGTATATGAACGAGTGGAATTTTTTTTGGCTCTCGCGCGCAATAGCACGCGGCGGCGTGTGAGCTCTTATGCGCTCGAGTCTGGGTTTTTTTTCCGCTCCATGTGTATGCGGGCGCTTCTATCTTTCTTTCTTTTTTTTGTCTATAGGAAACAATGGCGTTTCCAGAGAGAAAGGAAGGGACGCGACTCGTATATAGTTTCGAGTGTGTAAAGCAATGTAATTAATCGAGGCCACCGAGCAAGAGAGAGAGAGAGAGAGAGAGAGAGAGAGAGAGAGAGAGAGAGAAAGATTATTTATCAGACCGGCGTTGTTGGTTAATTTCTTGCCAGAGGCAGTCGAAATTATACATCGTGCAGGTATACAACGTATGTATGAAATTCCGTGAGCCTCCGTGAACTAGGCCAGCTAAAATAAATATTACAACACAATCGATGGGGAGGGGAGAACAAGTATCGAGAAAAAGCGCTAATAAATTACTTCTGAGTAGTCGCGATACTGAAAAATCACTGCTGCTTCGTTGGCTGTCAAAATTTGAAATTTAAACTTATCCCTGCAGCGATAGAGAAGCTTTAAAATGACGTCTGTGCTTTTCCACAAACTTATCGGCTTCGAGGCGTATACACAGACATATGCAGGGGATTTCAATACGATAAATTCGAAAATATACGACAGATAATTTAAAAAAACACAGCTGAGTATGCGTTTCGAGTCCGCTTATTAGCCATAAGCAATCGATTACTTCTATTCGTCATACCTATAGATTGTACACATATATGCACATATAGCAAAAGAGAGAAAGAAAAAGAGAGAGAGAGAGCTGTTCTCTACGTCAGCAGTGCGTAACGCTCACGCCAAACTCATTTCGTGCCAATGTCTTTATCTTACAGTTGCAATTTCTCATATCCGTCTTTTTTCATCGTACATCCATTCGCACATCTCTCTCTCTCTCTCTCTCTCTCTCTCTCTCTCTCCTTCGCGCTCCTTATATTTTGGACTAGCTCTGATTTTACAATAAAACCCCGTTTGTGCGCAATTTTTTTTTCGCGAGCCTCGTATATAAATATATAGACACGCTGCTTACAAGGCACGACGCAATATCACGATGCTTTTTCGAAAGGAGTGAATTAGACACACGGGGAATATTGTCGTCCGTCGTTTATAGAACGTGAAAAAGAACGTAGAAAGTTGCGGTGTTGGGAAAATCCTTCAACCTCGCAGAAATAAATATATATATGTATAGTACTCTAAGTTGTATTTGCCGGCATTTTATATAACTTTTTCCCCTGGCGGTAAAGTTTATGTTTACAAAAACGTCAGAAAACTCGACGTTTCTCGACCAGATGTTGCGCGCGCGCGCTCTCTTTATATCGTTGCTTATACAAATAGGTATATCGTTAAGCAACGAAAAGTTGCGCGTGGACTTATATATGAAAAATTAGCGACTGTTTCCGGGAAACGTGGAAAAAGGCAAATAAATTTGAAAACGCCGGCGCGTGTGAAGACATATACGAGTACATACACTCGTACACATATACAGATGCGTTCGCAAAAATATCGCGCACGTAGTAGACGCAGAGATAAAAATTTCACGAGAACAACGTCAATCTTTATTTCGTCCTTTTCACAGCGGCTTGACAACAAAAGACGGATACCTCGCGCAGTGGTGTGCTGTATACCGTTGAATTTTTTTTTTTTTTTCGTACTGGACGCGTGCGTGGACCGGTTATTTATCACCACTGCAGGCGGGGTTTATATTTAACCGAATGCTATTTTCTCCGGCACGAAAAAGTCGCGACACTATCGGTCTGTGTAGGTCGAGACGTGGATTGTTTAAATAATTACAAATAAAACAAACGACACGGGAATATATTTAAAGGGAATTAACATATTGTCGAATTCCTCATGGAATGTACGTTATTAAGGAGGTTTCAAATCCAAGTCAATGCGGCTGTTAAAATTAAAATGACTTAAGTGGGTTCTCCATCTCCGGGTAAAGCAAGTGCGGCTCGAATGGTAATTTTTGCTCTTGATTCATATGTAAAACATTTGTCGAGCAATTGAAACTGTTTTTATTCTGTGGGAAGCGCGGTGTCTTTTTTTCACCTACTCTTTCTTAACTAGTTATCGCTAGGAAAAAAATGCCGAGTTGGTAAATCGTATTTAACCTACGGTCAATCAAATTAGCTGTTATTTTAAAAGGGAATGTTATACCTTCAATCGGCAATATCGGTATGATAAAGTGGGCCGAGCTTACGAAAATCGATTGAAGCTCTCGAGACTAATAGTAGAAACTTTTAATTTAATTTTTACATTAGTTTTTTGCGATCTATCAAATTTTCTTTGGACAATCGATACAAAATTATTGCAAAATTAATAAAATAGAAACCTCCTCATAAATAGCATATTTAAGGGGAAAGCTTATAATGTCGATATTCCGACTCACAAAAAATTCTCTACACTGCAGTGAATAAGAAAAACTTTTCTACTTGATAGATTAATCCGAGATCACGTCCGTCTTCATCTCGATTTCATTCGAGTTCTCTCGCCGATCAAGAGTTTGACGCAAAAGTACCATCAGTCATTAAAAAAATACTCACAATGCGCTATATCGTCACACATATAGCTGCTTGCGTGTGTACTATCCACTCGGAGTTCATTCAATTTTAATTGACTTTGTGCAAACGAGGGGAATAGCTCTAAAAATCCGTCCTGTCAACGTCACAGTTATATGCCCCCTTTTTCGATGCGATAATTACTTTTTGGTTGACTGTTTTCCGTTCGATGCACGTTAGTATTATACTTGAACATCTAAAGATTTTCAAGCGAGCTATTAGAGAGAAGGGAAATATTGAAGGAGAAATATTGAACTTACGGAAAGTTCAGACAGGTTTCTAGGACAAACTCAATCAAAGTAACTTTACAATACGGATTCGCGTAATTCTGAAATTGTCGTTAACCGAACTTTACCCCACTGTGATTATACAATCATGCGCGTATTATCGTATCTTCATGGACGACACTTGGGATAACAAGACTGGGTTCTGTATCTGTTAACAAAAGTGATTTCACTTGACAACATTGTAACTCCACCGTGACGTCAACCGAAAGGGCCAGTTGCTCCGTCCATGAATTGTTCGCGCAAGATAAGTAATTTTTCCCCAACGAAGCGTACCCAAGCTCTTTAAACAGTCTGGATATATGTGGATCAATCGTTATCGCGAACACCTGAATGTAGTTTCTTGTTTCCTGCATACATGATATGAAAATTACTCTTCGTTTTATTTCAAAGCTGGTGTAACTCAACTCTGCAACTGAAAGAGAGCTACGCGTAAACGTACGAAAGTGAGTCACGCAAGACATTGCTGCCTACTGCCTCTCGCAATTAGTTCACGAGTGCAACGCGCCGAATCAACACAATTTTAATTATAAAGCCCGTTTTCGCAATATATTTTGGGAGTTTGCGCTTGGGAGCACGTATATTCCGTCAGTGAGGCGTCACCTGCCTGTCTTCTGTTGCCGAGTGAAGACACGTGTGGAACGAAGCGTACTGTTTTTGTACACAAACGGGAAAAAAATACTTGGAATGAATAAAAGGGGACATGATGAAATGCACAGGTTTTTCGAAGAATTTCTGAAAGAGTAACGAATTTTCTGGAAAAACCCGTGATCGAGATAGCATTGTTGCACTTTAAACTCTGACGTCAAAATCAATGTTATCAGAGATCATTTTTTTAAATTTATATTCCACACGTCGGTATGCGAAAGCTGTATTTCGAGTTTCTCGGCGAGTAAGATCGCGCATCGCGCATGCAGTCGATAGAAAAACGATGCTTCATATTATGCAGTATATAAAATGAAAGTTACAATTCCATGTAAAAAAAAAAAATTATGCCACGTTATAGTTAATCGAGTCATTATACAGTACTGCAGAAGCAATACAACGTTTACCGTATCTTCACAACTGCGCGCTCTATTAGCTACGGCTAGAAAGGCTTTGCGGCTGGAAATATCAAACCGATTGTTGATGTTGGCGGTGGTAGTTGTGGTGGTGTACATGGTGCTCGAACTGGTACCGCCTCCGTATCCGCCGAAAAACGACCGACTCACTATACTGTTTATCCGCCGCTTTTTCTTTGCGGTTGACTACTCCTCTTCTTCTTTCGCTTAGCCGTTGGATTAGAAGCAAGGATTTTTTTTGTTTCGGCGTTGCTGCTTGTAATTTTGGTAATGCGCTCGAAAGTCTTCGTAATCTATGAGAATATAAGTTGAGCAAATTTGTAGAAAGTTCATTTATCCAGTTAAAGATGCATCGCGTCCTCTCTTTTTATTATCTTATAGTCTTTTGTTTTGCGAAAGTGGACGGAGGGAAAGTCTTGCAACAAACGTATCAACCATGACACAATGGAATCGAACCATAAATAATAGTATATTCTTAAGCGCGAAAAACAATGAGAGGCTTACGTAATTTATTCGCAACATACTTTTTTTGGAGCTTCGTATAACTAAGTAACTAACTCATAGTTTTACGCAATAATGAACTCGAATTTCGTCAGGGGGTCGCGCGACGCGTCTAACTTCACAAATATATGTATTTATTCAAGTTGTGCCAGACTTAACTTTGAAAAGCACATGCTTTACTGCGCACGTGGCGCGTACTTTTCGATACTCGTGTTGAATTATATAAAATTTAGAAAGGAAAATGTACATTATATATAATTGCAGCAAATAAAGCGCTTAGCGCGCGCGTCCACTGAATATTAGAAAATAAACCTCTTTAATTTTCAGCAGTGACGCTTAACCGGCTACCTTCTTTCTCCCCAGTTCTCACTGGCCTCCCCTGTGCCTGCAATCTTGCTTGACTTCCGACGTTTTTATCCTCGCCGGCTATGAATTACCCTATACGAGCAATTAAAGCTGTCCAAGAACTGGAGCGCGTCTCTCTTCGGAGATATTGCGTTTTACTTTTGCGTATAAAAGCGTACGCGAAAGTTTTACTTTTTTCTCTTTCTCTTGGGGCTTTTTTCGATACAAATTTCAACATTTTTTTCCTCTTATTTTCCAGGCTTACTGCATAAAGATATTTATTTACTTACACGTTTACATGTACTTGCGTTAATAACAGGCCAAGAGATCTACGAAAACAAATCCTTTTTTGTCTTGCCAAACCTCGTTAATTCCTTATTTTCTCTCGATAAGATATTATTCCCTTGTAACTCAAGCGCAAGGAAATTGTAGTATGATTAGGGTTTCCAAAAATGGACCGTCGGCCCACTCTCTCTTTCTCTCAGTCTTCTCTGGATTTATTTTAAGACGTCTTCGAAGGATCTCTCTCCGCCTCTCTGTCTGTCTGTCTCTCTCCCTCTCCCTCTATCTCTTTTTCTCCATATCCTTGTCATGTTTACACGCAAACTACTGGAGATGGATTTTTATTTGACTAATCCAACTTTTCCCCACGACTCTGCTCCTCATGGAGTATTAATAGTGGTACAGTATGCTTTCTCACTGCGCGCGCAGCTTTCCGTACAGTCACGTAGTTAATGAGTGAAAAAAACAGATAGCCCATGTGATATCCTTTCGCTTAACGCAGTTCCCAGAGAAACTGTCTATATATTCTACGGCAAGGTCTTTCTAACTAAACAACAGAGAAGAAAAAACCAATTTGACGATGAAGTGCGTTTCTTCTATTGTAGCTTTTTCTGTGCCTTTTTCTCTTCTCTTTCTATGCTTCGTGAAAAATACAGGTCCAGTGTACGACGTCTACATACACACACATTATATATATTGTTCTCTGAAATTTGAAATAGAAAGAATGTCTAAATAATAAGTCGACAAGAAAGTAGCATTAACTCATTTCTCGATGAACATACTCGATAAACATACGAATACTCTTTTATCGTTTCTTATTTCAATTAGGTTTTCTACTCGACTGTGAAAAATTCCTCGTGCGTATTAATTATAGATGTACATGCATTAGATGGATCGTAATATATATATAACATATATTAACCGAGATCTAGAAGCTTATTCATGTCAAATTCAAAGTACGCATGTATAGGTAGGGGTCTTTATGATATGTTAACATGGTTCTTATAGGAGACGACCCCTATACATTTTATATGACTCGGTGATGGCGCTATGTGTGCGTGCGAGAACGCATGCGGGCGAACTACGCGATAAAAATTGCACTCGTGGATAAAAAGATTACAATAGGACATGCCTGAGTGCTTGACCAGGTTAATCGATGTGCTTCCATATCAGAGCTTATATTTCTTTCTCTGTCTTTGATTAATGAGAATTTTTGTAGCTGTTTCTTAATGATATATCGAGGATTGACGCATTTATTGATCGTTTGGGCTGGTATTTTGGAGAATCCTTCGATAAATGATAAGTTTCGGTTGCTAAGCATGATCTATTAAGTAAGATTTCATCTTTAAATAGAAATTGTATTTTTGATCTTTTGAATTATTGACACTCTCAAAACTAGTCAAAGAGCAAAACTATAAAGTAGAAGCGTGAGTACGTTTCCAAACCGCTTAACGCAATAGCTTCGCGTAAATTATTTAAAAATAAGTTCCGTGAAAAAACTCGCGATGAGAAAATTCATTTACTACACGCGAAAAAATAACATCTTCCTTCCAATATTTATGTTACACGTCCCTCTCTCTTTATTGGTATACGTTGAGACTCAATGAAGCCTCTCTGTAATTTCGGACCTGCTCGCCATTCTCTTGCTTTTCCTCTTCTCTCTTCCACCCCCTTCGGAGATATTGTTACCCACACATATATATTGCGGGGTTTTTCTCCACTTTTCTTTTGCAAAAAGCTTCTGACGCCGTCCAACCGATGACCGGGCATTCTCGACTGGAGCAACACAAAGCAAAATTGAAAGAATGTGAGAAAGGGAGAAAGAAAGGAAGCGTACACGTAATTGTCAGTGAGCGAGAGTGCTCGCGAGAGCGCGGATGGACGTTATAACATGACTTACACGTATGAGCCAAGGGTAAACCATGCGATGATGATTATGATGATGATACATTTACAGCTATAGAGAATCGTGACGACAATGACATTTCGCACGACGTTTAAAGCCGCGAAAGACGAGTCGAAATTGTGGTTTGAGAAAATTATTCTCGGCTTGTACCTGTATAGTATGTGTAGTGTACGTGTAGGAGAAGAACCGATGTCGGAAAAAAGTTTGGCAAGGATTCGCACGGTAGTATATATTTTAGTGCACATTGCTCGCTGCTATATACACTGAGCACTTCCGCTGACGATCCAATCCTTTTCACTCCTGGCTTATTTGAAAAAAAAGTATGATTATTCTTTCGTAAAAGAAGTATATTTTGATGACTTGCGCAATCTGCAAATCTTTACTATTTTTTTTCTCATTTTTGTTTTAAATGCATCTGTGATTTAGAAAAATCGCAAACATCATATAAAAACCATGTAACAAAATTGAAGATATAACGCGTTGTCGTTTTTACGTTTTGAGTCATATGGGGGACGGTATTGAATGGACAGACAGATACGTTTATATGTGTCATCAATCGATTGAGAAAAAAAGTATTGTAGGATTATAACTTTTGGCATCGTTGCGATTTCAGACATATATGAATGGCGCATCGTAGGATCCCGCTGAGTCAGGGTACAGTCAGGCACTACCGACTGAAAACTGCAATAACTAGTTATTCGAGTTGCTGCTTGCGCACTCCATTGTAATGATCATTTCCTACTTTGTGCATAGTTCATATTACACTATGTTTCTCGAAATATCTACTGCTATACGAATACTCTCTTATATTTTGACATGGAAAATCAATATAAAAAATGTATACATTTCCTATCGAAAGCAGCTGGAATCTGCTGTTCATCGTTAACCCATTTGCATATATGTATTGTTTACGTTCTTTGCGGCTTTTGTATCGCGAAGAACCGTTTTGAGATATATTATATATATTCCACTCCAATGATTAGATACCTTTCGAGACACGCAGACACTCGGCAATTCTCATTTAGACACGGATTATTGTTGTCCGCGACATTCTTCTCTGGTTATTAACAACATAACACACACACGCGACCAGGAAACAAAAAACAATTTTACACAATTCCCTCGCAAAAATCCATTCTCAACACATTCTCTGGTCACGTTTATATATATATGTGTGTGTAAGTGTAAATATATATATATACCCCACGTCCGACCACTGCACGTAATGACGATGATTATTTTCAACCGCAATAACAGCGGCAGCTGCTAGACACTCTCTTGCGTTATATTCAACTATCGTTCGATACTGGTAAAATAAAAAAATGACAAGCCGTTCACTCGAAGCACGCGAAATTCGATTGCCAACCAAGAAAAAGACGCACACGCACGTCTGCAGGGAAAATATTTGCCCGTCAGACGCGCACACACGCGCGTTATTATGCTGACTCTCTCTCCCTCTCTCTCTCTCTCTCTTTCTTTCACATATACATGCGCAGAGAGACAGACTTTTTTCTTCTCCTTCGAATAGTAATCCGATCTCCGCAGAGATGAGAGAAAAGATGCTACTACTCCTCCTCGACCCTATGACGCGACGTTTGAAATTTTTTGGGAAGGACACGTGTGCGCTTCTACTCCTCCTTCTCTCTTCCCCTCCGTGCTTAACTTTGCAAACGCCTTGTTTTTCTCTTTTACTCACTGACGCGTGTTTATTATCGACAGAACCCGTGGAGAGCGCAGTTGACTGCGTAATATAATCGTGATGACGAAGAAAAAAATTAAATTCACCTTCGCGTGAGTTAATTGAAGATTTTATTCATTCGTTTTCGGATAAGCGATATACGTTTTCAATCTAAATTTTTCGAAATTGCAGAAAGCGTGTAATTAGGCAATGAAACATTGCGCGCACTAGTGCACGCTGATTAAAGCCAGGAGAGATTCATTTCTAGAATCTAATAAACGTTACGTTTGAAAAACGCAATTATACAAATTGAGTTTTTTTTTCTCTCAACCAAGACTATTATGCGTCTATTTTCGGAGCTTTCGCGAATTCTCTCGGTTGCATGCATTTTTCCTGGGGAAAATTTACTTCGAGAGAGAGGGGGGGGGGGGAATGAGGGAGAAGAAAGTGTAGCAGAGTCCAAGAGTTTCTGCAGCGAGTGCGTGACTACCGTGCCAAAGACGATGACAACGGAGGAGACGCCGCGATGTCGCCTTACCGCGAATCGTTTTCGTTAGCAACATTTTGTTGAAAATAGAAGCTACATCTTTATAGCCTATATATAGTCTTAAATTGTTGGGGCTTCGGAAATGGTTGACGATTTTGTGAATAAAAATTTTCCTTTCTAGCCGATAGCGCTGCTTTCGTACGTCACTGCCTTAAAGACGAAATAAATGAGATAAATCAATTATCTGTTAATGTTTAAAGGGAAATCGTCGTCGTATCCCAAAATAAAAGCATTGAAGGCCTCGATGCCGAGAAAAAATGTTCCGCAATAATTCATCGAAAAGTGTACACACAGTGGAGTGAAACTATTTTTATGATCTATTTCTCGCTTAAGAAATTTCGCTCCTACGACAATGCAGAGACAAACAATAGAGAGAAAAGAAATATATTATTTATCGCGTAGCTAGCATACAGCAACGTATATATGTAGACCGGGTTCAATAAATAAATTAGCTATCATCGTTCTCTATCTCGCGAACGTATAATGCGCGCGTGTAGATATATACACGTCGGCTTCTACTTTATTCACCAAAGCCACTCAAAGTCTCCTTTCTCTCTTTCACGTGCCGCTCTCATGTGATATACATGTAGCTATAGCTCGTCGTCGTCTATTTTTCCACTCTCGTCTCATCGGTCCCGAGCCTTTCATCGATGTACGAAAGCTGCGCGCTCTGTTATATAGAAATCGAAGCCTCCTTCGCTGCTTTTCAGGTATTTCATTGATTCTGTGCATTCGTCACTGTCGCAGCGGCGAATCGTCTCGTTGCGTCATGCAACTATATACTTTTAATTAGGTAATTTTGTACTTTTGTGTTCTTGTTTTTTTTTTCTTGAATAGAACTTTACGAGAGAGGAGATCATGTAGCATAAAGAGAAAAAAGTGCCTCGAGGCCATAAAGCATTTCAGCACTTAATGCACCAACGATAAAGTAAATTTTATCACGATGCGCGACACTGTCTCGGGATGTAAAAATAAACTACAGCTGGTACGAGAAAATCTCTCTCTATGTCGTCTGCAGATAAAAGAGATAAACAAACAGCAGATCTCCGTTTTCGTTATAAATTTTCTAACCCGATAAGCTCTCTGGTTTTGTGTCGGCGCGGAGAGTTTGATCGCGGAGAAACACTAAATATAAGCCTGTTTAATATCTGCACACACACATACTCTCAAAACTCGAATTCTAATATTATTCAAATTTATTCGAATTATACAATATTCTTAGTAGGTAGCTCTAAACAAAAATAGTCAATATTTCATGCTATATTTACATCGTGCGTTCGCTATCGCATTTCATTTTTCTAAATGTCGTCGCAGAGCAGGCGTGCTGTCTTATATCTCGAGAGATGTAATTATCGTTGATGCGTATAGAGCCCACATTCCTCGCCAATGTAAAATTAATGCAAGTCAGCTCGTACCCCATATTTTGCTGCTCAAATTCAGAGATAGACTGAGAGAAAGAGAGAGAGAGAGAGATAGAAAACGATTCTGCGTATACATTTACATTTAAAGGCTGCAACGCACTGCGGGTAATCGACTTCGTTTTCGTGGCTTCAAGTTAATACGTACACACAGACGTCGAGGAAAAAATATCGGGCGATGGTTTCTTGCAGTAGTGGCAAACGGGATCATCTGCTTTTTCCGTGACGCTTTCGGACTGACGGCCTCCTACTCGAGAGAAACTGGGACGTTGGAGCAGACTCGCTCGCGAGCTGCCGACGTCGTGTGCTTAAAAATCATCATTACCAGAACAGGATTACAAGTTGATGGTTCTTTCTTTTAAATACAGCTTGAGTACCGCTGCACAGCCGACACACGCATTGGCATTTTCGACGCTTTTTTTATTTAACTGGAATTGTGCGCACTTTAATTTATATCGATCTTGTTGCGCGATTTCACGTTGTTAGTTTAACTATGAGACGTTATTCAGACTTTTTTTAGTTGCAATAACTTAACGATCTTTCATGCCCGCGATCGATTAATTAATGGGAATTTTAATCCTGACTCGCTCTCGTTCCGAAAGGACAACGAGAAAGAGAGAGAGACTCATCCAAGGTCAATTCGAAAATTCATGCTGCCATCTAAATTACCTTGAATTCGCGCCCCGATCGATTAATGTTTCTATCGTGCACTAGGAGTATTCATCTGATTCACTCGCTCGCTTGAAGAATTACTCGTAAACGTATTTACACAAAAACTAATGGCTTCTCGAAAATATCGAAATTTACAATAATATATATATATATATATATATGTAAGTACATAATAGCTTACTTAAAAAAATGTGTGTCGTTGTACTTTTAAGTTTTAAAAACACGTACAAGATGATGCACGTGTGTTCGAAATGCGGATATAATAGGATTCCTTGTCGGAAATCGTACAATCACTTTTGTTGTTATAGCCGGTTTGTGCAGATAGCATCGTTCTTGGAACAGAAATAAGTTGCTGAAGTAGTTTGCTGCTGTTTCTCGCTCTATATTATATCGATTGCGTATATTTTTTCCTTCGCAAGTTGGCTGCGCTTTGATAAAGCCTCACCTTTGGAACGTTTGTCCTTAACATAAAATACGTAATTCTAAATGAAACGTTTCAAATTGACATATCGGTATTCAGTTTAAATCCATGGTCAAGCGCATAAAAAACACAGCGCGCAAAAAGAGACAATTTCCACGTTTTCTCATGTGTGAGAGAAAGAGAGAAAGATACCGTAAAAGAGACGATTATCAGTTGAGTCAACAGCACAGTTTGCTGTATATGCTATATTCGCTACTGTCCTCAATGCTGTGATTTCATTCTAATACGAGGATCATTCGATGCAGTACAAACAAATATCCACTATTCCACCCAAAGTGATTACAAGTTTCATTATTCTAGAACTAACCATTTCCTATCGTTCGAGACCAGATATATAGCTAAACACATATAACTGATCGCATAAGCAAGGCGCACGTGCATTTCTACAGTACCGCGCGATCAATGATTTGTACCTTTCTGTGTACAAAGTTTAAGTTCTCGCAATCACGCGCTGATAGGCCTATACAATTAATTATCACGCTCACAAACATCAACCTCAGAATTTCCAACACTGTGTGAGAGATTTATATTTCCGCATTAGGCGCGTATAAAAGTGATTTTTTTTCCTCTGCGGCTTGTATGAAGAGATAAAAAAATATAAGGTTGCATGACGAAAACGGCCCTGGCACGTCCGCGTGAGTTTTTCGATTATGGAACACATGTGTTTGCAAACGTTGTATGATATAAGCTACTTCGCTGGATTACTTCGTTATTGTCTGATATATTGAAAAATGATCTGATATTGTAACCTCGATCATGGAATATATTATACGTGGCTATTTCCGCGGTGTTTGTGTTTGGCATAGAGTATGGTAAAGTCATAACGATATATCTTTCCCTCGAAAAGAGTTTACAGGCTAGCAGTAAATTCTATTTTCTCATTATACTAACTGACTTGGGCTTTTAACGGGATTAACGCGCGTACGTTGGCCATAAAAATTAATTAAACTTATGAAAAATTCTCATGCGCGCTTGATAAATATGTCGTACGTACGCGATATTGGAATGATATGCATCTATTTGCAGCTGCTCGCAAGAGTTAAGCAGCGGAGTGAAAATGTGAAAGGAATTTATGAACGAGCGCGAAATTCAAAACAAAAGGTTAGTTTTAGTTTGGTGTAATTAACATACATGGTATACCGGAGTAATTTTATACGCACATTGCACGGTAGGGTTTACGGCGGCAGTTTAAGTATCCAAGTTAGTGCTTGTAAACTTATACATCAGCTCTCAGATTAAGGGGAAATATTACCTTTTGTTATTACCATACTAAAAGCATAAAATCGTAATTATACAAAATAGAAGATGCACGCCCGCGCATAAAGTTGTTGTTGCTCTGAGACTATATATATATTATATACTCTACCCGTGCAGTTATTATTTTGTCGCTATAACAACATTTCCACGCAGTCTATATTTGGTCAAGTTCCACTTTTTTACGTTGATCAAAAG
The DNA here is from genome assembly GCA_018906985.1 of Apocrypta bakeri. Lineage (NCBI taxonomy): Eukaryota > Metazoa > Arthropoda > Insecta > Hymenoptera > Pteromalidae > Apocrypta > Apocrypta bakeri. Next base: position 13,990,903 of record JACCIA010000001.1, read on the forward strand.
AATGAACTCTCTTGAAATGACAGGATTTCTGAATCTCAAACGTAAAACGTGCTTCGAAAATTTGGTAGTCAAATAAAAAACTATCATGTCCGAAAGAGGAAAAAAAAACGCTCTGGATATATTGGAATTTTTTCAATATTTCCTCTCGAGGAGAAATCGTGCCCCATCCAACGAAACTTTGTTACAATTCTTTGAAAAAGATTTTCAATCGTAACTGTTATACAGTCCGAACGTTGTGCGCATGAGCAAATCGATATGAAACTTTTTACCTAGAAATTTTTCTCAGAACCTTCAAGCAAAACAAAAAGCAAAACAATTATTGCATGGAAAAAGTCCATAAAACAATACATAATGTGAACGGAGTAGGTTTTCATCACGACGCCAGCAAAATAACACGTTCCATCATTTATAAATGTCGAAGTAAACAGCGACGAATAACTCTTGTAATAAATGAATAATATATATATATAGATATACATATATTTATCTCGACCGCGTTCACATAAAAGTCAGGAATAAAAAATGCAAAGTGTCGGCTGATCGAAAAATCAATTTTTTATCCCACACGTAACAACGCACGTTTACGCACACACACGTACACACGCGTACACACATTACGTCTAGTATACAGCTTTCGTCCTGTGGCATAGGATATTTCGTCTCTGCTGTGCAGTGCAATTACGCTCGGCAATTGAATTAACGCGCGCAGTTGTAAATTACAACGAATACATACGTCGAAGCGCATCAGTTCTACGAAACCGCTGATGCGTCGAGCTCCTCACGTCCGGCTGGAAAAAAACAGCGCTGCACACAAAAGCGAGACGACGATTTGTGTATATACTATACATGCATAGTCGATAAGAATAAGAGATACGACGAAAATTCTCAGGGCTTCTGCAACTACTGTCACGCTTCGACTGTCCTCGTATACACTATTTCGTATATATATGCAGTAGCATAGCAGAGCAGCAGCGATTATATAGTCCAGTCGCGATCAGACAACACGAAAAAGAAGTCGAACGAACGACAAATCAACAAGATACTTGATGACTAATATGAGCCGGTGCCGAGAGAGCCGGTTGACTCACAAGACCGACGGTACATAAGAAGCGAGAGAGAAGAAGAGGGAAGTAGGTCGTCGCGAAACTCGTGGGAAGGATTCGCACACCGTAGCAGGACTCGTTCTTTCTCTCTCTCTCTCTCTCTCTCCCACTCTCTGCAGAGGACGGCGACATTGCAGCTGCATCTTTTTGTCCGATTCGAAGCCCGCGATAAAATGCCAACGATTCACGCTTACGTGCAGCCGGAAAACGCACGAAAATCAATGTGTGAGAAAGGCTTCATTTGTTTGCACCGTGTGTGTTGGAGCGATATTTGATCGAGGCACAAAAGTACCATAAATTTATGTATAAACAGCTGCGCTTTCGATGTCTCCTATATATATACTTGCGCAAGTTTTTGTATGTGCATGTGAGACTGAGAGAGAGAGAGACTTGATTGCGCGCGCAAAGTAAGCCAGATGTAACCGATATGTCCCGCATGCGCTCATGTAGTTCGCCCTAGAAATATACTTGCAAAACTACGTAGCTTGTGACTCGGCGTTCTCTTTAATGATACTATACCAGCATACTACATTATACCAGAATTTTTTTTACGCAAAAAAAAATGCATTATTCGTCTTAGTTATTTTTTTCTTCCATGACGCTTCTTGTGTGTCGTGTATTCTAGAAATAAAAAAGAGCGCACGAAAAACACGCGCAGCCAGAACATCGTCTCTTTATTGTTCGTCGCCAAAGGAAATTCAGCAGTTTATTTTTAAAAACACTTTAATCAGATGACCGTAAATATATAAAAATACGATTTTCCGTCGCTCGGTGTAAAAAAACTCAACGGTCAGATTTGCAAATAACGCGCAAGGTCCTCAATAATGTTAATCGTCGTTGCACATACACAGCGCATCTTAAAGAATCCGAATCGATCTAAATATAGCGCCACGAATTCTCCGCGGATCGATGTGGAAAACGGAAAACCACACACTTAAATGTACTATTTCTGCTGCGTCGCTTTGCTATAATTAGAAACTAGCCGACGCGTCCACGTGCGAGGGCGGTGCGCGACTCTTGTAATCGACTTTTCGTGCCCTGGGTGGTTCGATCGGCTCTTGTGAAATCGTCGCTTGATTGCAGGCATTACTGGATTTTTGCCATTCAATTTTTAAAAAGCATCGCTCTTTCAAAACGTATTTTTCTTTTTCTTTGAGATACGCGAGTAAAATGGGTTTAACGAGATTTCGAGAGAGACACATAATAAAAGCTAATTCTGCGTCGAAGCCTACGTGTCGATGATAGCCTTCAAAGTAGAAGTGCTATTTTTACTTTCGATATTGACGATGATACGATCAAAGCTATGAAAGGCAATTAAAAAATCCTTTAATAACGTTAAAATCGTTCGTCCTCGATGGCCTAAAAAGTACCGCTTGAGGTACGCGGTTGTATAACATAACAATACGCAGTCCGTTTTGTGAATAATTTTGTATAAGCGTATGAGCAAAATATCGATATACTTAAAGAATGTAGAAATGTTTTTAAATGTCTAGTTGATCTATGACCTAGTCTGAAATTTTGATGAATTGAGTTGTTCGATGAATAAAACTTCTAATATTGCCAGTTTTTCTCGCGCGCGCGTGTGTGTGTGTGAGAGAGAGAGAGAGAGAGAGAGTATATAAGATATCGTTCGAGATTTATGTACTTTTTATAGTTGAATAATTTTTCGTACGAGGGTTTAGTTGCACGCTAAAAGCGTATTAACCCCGCGAGCTGTGCTCTCGAGAAAAGCTTGAATAGGAACTGGATTATCCAGTTTTTAAAATATATAGTCCTTTATATTTTAAAAAGTTTACTACTGCTTTTTCTGCAGAGGTGGTAAAATATTAGATTTGAGATTGAACATTTTAAAACGTTCGTCGCAATTTTATTGGTCGAGGAATAGTTACGTTCTCTTATAAAAATAAAATAAAGAAATAGCTATTTTGTAAAAAAAAGTTATCGACGATGCTCTTAAATTAAAACTAGTTAGCCATTTATAGTGGTAATTTTCCGATTTATAGCTGGATAAAAAAATTAAATACAGCTTGCTACAACATTGCGCCTTTCATTTAAGATCCTATAGTAGTTCAGTGAAGGGAACTGTGGGCTCGCGTGCGATACGACCTTTCGAACGCAAGATTCAAACTCATTTCGAATTCAGCATTCAATGAAAAACAGTGTTAAAAGTATTTAAATTATTCCGCGTTGACTCTCGTGAAATTGCTTAATTCGTTTATAACCTTTTGCTCAATCCGGACTAATCATACATTTTGAAATAGGCGCGATAGGCGTGAATGTCACTCGGGCTGTATAGGTGCGCTGCCGGTTATGAAAGTTGTTTTGCCGTGATTGTGATTAGAATTAACTTTTAATAAATAGTTGTCATTTTCCTTGAGCATATACACATGTATGTGTTTGTCCGACGTGGACCTTGAGAATATTTTTCAATGAAAATTTAAACACCAACGGAGGAAAATATTCTTACATTTTAATAAATATGGCAGGTGTATACGCTCGCGTTGAAAATCCATTTTTTTATCGTAGAGAACGATCCAAAAGAGCGCATACCGTGTTCGTTAACTCTGAAACAGTGAACATTCATTATTCGTAGCTCAAAATGCTGTAACGACGAGTGTACTAGAATATTTACTCTTTAAAAATAATTTACGAAATGATTTTACTAAATTCATAAAAAATAGTAAATAATATCATTATACTCTTTTGATAAACGCTGACGGACTGCGTTTGGCACTTAAAAATCATTAGCGAAAAATGTGAGATTTTTATTTCAAAAGAATCATCCTACTGACGGTAATAATAATAAAATTTCGTATGATAATGTAGCGCAATGTCTCTTATGCTATACACTTTATTAAATAATAATATCACTGAAGAAAGTTGCGAATTGTAAAATGTACGAAAATAGCCAACATTCTCTATATCATAGACTTTTTCCTAAAAGTAGACTAATTTAATATTATTATTCAATATATCGAACATTAAGAACAGTGAATCTCGTGTATATTAAATTTCGAGAGTAGGAACTGAGATGAACGAGCAAAGCTAACCCTTTCTCTTTTCGATTATTGTTTCAGGGAATGTGTGACATGTTCATCCAAACACAGCAGACGAGCAGCGTCAACAGCAGCAGCAGCAGCAGCAGCGGCAACAATACCGCCCACCACCACAGCAAGAAGCGCAAGTTGGAATACGACATCGGCCAACCGGTCATCCAGCACGCTCTGGTCCAGTCGAGCAGCGACTACCAATTGGACGGTAATCCTGTCCTACAGCGATATTCGGTTAGCAACAACAACAACAACGGTAACACCACCGCCTTCAGCGCGCTGCAGAATAATGGGCTGCAGAAGCAGAGCCCAAACCAACAGACCCTCGTGCGAGCCTCCACGATCAAGCTCTTAGACACGTATCAACGCTGCGGCCAGAAGGTGAATTATGAAAATGTATGCGAATATATGCTCCTATTATTCTTTTTTTTTTCCTCTAATAATCAGTCGTCATCAACTCATCTTCAATATCTTTTCAATTTCTGACTGTCAAACTTGCTATATTTGCCCCTGTATTGTATATCTGCTCCTGTAAGCGTCAGCCAAGATTCAGATCTTTCTCGCTCTTTCTCGTGGTATAGCTAGTCGGGTAAAAGCCTTTACGTAACGATGCTTGTGCCGGCGCGCAATTTTAGACGATGCGATGCAAACCAGTATGCAAGCATTGTCTCTTGAATTCTCTTATTACTACGATTTTCCTCTTTCGCTCGATCTTGCGCATAATCGCGTTTCTCTCTCGCAAAATGGCGGGGATTTTCGCCCTCGTAAATCGTAGATGCCACTGTCGTCTACATTTTCGTAGCGAGGATTCTTCGAACGACTACTCGATCTAGAAATTTTACTCTTTGCTCCAGTTTGAAAAATCAATGCTGTGTTTTTTGGCTGGCCGAAAGCTGCATTAATACATTCGTACGATTCAATCGCGGCATAAAGTTCGAGTAATCGAAGAAAATTATGGGATCGTTCGTTGAATTTTGAGATTATACGTACTTTACATGTACATATTTAACAAATAGTTTCGGTATTTGATTATTGAGCTCGCTCGTAAGCTATATCTAGTTTATTCGTCCTTGACTCTTGATGCATATTCCGCACAGTTTCATTTTGTAGCTGCGAGTGTAAAGTTGCGCAATATTTCCAAGCAATATACATTGTCGATCAATTTTCTTGCACACACTTGTCCGATACTTCGCGTCCTCGTATACGTTTAAAATGTCTTCCACCTATGCGGAGTCAGTCCGTTGTGAAATTGAACAGCGATATCGATTTCCGTATCTATTAAAAGAAAATAGAAGCAAACTTCTCTAGCACTTCGTTTTTGCGTACATGCGTACACGGCAAAGTAAGTTTCACCTAGATTGAATAACTATTATGCGTAAATAATCCAATCTACCGCATCGACTGTCTCGTTCTGTCTTCCTCTCTCTCTCTCTCTCTCTCTCTCTCTCTCTCTCTCTCTCTCTCGCCACATTGGTCGCCGCGCAGTCGGTCGATGAACTGTTCTACAACTCGGCAAGTTAGCAATAGCCATTAAGATTCGCAGAGTCAGCAGCGCAAAATCAATCTCGATACAGTGTATGCCTTTTCAAAATACATATCTTCTAACGGCCTGTATAATATAGAGTGACGTGGAAAAGAAAAAGAGGGCCGCGAAGGCGGCAGTATCAGCGCTAAATTACATTCGTATCCAAATGAAATTCCTGTGAAAATTAAATTTCCACCTCTGTCAATAAATATCGGCGAGAAAATCTTCCGAGAAGGTATATCCAGTGAGCGAGAAAGAGAAGCGACGAAACGAATCTCAAGAGATGAGTCGTAGCGCGCGCGCGTTCTCCGGTAGCTATAGCCTGCTTGCTATATCGTGCGACGTAGTATAGCGCGAGCTATTGATTCCGTTCAAGGCTCTTTCTAGCCGGCGACTGTTTCATATTTCATACGCGCCGGCTGCGGAGAAGATATAACCGACCCTGATGTATGGGGATTTCCAGAAGGGCAAAGAAGGAATTTTAATTCCCAAGCACTTCTTATTTTAGTTTCAAAAATATATCTGCTAATATAACGTATGCAGAGCAGGTAATGTAACTACGTAACTGAGAGTGAGAGGCTACCGTCTTGGCTAAAGTAATATTGACCTTAACTCTTTGCGGAACCGCCCCTATGACGTTGTTTGCAGAGTACAATTACGTAGTCGAAATTGTATATGTTATATATTAATACAGGGGATCCTCGCGTATTGCGTGTATTTTATTATTTATAAATACAACTGAATAACGAAAGTAGCGAGTCAAGAAGGATAATAATATTGGCCTAGGATTTCCACTCGCTTTTCCCCTCCTCTCACTCTCAAGCTTATGAAGATTTAAAATTTTAAAGGAGTAAGCTTATTACGCGCACTCTCCGAGTTTCATGCGATTCCATTCTTTTTTAAGAGACCGTGAATAGTCCGAGGCATGAAATACGAGCTTTTATGCCCAAGCGAGTGCATTAAGTTTATCGAGTAACAATGCACGATTTACAATTTGCACATCGCTCTCTCATCGCTGAAAATAAAAAGGGACCTTTATTTCAATTTCGCACTTCGCGCGCTCTTTAACTCCTAGACCTTGACTAACTTTATTGCCGGTAAATTTGCATACGAAACCGTCTGGGAGAAATATTTCCATTGTACAAATATTAGACAAGTTAAATTCCTGATGAGACAAATTACACAGAACCCTTTTTCCGAAACGACCATAATCGTTAGTCTAGTGCCTACAGTGCTGGGTTAACGCTATATACAATACTGTAGCTATGCATACCTTCAGAGAATGTGTTGGTGTCAGAAGGTAGAGTTTAAGGACATAATGTATAGTACATAATATCCGTAACTTTAGGACTCACCTAATATATTTTTAACAAATAGATAGCCCGTTCTAACGTTGAGCACAGTATATTTCCGTGTCCGAAAAATAAATTACTTACACACTCATATTATTTTAGTGCAATGTGAGAAGTTTAAAAGAACAGTTCATTTTCAATAACAATTCTATTACCTGAATCATAATTCTTTGGAAAGGTCATAAATTTTAAAAGTATTGCCACAAAGCGAGAGTCTTAGAAACACTGTTGATTCATTCACGTTTGCAACGATGAAAACAGAATCCTTTTTAGAAAAGTAATTAATCCCCACTGCTTCAGACCTTTTATAATGAAAGGTTACTTATACATTTATTGTGAAAAACTCAAAAATATCGTGTTTAATTAAAACTGAAAATTATACGCCACAGCCAGTGCTATTGATTAAATCATTGAAGGTTCTCCAGTTCGTTAATAACAGTAATAAATTAGTGGAAAACTTTAAAATTAAGCCATTTGAAAAGTCAGATTTTGTTTTTTTTTAATTGTACTAGTTGTACACTGTACATAAGTAGTTACTTTCTCATTTGATTCCTCGCCATCCACCAACATCTCTTTTGTTCATCACCAAGATTAATAATTCCTCTAACCATTATATGCAGAGAAAATCCTGGTCAAGGGAAGGTAATGCTGAAGTCCTGGCAATCCATAACAACAACGCAGCGGCAGCAGCAGCAACGGCTTCAACAGTACAGGGCACAACAAGCCTAGTATCTCAACACCACAGCCAGCAACAACTGCCGCCGCAGCAGCAGCAGCAACAACAACCTCAGCAGCAGCAACAGCAGCAGCAACACAAGTCCAGCACGATGACGTCTCATACGAAGCAGGTCAGCAACAACGGCAATGGAAATGGAGGCTCTAATCCTCAGGGTGACGGAGATTATCAACTGGTCCAGCACGAAGTTCTGTACTCCATGACCAACCAGTATGAGGTGCTTGAGTTCCTCGGTCGTGGTACTTTCGGCCAGGTGAGCCTTTTTCCACAGTTATCCGATTATTATTGTTTTTTAATACTTTTAGTCAGTATCGATAACAATGTGCATTTCATTTTCGCGACAAACAACGTTCCAGTTTGCTAACGGAGCATGTCCTGATCGACAAATCGAATCTATATCTATATGAATACTGCTCCTCGTATAACAAGTTATTGGGTCACTTTGACATTCCATTTTCGAAAAGCCCTGCAAATTTGCCTTTGTTTATTATTTATCTTCTTGTTATCGAATGGGTAGAAGGTTATCCTAGGTGTAGATGTATTAACGTCGTAGCCTCCTCGCCTCCTTTCGAGCTCGATTAAGCGCGACAAATTGAAATTTATGACTCGTTATACTTTTAGAATGGGTTTTATTGTCACGGAACGATCGCGCGATTTACGCATACTTTGCTACGTTTGTCGAGGATGAAGAATATTGTTCGTTTCGAGGTGAAAATGTATATAGACATAGATACTTAACGCGAGTCTTAACACGAGGTATTGAATTTGTTTTTAGAGCCGTAACGGCAGTTTCTGAAACGGATACCGCGATACTTGACGTGACTTACATAAAGAGTATCGATGAATATACGTGTAAAATATTCTGTGCATTAAAAAAAAAAAAAAGTAGTTTCAATGCAATTGGTTTATAATTCACTTGGTTTACGTTGAAGTGTCCGTAGGCATTGCAAAGCAATAGAATTATGAATTTATTTATTCATGTGCCATAAAGTATAAACGACTCGTATAATATAAAAGAACAACAATTTTTTTTCTCTCTTACAGGTCGTGAAATGTTGGAAGAAGGGAACAAATGAGATAGTAGCTATCAAAATTCTAAAAAATCATCCTTCATATGCTAGGCAAGGTCAGATTGAGGTCAGTACCAAATATTCAAACGTCGGCTCATCTATCCGAATTTCTTGTTTGTTGCTGTTTTGCAAAAGAACATTGTTAATATTTGGCTTATTTTCTCATTAAACAGGTCTCCATCCTGTCGCGTCTTAGTCAGGAAAATGCGGATGAGTTCAACTTTGTGCGTGCCTACGAATGCTTTCAGCATAAGTCACACACCTGCTTAGTATTTGAGATGCTGGAGCAGAATCTTTATGATTTTTTAAAACAGAACAAATTTTCACCTTTACCTCTCAAGTATATCAGGCCCATTCTCCAACAAGTTCTAACGGCATTACTAAAACTCAAGGTAGGTCGATCAAGTTAACAGTACTTTTAGCTGTGTAAACCAGAGTGTTAGATTGGACGTGAACTGAATAAAAATGATCCTTCGATGATATTACAGCAATTGGGTTTGATCCACGCTGACCTCAAGCCAGAGAATATCATGCTCGTGGATCCCGTACGTCAACCCTATCGCGTCAAGGTTATAGACTTTGGCTCGGCATCTCACGTCTCTAAAGCTGTTTGCAATACGTACCTGCAATCGCGATACTACCGTGCACCTGAAATCATTTTAGGACTGCCGTTTTGCGAAGCTATTGACATGTGGTCACTCGGTTGCGTCGTAGCTGAGCTATTTCTCGGCTGGCCACTTTACCCCGGTAGTTCCGAGTACGATCAAATTCGGTACATTAGTCAAACCCAAGGCCTACCTACCGAGCATATGCTCAATAATGCCAGCAAGACGACCAAATTTTTCTACAGAGATATTGACAGTGAGCACTTATCTATATTTAAAACTTGATTTGTTAATTTTGTTGACAGTTTTACGAGAGTTCGTATAACCACTTTCAGGTACGTACCCTTTCTGGCGACTAAAAACACCCGAGGAGCACGAAGCAGAAACAAGTATTAAATCTAAAGAAGCGAGGAAGTATATCTTCAATTGTCTCGATGACATTGGACAGGTTAATGTACCGACAGACTTGGAAGGAGGTCAACTTTTGGCTGAGAAGGCTGACAGAAGAGAATTCATTGATCTTCTGAAAAGGATGCTGACGATGGACCAGGTAGTAATATCTAAGCCTTTTTTATTTTATTTAAAAGACAATTAAGCAATAATTTTAAAATGTTTTTGCAATTCATTTCACAGGAACGGCGAATAACGCCTGGAGAGGCTTTGAATCATGCGTTTGTTACATTGGCGCATTTAGTCGATTACGCGCACTGTAATAATGTCAAAGCATCTGTGCAAATGATGGAGGTGTGTAGGCGCGCCGGCGACTTTACAGCGAGCCCAGCTCACCATCAGGCTCCGCCAGCACCCCAACCACCGCCGCCTACGTCGCTCGTTGCCAACTTTGTACCAACAACTAATGGTAGCGCTGTAACACTCACATTCAATAATCAAGTACAGAGATTGGTCCGAGAGCATCGTACCGCTCAGTCAGGCTATGATAATTTGGTAAATTAATTATTTATTTTAATATCTACATCTAAAAAATTATTCATTTTATTATAAGAATGATTTATGCATAATTTAATATTTTTTGCAGTATCAAATATATAGCAACAGTAGTCGAAGAGCGAATCAATATAGTAGTTCATCCAGTGGTTCGAATAGTGGTAGAAGTGCGGTGCATGATTTCCCACATCAATTGGTGCCAGGTATTCTGTGTCCACCTCCTGGTTACCAAACAATGCCAAGCCCAGCCAAGCACGTTGTTGTTGCACAAGTGAGTATAATTTTGAAGCTCTTGTACCACTTTTATTACTAAGCAAATATTTATATCTATTTACGTAATTTCAAATTCTTTTAGCCCCCTCAAGCTCAACAAGCGCCACTGCAAATCCAGCCATCTATTATTTCGCAACAAGCCGTAGCAGCTGCCGCTGCGGCAGCACAACAGCAATATGCTGTGCCTGTATCTATGGTCGAAACTGGCCGTCAAATGTTACTGACTGTAAGTTCAAATTATAATATGACATAAGCATTGACCATTTAGATTAATTATAAATATTTTCATTTAAAAAAGAACGCAGTGCAAACGTCCTGGCCTGGCGGAAGTAGACAAATGGCCGCAATTGTACCATCGTGGCAGCAGTTGCCTCCTCAACATGCTGCGATCCAACAACCTCTTTTGAGCGACGCTGGAGATTGGGGCAGGCCGTTGATTGTAGATAGTTCAGCAATCTTACAGGTATAATTTTCTTCATTCTTCATTCTTTCTATAATTTAACATTAAGCATATTTCCTTAATTATTTTCTATAATTGTCACATTTTAATCGAGATTTTTTGGACCCCTCTTAATTCAATATAAAATTCATAATTGTAAACATTTACGTACGTACTAATCTCCGCTGATTTTGGGGAAGGATCAGAGGCCGGTATTCCCGGTCACGGAGGTATACAACACAAGTGCCCTGGTGGACCATGCACCTCCGCAAAATTGGGGAAAGCGCAGCGTAGGCAAGCACCACCAACACCACCTAAGCGTTCCGCAGCAGTCGCAGCACCGCAGCCACGAACACAAAAAGGAACAGCAACAATTGAGTCCGGTAAAAAAGCGGGTCAAGGAGAGTACGCCACCAAGCAACGTACGTCGGCAGCAGCAACACTCGCCGCCGCCGGTTCAAGCTTCCTCATCTTCGGCCTGGCAAACTCAACCAATTTCGCAGTCCTCCTCGTTGCTGTCGCATCATCATTCAACGACCAAACACCATCAGCACCAACAACCGCAGCAACAGCAGCTGCAACAACCAGAACACCAACAGGTTTCATACGTCCGTCAGCAGACTATTACGATACACGATACGCCATCGCCTGCCGTATCAGTCATTACCATCAGTGACAGCGAGGACGAATCGCCCGGAAAATGGTTAGTAGTTTATAAGCGTATTAGCCTTGATGAAATTTCATTGGCATACAGATTCTGTTTGGTTTTAATACATTTTCGCGACAATCATTCAATCTCGGAAATAGCTTTCTTTGTTGTAAAATTATTCATTTATTTTTTAAGAAAAGCAGGAAAAGTTTTTTTGGGAACAAACTCATTAAAAGACCGGAAGTAGTATAAAAATCAATGCTTCGTAGACCCTGACCACGTTTTATTACTAGCAGCAATGAAGGGAATGCGTTGAGGCATTATTCGGAGCAACGATCCCACGAGTAAATGTAGAGAACAGACTGTACACATGCTTGTATCATATCATATCTCGTATCAAATGAAAGTGGGCTGTGAACGAAAGCAGTCAAAGAATGAGACTAAATTAGCAATTCATAATTTATAATATTTCACCACACTAACGTTACTTCAGGGACAACAATTAATAACTGTATAAACAACGATAAATTGTTGACTTTGCGCTCACAGAAAAAAAAACAAGAAAACAATCTTTTTTAATCGGAGGTCTCAGTTCTATTATAATTGGACGTGGTATTTTCGAATGAGCGTTAGAGAAATTACCGATCTATAACCAGTAGCTGATACATTAATGCGTAAATCATAGTAGCTGTAATAATTTGAGGAGTCCTAGAATCATGCTTAAATGTCATTGACAGCTGTGGAGACCGCCAGTGCAGAGCTTGTCAAAATTTGGCACTTCGCCTGTCTGGCGATGGACGTCCTGTCCGTGAAGAGGTCATACAAAGGTATATTTATAAAGAAACAAAATACACATTGCTAATTAAGAGGAAACTGTATAGCCAATATTTTTAAATATATATTTAAGCATCACGTTGGTGTTGTAAGTGAAATAGATTTCTGGATAATAACAATAATCGCTACATCAGAAATAGCACATGTGTATGTCGCGTTTCTTCTATACTATACAGACCTTTGATTTGTTGGAAAGTTGGACGCATTCTTTTCAGGGCTTTATTAATTCTAATAAAATAAAATTGGGTTCATACTGGAGTTTCGTTGTAGAACTTGGAATGAAAGCTAATCCTAAAGTTACATATTAACTAACAGCTGAGCACAAACGCAACGCAATGACGAATTGAAATTTGTCTAATAGCTTGTGTATACTTCATTAAAATCACGTTTGATTGCGTTGTTGTTCGATGCATTCAATAGCGCTTATCGAGCAGTATTGAACATTCTACACGATAAATTCTTGTATTCATAAGTATATTCGCTATTCCTTCACGTTACAGTACTCAATCAACTCCGCGAGTGGTGCACAATACTCATCAGCAACAGCAACCACTGGTGCAGTCGGCTCATTCAACTAGCCATTCATTAACAAATGGACACAGTAGCAGCTCCCACCGGTCTCAGCGTAAGAATGTTATCAACTGTGTGACGGTTGCCGACAGCGATGGTGAAGCCAGCCCTAGCAACAGGTCACACCCGACTCACTTGTATCAGCAGATACCACAGCATCAACAACATCCGCAGACGACACAACACATTAAGCACGAACCGCAGCCACAACACCATATTAAGTAAGATTTTATTTTATTCGAATTTATTACTTTATAGATTTCGACAAATTTTCACTAACAATTTTGGTTCTACTTTCTTTAGTTCTGGCTACTCTTCTCAATCGCAAAAGAAGCGTCTGTTGGCTAAAGTACAGTCGGAGTGCAACATGATAAATGTACCAACGAAGCCCGAGCCTGGTGTTGAGTATTTAGCACCGCACCCCTGTCACGCAGCAGCCTGTAAAGAGCCACCTTCATACCAGGTATGCGATAAGCTAAATTTGTATAATGTTGCATCGATTGGAATCAACTAATCACGTCTAAACATTCAAAGAAATACATGTGAACTTCAAAGGATACTATTTATTTGCTATCGGAATTTTATATTGCGAATAAAACAATATAGAATGGCCAAACTCGAGCAAATAATGTTGTAAACGTATATATTTATTGATTAACAAAACAAGGCGCCTTACGAGTGTGTAGCGTGCTGCTTTCCATAATCAATATATGAAGCGTTTTTATAAATAACTTCTTTAAGTGGCGTGTACAATTTCTAGAAATCGAAGACATGTATTAGTAATTTCGATTGATCGATTATTTTTTAGGACGATGGCTATGATATGCATGACTACTTCTTGCAGTATGTTACAACGAGCAGCGCGCAGCCGCATCTACTCGAGCAGCATATAGTTTATACAACCGGGGCTGACAAACGGGTTTCGTGGCCCAGTAAGCGAACCGAGTACAAGCATGAGTATGTACAACCTCCAGCAGCCCATTCGCGAGACCATCAAAAGTGGGCGGTCACTAACCCTGTCCACCAGTACAGGTAACATCTTACCCTAATCAGTACTTAGTTTTAAGCTACTGTTATAAAAAAGCTCTGGTAGAACATTAATTCCTTTACAATGGAATAAGTGCTCTCGAAGAACTCGAAAAATTGTTTGTTTGTAATAAATATCAAGTAAAGTTTAAAGTACATTTACAAATGTTTGGAGTTATGTAAGTGCATGTGAAAAAATTAATGAAAATCTCTGTTAACAAGATTTATATAAGCGCATGGTTTTGAGTGAGAAACACGAAAGTAGACAAGAATCATTTAAAACCTTACTTGATATACGTTGAAGAGAAGAAATTGTAGAGAGAATGCATGTAGTTGATTTTTTCCCATATAATTCGTATACGTAGAACAACGAAATGAGTAAATTTTCTTACTCGATTTACCGAAAGATATGTGTAACGTTAGTCATAACATCGCCGGATGTTGTAACCACGGATAAGGAATCTTTTGAGTAAACCGAGTTAGCAAATAACTAGTCGGTACGAATTTCAATCGCCTCGTGCCGTGCGCTTATTGCAGGCAGAGTCAGGTGGTGGGCACAGCGGGTGCGGTGCAGCCGAGCGGCAGTGTGCAGCACGGCCAGCACCTAAGCCCAGTGGGCTCGTCCGTTGCCGTCGGTGGCGGCGGCAGCGTTTCTGGCTCTGGGCCTATCAACGGCTCCGGGGTTAATGGAGGCGGTGGCGGTGGCGGTGGCGTCGTACAAACCTCGGGAGGCGGTCGCAGCCCCGCAGGTGGCGGGGGTCCCCCCGTCATCGCTGGGGCACAACACCTTGGTCAGCCACTCTACCAGGAGTATGCGCATGCAGTACGTCCTAGGGCGCATCCGGTACCGCCACCCGTTTACGTCACCGCTGCTCCAAGCCAGCCACCCCAGCAGCAGCAACTACCCACCTACCAGGGATTCACACCCGGGTGGGTACCTAGACACCTAGTTGATGCATGCACGTGTGTACCACTTTTTATTACATATCTTTTAGGATTAGTTTTTCATCGATCATTCAATTTTTTTTTTAATCCTATTATTTCTATTTTAACAGGACAAGTCTCAAGTAGAATTCAATTATATTATTTTGTGTCTCGCTCGCTTCTCTATTTTTTTATCTTGGCTTGATCGTCGATGTTTAAAGTAGATCTGTCCTATATAATTAATATCTTTATATCAAACTGTATTTTTTGTACTTTGTACACATTAGCTTTTGAATCTTCTATTCAAAAAAGCTTGTTAATTATAAAAATGTGGATTTAATCATTATTTGAGTCAGGAGCAATAATTTACGACGATCATTATTTAATGTCATATATTTTCAAGCAGGATAATCATTCATCCCATTTAGAAATTTAGAGTATACTTTAGAGTAAGATTGCACGATACGTATTCGAGATATTGATTCTAGTATCATTATGAAATTCAAATATTTATAAGCATGTTAAAGGAAATGCGTAGTAAGTAATCAAAAAGTAGTCATTCGAAGATCAAAGTAGATAAAGTTGGAAATTTAAATTGCAAGTTAGAGGGGATGAAAAAATATTCATCATTATTGAATACTTATCAATATTAGCAAGTGGACTCTGTTCGTAATCAGAAATTTGAATTTTAATATTTTTTCATCGCATGCATTAAATAACGTAGATTCAAGACATTACCGTCTTACTTGCATGAATATATGTCCAAAGAATACGTATTCATATTAATTTCATTATCGGAGTTTCTTAATCATTATATTCATGTGTACATGTTTTCATGAAATTTTTTTTATAATGATTATTTCTTATCTTGCTTCAATTGTGAAAATATATATTCTCTAAAATATGTCCAAGAATACGTATTCAAATTAATTAATTAAGAAAAAAAGACAACTAAGTAATAGTCATTGCTTTAAACATTTTTATTTTTTTATCTTCTTTTATGTTTTTTTTATTATTTTTTTATTAGAACTCAACCTTCATATGTCGACGAAACGTATTTTGCAAAATCAAAGCAACGAGAACTTGACGAAATCCTCCTTTCGGATATTGACATACTCTTCGATCTCTAACCACGTGTACGTTTTGTATTTGAGAAAAAGAAACGCTATCCAACAAAAAAACGAAATTAAATAAAAGTCCACGACCCTAAAATTGATAATTTGCGTAAGTGAGCGCCTATCTCATGTCTGTGCAATGAGTAAAAAATTATCTACGCCATTTCGTATAACAATGTTCAAATACGATATGCGCCGTAAAATAAATTCTTGAATACGCGCACGTGCACGTTATACAGCCGGTAATCACTCACTGGGGAGTATCATAATTTCAATTCACTTAAGTTTTGGATAACTCTCCAACTGATGTATTAATAATAAATGTTTTAATGCTATTTTAAATAATGTAATTTTACGAAAACGTTAAAAAAGATACACAGTTATGAAACGACGATGTTATTTCGGAACAATATAGCAATGTTGATTAAATATTGCCGTTCGAAATTATGGAGCAATATTGATTCTCATGCGATAAAAATACAAAACATCGCAAGAATTTTTCATTGCGATGATAATATTTAGTATTATGATACTCGCCAATGAAGTATAGAATAAATTTGAATGAATGTCTTGAAATCCATTGGAATGAATTTGATAAATTTGCAAAATATTTTCCAAACCTTCCTTTCGATCCACGGGATTCACAAGAATTCATAAAGAGTAAGATATATAAATAGAAATATATGAATTTTTAAAGTAATTTAAAGAAATTAACATTTTTCGTATGTTATCTCTGAAGAATGTAGCAAAACAATAGTGAATAGTCAGGCTGGCCCCATAAGATTGTCAGTATATCTCTAACGTGAAAAAATTGTGCTTTTGACATTTTTCAGCTCGTCTCCACTAACGTTGTATGATTCTAGTCGGGCGCTACCGCCCCCGGCCCATCACAGTTCGGCGAGGCCACTACTCGCCTCGCACGCGGCGCACCCGCTACCGGCCCATTTGCAGCCCACGGCGGTCTACGGACTGGCGCCTCTTTCGCCCGCCAAACACCAGTATCAGTCAGGTCTCTGGTTCACCGAGTAAATCATACCACTGGCGAATTTTCGCGTCAGTTCTTTTTACTCGATGCAAGAAAGAAAGAAAGAAAGAATGAAAGAAAGAAAGATAGTGTCAATGAGATTATATACGTAACGGATTTTTGGCAGAATAAAGCAAGGCAGAAACGCTCGAGGGGAGCTGACTTATTGAAAATTGGTTAACTTGTTTTCTTATTCGCGTTGCAAGGCCAGTTGATCGATCTCAAATAAATATTCGATGCCTGTGAGCACGCATATTCATTTAGAGCTCGACGCTTCTGGCCACAGCCAAATTGCATTTTGAGTCCCAGTTGACTTTTTAACGACCCACCCGAGAGTTTTTACGCGCGATATTCTGCCTTGAGCTTTTGCCGAAAGCCCGCGACTGTATCGGTGAAGATAAGCAAAGAAATAATGCGACGAGCGAGGAATTAGAGGAGGGTGTTGCGAAGTGCCAGAGCTTTCGCACGCGCGCGCATACGCATTCACACACAAACGCTCGCAGGTGCAGTCGCAGGGAAAACGAATGCGTACGTTTATTATGAAACGGGGAGGATCGCGTCGCTGTCCTCAACGGTTTTTACTTTATTTAGAAGAAAACGGTGTCTTCTATCCGGAAAGAAATGCATGAAACGAAAAAAGAAAAAAATAAATAATTAGAGAGGTAACGAAATCACACATTAACAAATCCGTCCTGAACGTAGCAGCTCGAAGGGATCCTCCCCGGCCTCCACCCACTGCCTGTCCAAAATTCACCTGCGCTCAAATCTCTACGTCAGCCTCGAGTTCCCAAGGCGTAGACATGCGTACAGGAGATTGAAGGGATTTTTTACGAGCTACGCCGTCATTATTTCATCTCCGTTTACAAAGCGCTACGAAGGCTCTGCATTGTGCGCTTCGCGTCGCCGCTTCTCGCGAGAGGTAGATCAACTGTAGGGCTATCGCTGACTGTGTGTAACTAGGCTATATCTATATATATATATATATATGTACAATTAAATGCAAGACGATACACGTGCGAGAAGAGTATCAAAGTTTAATGAAGCGAAAACAGAGGAGTTGGGAGGATAATAATGTGAACGTTGTTTCTTTCCACGCGCCACGTGCGCGCTCCTCTCTCTCTCGCTGTGCGAGGGGAGCGTCGACCGGAGTAAATATATGAGAAGAAAGTATAATGTTATTTTTCGTTCATTCGAGCGAGCATATGCACGAGAAGCAGGCGAGAAGCCTAGAGTCACGACGACGACTTTGGTCCAGAATGAAATATGAAAATGGAAGAGAAAGAAGGAAAGAAAGAAAGAAAGAAAGAGTGAGTCGACTCTGCGTCGTTTCTGAAGTATTTGGGAGAGTGAGAACCAAGTAGTTCGCTACTCAACCGGAGATGTCGAGCGATTGCCGCACGCGCTATGAACCGAATGAATCTTCGAGTAAAATTGTTAAAGCGACGGGTCCGACCGTTCGATTATTCGTGCCCGTGCATCTCAGCGACTATGAAAATTCACTGCTATTAGTGTCGTTGACTATATACCGAAACTATATACCATACGGTGGACATATAAGTTTGCATTTCTAATGGTATGCTAGACGCGTATCATGCTTATATAATTATATATATATATATATATACATATAGACATCGTTTTAATACGGATTTTAGTATCGATATGGGAAAAGAAAAGACGCGCTGCGTGTGCGTGCATTGTCTGATAAACCATTTTTTTTTTTGTCTTTTTTGGGTCGATAAAGAGAAATTTTTAATTAACAAGTTTCTGACGTCGCGAAAGAGAAGTAATGAAGGCATGTATAAGTTGCCTTCGTGATGACTATGTATACACACTTACACACAAAGACACACTTTGTAGCTTACACTCGTTATTAACTCCTTTCAGAATCAAGCTCGTATGATTTAGTTAGGTTTTCTTCTTATTCTGTTCTCGAATTTTAATAATGCGATTAATTTTCGCAAACTATCGCATCATTCGAACTGATCAATAGTCCGAATGAGACGTAGGGCAAGAGAGTAGTGGTTCGATGTGTTTGTTTGCGCGCGCTCATGTGCAAGTTTTTGTTAATTAGCGTGTCGCAAATCTTAAGACAGCGATATGACGCGAAAACTGTGTAATTTACCCAGACAGTCTATATACTATTTATTGTAAACTGATGTTTATTCAATGCGTATTAACTGTGTGTAGAAACGACGGTCGCTACGCCTGCGACTGCTATTATTATTACTATTATTATCATTAGATTATTATTACTATTATTGTGTAATTAAATTTCGTTGTTATCGTGCCGCCGTTTCACGAACTTGTATATATAACAGAGCTAAGAAAAGTATGGCGCTTCTCTTTCGAAGCTCTAATTTTCGTGGGCCGATAGTTCATTTCTTCCAACATTTTATTTTAACGTCGCACTGAATAACGTATCTAGATATATATACAATATGCATCACTTTCATTACTATTTTTTTTTTCTTTTTCTTAT
This sequence comes from Apocrypta bakeri, assembly GCA_018906985.1. Lineage (NCBI taxonomy): Eukaryota > Metazoa > Arthropoda > Insecta > Hymenoptera > Pteromalidae > Apocrypta > Apocrypta bakeri. The sequence goes on from JACCIA010000001.1 coordinate 14,010,625, forward strand.
ACTTTTAACCAGCTTCGTTTAATTAACTTTCGCTTAATTGTACGCGCGTATTCTCATTTTAATTAGGTCGTGGGTAAATCATAAAAGTATGCGAAAAAAAAGGTTAAAATGTAATAAGATGCTTTGGGGCGCGGTCTTACGATTTTTTGCTCGTTTTTGCCGTACTGTTGAATAGAGGTGCGCCGAGCGAGAAGCAACACGTTTAGAAAGCAAAAAAAAGAAGAAAATAACACGATAAAACGAGAGAAAAAACTTACAATTTCATCGACTTTTTTTATATAGATCATAGCTTTTTCCGGTAAACTATAAAGTTTTCCTCGTTGTTTTCTCTCCCAGATGTTGCTTGCTTTTTACTAATAAACGCACGCGGTAACAGTTCCATGTCCTTCTCTATCACCGATAATCATTTTCAAGCGCGTTGACGACGGAGCTCCGGATCTGAAAAAACTTGCGCGACAGTGAAAGAAAAAATTGCGTGTGATTGTTTCGTCCACTCGATACATTGAAATACACCGCTAATTTAGTCATTTTCTTTCGTTAAGCGGATTCGCGGACACACAGACACACACTTGTACATAATAATCTGTAAATGTAAACACGATTCATGTTCTTTTTAACCGACTTAGTTTATTTTTAATCATATTTTTCCACCCGTTCTTTCGCGAAATCGAAACTAATTATGCGATCGAGTACGATTTTTATAGACGAGAGGATTAATTAATTTGTACATAGACATTGAATTAATATGCATTTTTTATTTTGTAATTCTCTATTTTAAATTTATATCCGTGCTTCTATTGTATATTGCACGTATTGGTATTTTAATTTCAATTTTGCTTTAATTTATCGGTCATTCAATTCTGGTACATAAGTACTGATATAAGCATCGGTGTATTCCACGTTAATTGAGAAAGAAATGATTTATATGAAATCACATTGAACGAAATGAAATAATAATTAATTGGCGGGGGTCGATATGACGATTATAGAGACACGAGTTCGAAACATTCAATACAATTCTAAGGCATTGGAAAGTTTCAGAATGTCAGTTGTGAATGATTCTTCGTTTGATAATGAATAATTTTATAAATAAAGCATGAGATTTTAGTGGAAATCACAATTAGGCCAAATAATTATTCTAAAATATATTCGTACCCTACACATTTTTTTTTTATTATATTCAGCTTAAATTTCGCAAAATTAATTGCCATTGCAAATTTTGCCAGAATATATCGATAAAGTTTGCGTTAGAGCGAACTACGTCAATATTAATGAAAAGGTGAAGAAAATAAACTTTGCCGATGTCTAATGTGTATTATCGCATTACTACTCAGTATGAAATCTATCTAATCACGTCGATGTGCCTGTTTAAAAATTACTTATACTGTACACTTAGTGGCTAACCAACAGCGGAAATCTACTAAAAGCCATTGAAAGATCAGATCGAGGAAAAACATGTTATCAATATTAGCATACCAATTATTTGACAGTAGCATTTAACCGTCAGTGTGACTGCGCTGAACTAAATGAAAAGTTTGCGCACATATGAAAAAATGAACAATATAACGTAATCCAAGCGTACACATCTCTAATGCAAATATTAAACTAGTTTTTTTTTAGATATAAAATCACACAATTTATTTCCTTTTGCATATGTATACAATGAACCATAATAAAAAGCTCGGCTCTAAAATCGACGTATCATAACACTGTTAGTCATATCGTTATATTGGACTTAAAGCATATAAACACATATATCATATTTCGGGTACACATACGAGTGATGTGCATATTTTATCGATTGTATTAGTGACAATTAAGTGGTGAATTTTGAGTAATTTGCATTGGTACTATATACAGTGGACGAGTGATCAGTGTAGTTGGGATTAGTTTTGGCTTTTGGCGCAACGCCCATTGGTTTTTATTTTCTATGTTAAAACTTTTTTTTTTTTGCAGTGGTATCAGTATTGTTTGTAATGTACGAGAACTCGCGTAGCGCGTGAGTTGGATCGATAAGGTTGACTTTGCTTGGAAATGATCGAATAAGTTTATGCAAATGATTCTTGCGTTACGAAAGATTATCCGCCAACAAAAGTATGTAGCATCGCGCAGTCATATGTAAACCATTTACACTTACATTATTAATGAGTAACAAGCTAAAGAAATGTAGATATAAAAAAATCATCCACGCAATGATAACGAAAAAACAGAAAGAAGTATAATAAGCGAACAAAGGCAAGGGTAAACAGTGTCCGGAGCGGATAATGAAATACTGTAATCATGTCGTTGGTTCTAGTTGTGATATTTTACTAAAGTAAACACGTCTATAGTTAAGCGGTGAACATTTATAAAATTTTGGTAAATGGATGGAGAAAAATATTTACACGAGTAAAGTCGTGTGATATATACATATATGAGTGTATGTATATTTATATATTGCATAACTTTATGTTATTAAAGCCTTAATATGTAAATCGACAAGTATGAGAGAAAAAGAGAGAGAGAGAGAGAGAGAGAGAAATTGCTCGAGTGGGGGCAGTTAATCGAAGAAGGGCAAATTATCGTTAATTTTCGTTTCAAAACGCGCGCGCGCGCGCGCTCGCGTGTGTGTGTTTGAGGATCGATGGAAAATTATTGGGGTCTATAAGCTGGGAACTCATTTAACTGCTTTCGTTGGTCTGCAAATAAATAAATGCAACCTTGAGACAGATAAGGAATACTTTTGAAGATTATTGAATATTTTAATTTAGAGATAAAAGAAGCCAACGATTAAAGCAATCGCGTTATCGCGAGGTGAGACGTAAGCGTGTGCACTTGTCGGTTCTTAATAAACGTACAGTGCACGAGATTTTTCGAATATACACGCAGAGATGTATAAGTATATAAAAATACGCGCACGCATTGAATAAGTGTATTTAATGTGTAAAGGCAACAAAAAAAAAAGGATAAGAAATAATATGTAATACATTATTTTTAACCAGGATTTCCATTTGTATATATGTTTCTTAATGAATTTGTGGTACTTGTTAGGCTAGGAGTAGTGCCTAAAAATTTCGGTAGAGTAGTCATTGAAGATGTTTGTATAAGGGACTGAGCTGTGGTATCGGCGATAACTATATAGTCGATATTCGTTTTAAAGAAAATAAAAAGTATCGTATAGCTGGACTAGGTGGATAGTAAGATCATTTCAAATAACTGTTTAAATAGAATGGCCAACTCCGTCTTTATTTGTTCATTGGTCCTTGCGATTATTGCGTGTACAATTAACAATTAAGAGCTCGGTGTTTTGTGCGACTTTTTGTACAATTCGTGTCTTGCTGAGCCCAACTTATCAATTTAATAGACTGTAGGACTGACACGTGATTTGTAACTCAATCGCTCATTTTTGTCTACTACCATTTGTAGCTCGTGCTGTAGTCGTATTGTAACAACGCAAGCACTTAAACAACTCGTAACAAAGAGAAAACCAAGCGATAAGGGTGGATTAAAATCATTTTTAAAAAGTAAGATTTTTTAAAACGTAAATTCCTAATTATTAATTGATTGCATTGTACTAAAACTTCAATCGAGTTCATCTCACTGTTTTCGAATAATATTCAATGTTCTATTTTATTACATTACATTTTTTCTTTGGATTTTTCTCGATAAAAGTAACAATAATATTAGATGTTAAATATTATAATATAAATATATATATACATATAAATATATATATTTTTGAAACTAATTCCTGCTTTACGAAAGTGACATTTGCGTCGTTCGGTTAGTCGTTAAATATGCGTTCCTTTGAATATTGTTCGTGCGTTGTAATCGTATTATACTTTTGACTGTAAAATTACGACTTATTCAAAGGTATTTTCTTTCATCCTTGTACAAAAGTAAAACATTAATGTTTCTCCGAAAGTAGTGGTTTGCCCAACGGTAAAACCAAGTACAATAATTTCGTAATGACTATTGCGTACAATAATTTTCGTCGAATAAAAGAATGAACAATTATATAAGAAAGTCCATAAATAACAAAATCAAAAAGATTAAAAAACTAGCGTCGTTATAACGGATAACGCGGGGATTATCTTAAAATTGCGTAGCTTAAACGATCGTGCGATTCAAAGCACATTGGCAACTATCACATAAATGAGAAATAGCAACTGAACAACATTAGAACGTAAACGATATTTAGGAGTGTTGACAAGAGTAGAAGCGGATAAAAGCGAAAACAAAACTGAACGCAGTGCTGGGAGCGCATTGTGTAAACGTGACAATCCAAACCCGAGTTATTAAATTTAAATCTATCGCTTGCGTATTCGGATTCTACACGATGTAAATCTTAAAAGACTAGAAGTAACAATATTCATTTCTCTTCTTCTTTTGCGATTTCGATACATAAGTTTACACAATATGTCCTTACTTTTCAAAGTCAGTAGTCAAAAAAAAAAAAGAAAAAAGAAATAGCGTTCCTCGTATGAAAACCCACTTTGAAAAAGGAAACGTAGTTTTTTTTAAACTCGGATATTTCGGATGCCCAATTTGCCTTGTCCGTATTGTGCATTGCAGTTGCCAAAGCTTCGAAGAGAACAAGACGACGCGATCGATGCGTCGAGACTTGTCGAGTATAAATTCACTGGAAACTCAACACGATGATAACTCGTTTCACAATTTAGACTGTCTCAAGTAGATATTATTGAGTCGACGCAAATTTCTACGTTTCTCGCTTTTCTCGATGCTTCGATAAGTGACAACACAAAAATACACGAGGTACTGAACTGAATAAACAAAGAAAAACTACGTGTGTAGCGTTAAATATGTTTCTAGCATAATCGATTAATTTAATACGTACTGTTCGAAATTATAAGAAATAAACAGGCGTTTAACCGTAGCGTAAATGATACACTGTAGACAGAAGAGAAAAAAAAAACAAAATGATTGATGTAATATACGACATATTTTTGGATTTCAATGGATGTGCGTGTATCGTGTACGTGTTGTTTAAATCTTCGTCACTCGATGTAACGTGACTGAGGTATTTTACAAGTTAGACCGGGAGGTTTAGCGAATCAGTTAATCGGCTTGTGTACGAGAAAGGGACACACTATCAATTCCATTGTACTCGTTGGCTGATCGTTTTGCAGTGTTTTGAGTAAAGTGCGATTGTCACGTTCCTTTTTCGCTCAGTTTTACCATTAACGCAAACATACACACACACACACACACTCATACACAAGCACACCGACTTACATACATCACCCCCCGCGTTATAGAGTTAGAAGATCGTTTCGAAACAAACGACGCGCTTAGCTTGACCAAACTCCAATTTAAATAAACAAACGTAATGATTGTAAAGGGAAACTTATAGGGCGCTTAATCGCTTAAAGCTGTGAGTAGAGTTATCTACGAAAATCCTAAGATTATATTGCGAATCTTGAAATGGTTTTTCTTTTTACTAAATGACCGAACATTTTCCATGTCACGAGTACGAGCGTTTTTGCGGACTTTGGACAATGAAATGTTTGTCAGGAGTATTTCTGAAGTGACCAAGTCGAATTTTTACTATAAAAGAGGCTCGATCAGTGATTAACTCGTTCTGCATTCAGAGAATTACTGGTTACAATGTAAAGATAAAAAATGATTTCCTGAAGAAAAGTAAAAATTCTCTCAACTTTTATTTTGAGCTTAAGGAAAACTATATTCAGACTTTTAATAAGGAATCTTTGAATATCATTTTGTAAATAGCACCTAAGTCAATTGTAAAGTCAGTAGTAACGAGTTATATAGTTTATGAATGCAATGAATAAAGTAAAATCAAAGGAATCGCGTTCAATTTTCGCTCGTGCATGGAGAATACATTTGTAAAAATGCTAACATTTGTAACAATTGCAAGGTATACTTGTTTTATTGCAAAATAAAAATGTACAATTGTAAAATATTTGATAAACAAAGATTAAAACCTTCAAACTGATGGAAATATGTAGTCTTTTGATTTTTTGACCAATTTTGTTTAGTTGTAAGTTTTATTAAATTATCCTTGTTTCTACTTCCTACCAAATGTAACGACCCTATCGTACGCGTTTCCTATCTTTTCTATTAAGTTTTACGACATTCTCTTCATTGTCAATGTATCTTTAATTGCTTGGTCGACAATACAATTGTAATTATATTAAATAGATATTTTACAATTCTACGATTCGATGAAAATTGTGCTGTAAACTTTCATCTTCGTTTTACTCTGGGGACTATTCAATACAATTGTAATAATGTCAACAAAAAAAAAACTTATGAATCAATGATTCGCGGTGTGTTTCATGGATTTTTGTTGGTCGATTTATATAGTATTTTTGTATTGTGCGTTATGACTAAAAGTTCTAGCAGAAAACTGGTTTATTTTAACATACAAGGTGGTACCAAAACCTTGACCATGACAAATTGACACAACTGGGTCGTGTAGTTTCGATGTATTGTGATCTGATCTAGTAATGCCAATACAAAGCTTACATTATAATACGCTAAATTAATTGACTTTCTCTGCAGGTAAGATTTTTACCAAATTCAAAGCGTGTGACGTAACTAAATGTTAGAGAATGTCGTGATAGATATTTATACTTAACAATTCGATCATCACATAAGATTGGTTTTTAAAAATCGGTTACTCATATGGATAAACTTAAATAACAACGCAATGGCCGTGATGTAATCTTAAACAATCTAAATGTAACGTTTTGCAAAAATCTCCTGTATTCGACAAGAAAACACGCATAAATTGCAAAGTGATAACCAAATTGTAATAACTCGAAGTTAAATCGATTAAGAAAGATGATAAAATTGCACGGTAGAGTTAAAAGTTATTACGAATAAGAAAGTTTGAAGCAAATGAACCTTCGTACCTACCCTATTAATTGTTTAAACGATAAAAAATATTTCTCACTTGCATTTTATTGCAAATAGGCCAAATAAGCTGTTGATACTGAACAATATTTACTAATAGGTATTAAGTGTACTTTGTTTAAGTGAACGAATAATGTGACCTTTTGCAGTTATTAAAAAGCACATTAGACGAAGCGACTGCATGAATTTCGTAAATCAAAAGCCAGCTTAGAACTACGTATTTACTTGTCATTGCTGCGATTTCCCTTTTCATAATGATATAAAAGGCGACTTATTACATTGTACAACAAAGCTACGATTAAGCGTGTAGATATCGAGAATTTGCGCAAGAACAAAAAACGAAGCCCTCGATAATTTCAGGTTCTGTAATCAAAATTGAAAATTCATACGATTGAAACTGTAAATAATTTTTTTATACTGGTAATTCTGCCGTAGCGAAGTCTCGATTAAATCGCTGCACGCATGAGATAAGGAGTTAAGGTAAAAGATTGTTCGTTTCGCAAAACTTCACTTAGTTCAAGACAGAACGTAAATTGAAGCTAAATGCAGAAATCTGTGCGATAAACTAATCATAATTAAGCATAGAATCACGAATTAAAATAGTTTCAGCTACGATAAATATAATAATAAAATCAAGGTAAAGGACCAAAGTATTTAATTTACTTAAGAAAATAAACCTTTGCCACCTTACGGCTACTGCACGCAAACACGATTTGGTGATGTCATTTGAAAATAAAGTATGCGCATTAAGTTTCTTTACGCGATTCAATAGCTACTACTACTGTGTATTTGAAATTTGTATACTCAAACATATCTCGTACATCTCATCGATATCATTAATCGAAAGTGTTAAATAGCGAATATAAATTAGAAATTCTCTCTGTAAGGATCTTTCCATGAGTGTGACGTTAAAAAAAAAAGAATTCAACAGTAAAATATGAATAACCAGTTTTGCCATAAATGTTTCAACGGCTAAATTGCACGAGCCTACAATTTACATGAAATGTTCGATTCGTAGATGTATAGAAAATATAATATTGCCATGTCAACGTCAACGTCAACGTCAACATCAACATCAACGTTAACATCAGAGTAGAACATACAAATTTACATTTCTTATCTAATTGAAAATAGCGAGTATTAACACTAGGCAGTTCGATTTCAGATCCCTGAAATTGCACATTCGCGCACCGTCGGAGCGAGTATAAACAGCTTACGTTTCATTTAACGAAGATTTCACCGCTTCGTATATGGCCATTTCATTAGCGTTAAATTTCAAGCTATACGTATAAAAAGAAATCGATGCATTTGAAACGAACTAAAGAAAGTATTTATTGATAATCGTTCGAATTGATTTACCGAATGTAGACCAAGACGAACGATGGATTATTGTCTCTGAACACACAAACGTACAGCAGCTCTGTAGAAAGCGAACGATGCATACGATACTACTATATATTGACTAAGCGATACAATACATTGCACGAGGCATTAACTTAACTTTAAACGTCGAAACATAAAAAATAATGTCAAAATGAATTATGTAATTTGCGTAACAATATTAATGTTGTACGTGCGACTGAGTAACGAACTTGCGATCAACAGTAGGTATCGCAGTAGGTTCCCGTTGTGTAAAATATATTCGGAGTTACGACGAAAAGTAGCATTCGTAGATCGAGTTGAATATTGTATAAACGGATCGGAATATAAGTACGAAAGAAATGCATGCATCCGCATAAAGAAAACAAGTTCTATCTTACTTCTAACTTACGTAAATTATAAATATTGTCAAATAATGCAAAATTTAAAAAAAACTTTAACATATATTATACGAGGGATATAAAGTGAGGGATAACGATGAGGGAATACGATAGAATCAGGGTATAAGGCGATTACGCTGATTGTGTATTATATTGTAGTTATATACTCCATGTGATGTATTTAAACGCGTGCCGGCGCTGCATTATTGTAAATATGATATTATTGTACTAACGATTGATTGACACAGTGCAGGCATGATACTAATAATTATATACAAATTTCTACCAACAATATTACCTATAAGTACATATTCTAGATAATATTTAGCGATGATGCAAAAACAAATACGCGAATTATTTCCTTGACGAGATTCGAATGATGAGCATGCAATATGCTTAGATACGTAGATCTTTCAGTTTTTCCCCGTCACTTTCAATCGAATCATTGATTTTCCCCAAAGACGTTTACTTCATTATTTCAACATTTGTCTATATACATATGATATACATACATATGATGTGTATATACGCGGATAGATTCAATAGCAAAGAATTGAAAATCCGAATGAAAATTCGAATGTCGTCGATGAAAGAAAAGTTAATCAAAGTGCGTGAGTTTAAGAACAACCCCAAATCGCAAACTGACCTAATTTAAAAATGTATGCCTTACATGTATTTTATTACTCATGAAACCAATTAACTTGTGCGTGGTACGCTAAACCAGTGTCCATTGTATCTTAGATAATAAAGTAACGGACCAAATCTCTAATTATGTTTGCTAATTACTGAATTACTTATACGTAGAATAACACGCGTTAGGTGAGATTTCGAAGATTGCGCGATGAATGCGTAATCGAGAGAGAAAAACTCATAGGTCATTTAAGTACTGAACTCGGTTTTTCGCATTATAAAGAAGAGAAGAATTGCACATTTTTACATTCTACTAAATTGAATTTCAAATCGATAAATCTTCCAAACAGGCGAGTGAAAAAGAGCTAGAGCGGGACGTACCTTCGATAACTGTCATTATAGCACGTAATGCTTTTTTAATGGCTAGCATTATTTCTATGTCTACGTCTGTTACGAGTAGGAGGATTCGTTGTAACTATTATAAATGAAATTGATTTAGCCCAGACTTTGGACGATTATTCGAGGAAATTAAACTTACAAATTCAATAATTATATATAACACTGCGACTTATGTATCGTGGAAGACTGTCAGTGTCGAAAAGTTATAATGTAATGTTGCTTGAGTGTACGTACACCGTTTCAAAAGAATAAGACGTTCACGCGAGTATGTAGATTTTTTTGTTGTGTTCGCATCTTTTCAACGGTAATAATCAAGATGTTAAAAAAAAAAAAGAAAAAAAAAGAAAATACAATTGCGATGATATATTTTTAGGAGCCAAAGTAGCTGTTGCTTTGTCCATTTTTCGCGATGTTCGAAGTTCACACGGTAGATTTGTCAAAAATGAAAAGAAACACGATGAAAATAAAAAAGAACACACGATTAGCTGGAAAAAAATTTACTAAACGATAATGTACTGTCTATTGATTAAAGAGTGCGAGGATCGAATTGTCGTTCCTTGTATCATTGTATTGTCACACTATTAATTACCGATAATAACATGAATGAATAACCTACTACAAAATAAATGTTGCCTTTTGTCACATTGGTAAATGGGATTATGAATATGTAGTACTACATATGATAACAAAATCTAAGTAAGATAAAATGTGCACGATTATTGATTCGATTGCAGTTCATTGCAATACGCGTATAATACGAATAAGTACGTACATTGTGTTGTGTTGAAGTAAATGCCCTTGTCGTAACATTATAGGGCTGAAATAAAATTGATTAAACAATTGCAATTGATGTTTTCTCACTCGTTCAATTTCAATTTTAACATACCCTTGTCCAACTAATAACTGATAGTTCTCTGTTCATTTCGTTTGTCCGTTAATTTGTATTCAAGCGACGGTTTTCCAATGAACTCGTTTAGTGGATACGTACATTATAATCTACTCTGTCGGAAACTGATTCGATTATTTGACTATTTTTGTGATAGAAAATAACGACCGGAGCTTTTAAAAGGTAATAAAAATTAAAAAGCGATTTACGATCACTAGCGTTGCTGTTTCACGATATCATCATTTTTTATGAATGGAAATTCTTCAAAATTCCGCAGTGAGCTTTCTAAAGCTTGAAATAACGAAATTCTTGCTGATTAGTCTTGTGACCCGGTCATTTGGTTCGAAGAATAGTAAAATTATTAACTTGGAAATTGCGATTTTTCACCTTCGACATCCAATGTGTATCGACAGTTAATCGATGAATTTTTCGTAGCATCTTTTGCGTTTGATAAATTTTCACTAATTATAGTGCGCGCCGTATAATTCTGATGCAATTTCGAATATTTTGAAAATTTACCGTTTTAAACAATTATTTTAAATAATGATCGTTGGTAGAACGGATTGGTGAATATTAACTTTTTTGATGAGACGTACATTACCACTTTTAGCCAATGGATTCACGCTTTTTCAAAAAGTGAATTATTTTCACTTTATAATTTTGTGCTAATTTCCATACTTTTCGATTATATCTATTTAATGACAAACTTAAATTGCACATTTTTGTTGTGAAACTTACTCTAACGACTATTTCATTAGCACCTTATTGTCATTTAATAATGAAAAATTCATAGATCCGTATAGCTCCACGTATGCATAAAAATAGCCGACAAATATGCAATATATTTTACGCAAATCGAACCCGCGGACATTTAAAATCCTGCTGATCGTTTCAAAAGCGTTATATCAAAAACTAACCTAACTGCGCGAATTTTCTATTTCCATCCGTTTAAACTCGTAATGTACTTATAATCCATCATCGCATGAGAAATTGGAGGGTTCGTCGTCACAAGTAGCACTGCAATCGTAAGACGATATGAGAAATACGTCAATAAGTTTTTTTATTCTCCAATGTATCAATAATGCATGCGCGGGACAATTATACCGGTTATGGTGAGGAGGAGGGAAATCCGAAGTAAGGAACTACTTGGCAGACATTAGCTTTGGTTCAGGTTACCGGTGTGTATATCGTAACTTCGTAAAATCGTAACTCTGAAATGTAAGTGTATTAGTAGTTAGTACACATCAGTACGTCCACGTGTAATATCGTCGCAAGTCGCGAGGTCACGAGTCACGATTCACGTCTCACGAGAGAGAGAGAGAGAGAGAGAGGAGACGGAAACGCAGGAGGACATGCGCGTAGCGAACGATGTCACGTCATCTAGGCCTCTGGGGGGTTATTAGAATACACTTTACGCTTTTATATATATAGGTTTCTCTTATACTGGGTGTTCACAGCGCCAATCGCTCGTAGAATACGCTACGCTAGCGCTACGGTTTCGAGCACGACACGATCTTTAGCCACAGCCTCCGTCGTCAGCAGCAGCAACAGCAGCAGCACTAGGAACTCGGGCGAGTGAGCGAAAAGAACACACGACAGTTAGCAGTGGAACAAGAATAATAATGTTGCCGCGTTTCCTCAGGCCGACGATCTGCATCGCTCAAAGTGGCGCGAAACAGCTATCCACGAGCTCCCAGGTGACTATTTCAATTCATAAATAGTCGTTATCTTCAAGATATTTCTTTGATTCAATCGTTTTCTCAAGTAACCGCGTGTGACCCGATTTTTCATATATCTTTTCGCGACGTGCTCCATTTTTTCACTATCTCAAAGCGGTACAGTAGTTGTGTGCTGAAGATTTCGATTAGTCGTATTATGCAACTCGTGACTCTTTTTTTCAGCGATTCCACCTGGCAATCACGAGAAATGACTAAATTTTAATATTCGTTCATTTATTTTTGGGACAACTTTGTCATTGCAGAGCTCCAATTCAGAGTAGTCCTCTTTGACCTTCATGCAAATGCAATTTTCTTTAATCATTTTTTACGTTCAGAAGTTTAATATTGTTTAAATTTGTTTTTCAGAACAATGCTAAGGTAGCAGTTTTGGGTGCGAGTGGTGGCATTGGCCAGCCACTCTCTCTTTTGCTCAAGGAGTCTCCTTTAGTCTCCGAACTTTCCCTTTACGATATTGTAAATACTCCTGGAGTTGCTGCTGATCTTTCACACATAGACACTGCCTCCAAAGTCAAAGGATTCGCTGGACCAGACCAGTTGAAAGACTCCCTTAAGGGAGTTCAGGTATGCATTATACTTTGTTCTATTTTCAATCAGTTGCGTCCTATAACTATTGGTCATAAATTTTCTTCATAATACTCTTCGGATTTTTTAGATCATTATATAACAGATGTAATATTATTATTTTCAGGTTGTAGTTATACCTGCTGGTGTACCACGTAAACCAGGAATGACCCGTGATGACCTTTTCAATACAAATGCATCAATTGTTCGTGATCTTGCTCAAGCTGTTGCTGAAGTATCTCCAAAAGCCTTCATCGCCATCATTTCTAACCCTGTTAACAGCACAGTGCCGATCGCCAGTGAAGTCTTGCAAAAAGCTGGTGTTTATGACCCCAACAGAATCTTTGGTGTTACCACACTCGATGTCGTTAGATCAAATGCTTTCATTGGAGAGGCTAAGGTAATAATTTTGTTATATTTTAAAAAATATTAATTATTCATAGATGACAGAATTTAAAATCGCTAGAATTATTTCAGAGCTTGGATCCCCAAAAGGTAAATGTACCTGTCATCGGAGGACACAGTGGAATCACCATTATTCCTGTGATCTCTCAAGCTAAGCCATCAGTATCTTTCCCTCCAGATCAGCTAAAAGCTCTTACAGAGAGAATCCAGGAGGCTGGTACAGAAGTAGTTAAGGCTAAGGCTGGCACTGGATCAGCTACTCTGTCCATGGCATATGCTGGAGCTCGTTTTGCCATCTCGCTTATCAAGGCATTAAACGGAGAATCAAACATTGTTGAATGCTCATACGTTAGGTCCAATGTTACCGAAGCCAAATACTTCTCCACTCCTGTTTTGTTAGGTGTAAGTATTACAAAATCCTTTAAATATATAATTTTTATTTTAAACACATGGTTTATAAAGGTAATTAAATTATTTTAATAATTCAACAGAAAAATGGAGTTGAAAAGAACTTAGGTCTTGGAAAACTTAGCGAATTCGAATCAAAACTCCTAGCTGCTGCTATTCCAGAACTCAAGAAAAATATTCAAAAAGGAGAGGACTTTGTAAATAAGAAGAAGTAAATTAAGCCAAAAAAATATAATAAAAGATGTATTATATACAAGAAGACAAAATGAGAAAATCAATTAGATTGATTTTTATTCTGCGTAAATAATGAATCGAGATTGAATTTTTATGTAGAATGTTGACTATTGTCAAAAATTCATACATGGTCAACAGTATACTCACAATAATTTAACACGATCTTGTAATATACAGTTGAAAATTAAAATATCATTAGACAAAATTCTGTATATTTTTGTTTTTCTTTATTTATAAATCCTCTATTGTAGGAGAGTTTAATAGTAAGGCAAATTTATTAAATTAATCAACTTAAAACTTAACAGAAAAATGCTGTTTTCAAATTTTTGGACAAGTTCTGTTATCGATCTACAGATCAATCAAAATTCGAGTTTACATTAGTATGTGAAAATAATTCAATCAGTGTTTACAATTTATGTCCTTAGATTTCTTACCAATATTGTGTTCCTAGCTGACCTCTGCGCTGTAAGCATGCTTACTATTTACTGTGAAAATTGTTGACTGGTTTCATCAGTTAAGCAAAGAAGATGTTTCAAAGCTTAATTTATTTATAAAATATTATTCAAACGATTAAATATTCAACGTAGAAAGTATAAAAGTTAAATTTTTCAAATTTTTAATTTATTTGCTATACTATTTAAAAGCTGAAGGTAAGTCTAATAATAAAAATACAGCCAGAAAGTCACTTGTATATTATTTAAAAATAAACATTCATATTGCAGCTTAAAAAATGGGGAGACGTAAGATACACAAAAGATATAGGCAAAAGTATAGTTTACGTTTTGATTTTCAAGAAACTGCAAATAGTGATAAAATCACTTTAATACCTGAATCTCCAAACATAGAGACACCTAATCTTTCCAATAATATTGTATCTAATATGACTAGAAATTCAAATAACCCTGAAGATCGTACACCAGAATTCATTAAAGAAGAAAATAAAAAATTTCAGTATTATGAAGACATAAGTCCTAAAATAAATAGCAGATTGCCTAAACTTAAGTTAAATCTTGATATACCAGAAAATGACGATACGGAAGACGTGGATCAGAATAAAGACAATGTGATTAATAAAGAAGATAATCTTAAATTTCAAAAAGACTTGGAGAAAACATTATCAGTTGACAAACTTGCAGAAAGTGATAGTGAAACAAATATTGATTTTACAATTAAAGCCAGTGAATCTTCAACAAATTATTCTATAAACTTCAAAACTAGCTCAGAACTTACAGAACTACCAAGAAAAGAAATGACATCCTTTAGTGAATATTTCCAAATACAAACATCCACTTTTAATATGAATGAGGCTTTTGTTGAAAGCCAATTATCTGATTTTGCTTTTGTTAATGGACAAACAAAAAATGATTTGGTGCAAGATAATATCGAAAAAGATTTTGAAAATGATTTAACGAATAAAGATCCTAAACATATTTTTTCTGGGGAAAATAGTAATAACATAGAATTTATAAATAATGAAAATGAGAATGAAAAATTACAGGCAGAGAATTGTTGCATTGCAATAGAACTGGATGAGAAAGTAGAAGACGTTTCAAATACAACTAAAGGAATTTTTGATGGCGACAAAGAAAGAATCGAGTGGAATATCTCTTCAAAAAATATAACTCCTGTTGAATTGCCAGCAGTTTCAGATTTAGAAAGTAGAACGACAGCGGTAAGATTAATCAATGTTTAAAATATTCTTGTTAGCTGATCTAAAAAAATTTTCAGATGGACTCTCAAATACACTTACTAAACAATGTCTCTGATGCACAAACCACGTTGACTCCAGAAAAGAAGAATGCTTACTACAAAGCGTTTAAAATTCCTTTTATAAAAATAACGACATTTTGCAGATGGCTTGCTGGGAAATTCATTATTTGGATAAGAAAGGTAACATAAATGATGATATTTAAAACTATTAAATTTCAATAATTTTCATATTAATATCTAGGGATACAAAGGTGTAAGAAACCTATTGTCAATTATAATCGCAACACCTGATCCACCGCCATTGGCTGAAACTGAGTTGGCACAAGTTATTGCTGTAATAAAGTGTGAAAATAATCGAGTACTGTCAGTTTTGTCAGAGAAAGTATCAATGTTATCCGAGGAACTAATTCAAGTTCGAAAAAGCAGCGAAGCAGCTTTAACAGCATTGACAAAACAATTTGATGGAGTACAGTCAGTAAGTAACCAGATCATTGAGAGCAACAACACTCTGTCCAATGAAGTTAAAATTTTGCAAGACAAAGTAAGCGAGATAAAGTCATTGCCCACAATGATGTTACCTGCTGCAACAGCAGCAACAATGTATTCTTCAATAGTTCCTCCACCAGCACATCCACCTCCTCCACCTCCTCTTCCACCATTTCCACCTCTTGGTCCACCAGCTGCTGCTGGTGGTCCACCCCCGCCACCACCTCCACCTCCTCCACCACCACCGCCACCTCCAATGTTTCCTGTGGTAAAACCCAGCATTACAACAACACCGAATAGTAAAAAGAGTCTAAGAAATGGCACATGCAAAACTCCAACGAGAAAATATAAAACTCCAGTGGAGAGCAGACCTGCCATCACTGTCGAAGATCTTCTGAAAGTTACATTGAAGAAAGCTCCTACAAACTCAAAGGTATTATAAGCAAAGACTAAAATCCTCAAGTACATTGATTAGTGCATAATAAGACTAATGAAAACACACTTATTAACAGGACAACAGCAGAAGAAATACTGTACCTGGGCCACGAGGTCCTGTAATATCTTTAGACATGTTACGTAACGTGAAGCTGAAGTCTGCCAGGCGCAGATCTCTAGACCAGCACATGTCGCCAAGGAGTGCTTCCAGAATAATGAGAAACCGGTCCCAGTCAAATGGCAGTCTTTCACCGATTATGCTTGGTGCCGAGGGCTCTTTGAGAAATTTACTTAAGCCCAGTGACATGAGCCGCAGAGTCTTCAAAAGAACTCGCAGCGAGTATGTTGCAGCGAGCAATAGCGAGACCGACCTATCCAAGGATACACCACCCAACAGCTTTCGTTATCGTAGATCGGAGTCCGTTTTAATTTGAGTGATATTTACCATTTTTCGGAATATTCGTTATATTTGATTTGACAACTTGTACATAAATCGTTGGCTTTTAAATTTTCATAACGTGAAATCTCTTTTTTTAATCTAAATACGATGGATAACAATCAGTATTTTATTCTTGAACAAATGATCGCGTTTATAGTGTGAAAAGGTGTACGAGAGTGAGTCTTTTTTTTCATCTTCTTTTGTAAATATAAATATATATATATATGTATAATAATTATAAGTGCTTGCTTTGAGCAAAATTATCGAGTGTTAGATTTTCAAAATAAAATTGTTTTTTTTTCCATGTGAAAGATAATAATATGCGATGATTTACATACCCTGCCTCGTTTACGATAAACAATGAGTGCACGTGAAATAATTATGAGCGGTAGAAATAGCAGTCGCGAATCGAACGAATGGATCAATTTATCGATGACAACTCTAATACATTGAAAGCAAATTGTTATTATAGACAGTTGTAATCACTTTATTTTCAGCTTCCACGTGTGGCTTTACAGTAAAAGTTATATTCGGTGTATTGTATTAACTCTAATACAGAGCATATATGCATGCGGATCCAAAATATGAAAGATCACTGTTCGGTTTTTCTTCTAATTTTTCGTCGGTCGAACGATTTTCGCGAAGCGCGTTGACGTTATCTACATTATGGTCGCGAACGCACTCTTACCTCACTTTTTATTTCACTTTAAGCATGGATTTTTTTCTTTTGTTACGTGCTTCTCGATTTTGATAATCGGTAAGTCGCTTTGAACACACACATGTAATGCGTTTTTCACGTGTAATTTTACAGTGACTGCTGTTTATTTTTTCTCTCTTTCTTTCTCTCTCTCTCTCTCTCTCTCTCTCTCTCTCTTTCTCTCTCGCTTATCCTTCTCCTTCTTCTTCCTTTTTTCTTCGTCATTTCTATTGCAAAAGTTTACCTTAATTATTTTGCTTGACTCCTTACACAATTAAAAATATCAATAATCTTACTTAGCGTTATCAATAATTACTTTAATGTTATTTCTTTTTTTATATAGTTTTTTACGCAATATTACTGATATAATACTTAAGTGCGGGGTCACGCAATACATCAGTTGGTTTTTATTCATTACTGCCCCACCGCATCTGAATTTTTACCAAACCTTGCACGCCTACGCCAAATTCAAAATTCCTTTACTTGTCAGTTTCGTTCGTTTTTATTACGAACCCCTTATTTTGTTGTTTTATATTAAACAAAGATTTTGTTAAATTTTTAATTTTTATTTTCTTTCATCGTGCGAAAGGTACAAGACTTATCGATGAAAAGATTGACATCCGTTGCGAGCTTTTTAGATTGATCTACAGTATTGCCATCGATAAATTCATTGTCTGATTATTAGCTTTCTTCAGATTACAGTGAATAAAGATTACGCATGAAAATTCACTAATGATAGAAAATAAAATAAATGTAGATAAAAACATTGACAAATCAGAGTACAGAGAACCATTTATTCTGTCATTTCTCATATCGTAACTATATCCATACAGTTGAAATTAGGGACGTATGCAAACGTACATTCGCGGAAGAGATCAGCTACTTAGCTAGACGTTTAATACGAATATCAACGCTACACGGAAATTTATTCATCTTTCATAATATTTTTTG
Organism: Apocrypta bakeri; assembly: GCA_018906985.1. NCBI lineage: Eukaryota > Metazoa > Arthropoda > Insecta > Hymenoptera > Pteromalidae > Apocrypta > Apocrypta bakeri. Next base: position 14,029,244 of record JACCIA010000001.1, read on the forward strand.
TTATACTTTTTTTTTATCTTGTTATAATTTATTGGTGCTCGAAACAACCAGCACAATTTTTCATGTTTTCTGAAAGCAGTGAAAGAACAATAAAACGATTCGCTAAGCTGATTTCGCAGCTCCAATTCTTCAGTCTACTGTAATTCTTGAATTAATACGCTTCCGCAAGAATTCCTAGGAAAGTCTTTTGTCGCAAAGTTTCAGCTACATTCCAATATTCTCATCCTGAACGCATGCATACGTGCTAGAATTGTTCAATTGGTACGGTTACCTGAACAATCACTTTAATGACAAGAAAGAAATTGAAAGATAGTGTGTTAAAATTGTTACGAGTTTCAAGACTTTATTATTCATAAAACATTGCAAATCCATCCATCTTTCTAGAAGCTTTTTGGCGTGGGATGTAGCGGTTAAGAAATAAAATGACGCGTAATTACAAAATTAAATGTATTTAGATCAAACATTTATCCGTATAATTAATAATTGGTAAATATCGGTAAATATCATTGCTGAAATATATATAAGATAAGCTTGTACGCGCATAATAAAAAAAACAAAAATGGGCAAGGACAAAGATACAGTAAGAGAAAACCAAGAACAGAGTCTGTGGTTAACCCTTAGCGTTTTGCAAACTGCTTCAAATTGAAATTTTGATTGATTTATAATCTAGTCACTCGTTACAATCATTATCGTTGAGTAAGTCCTAGAGAAAAAAAGTGAGACGACATCGGTACTTATGAACATAGGTCATCGAAATTTCGTGCAATGCACCTGACAGGGTCTCTCCTCCACTTTTTCGCAATCCGGCCGGAAGAGTAGGAATTGTTTGTGTGCAGAGTCCACGCCTCATAAATAAAATATGCAGCTACTACGGAATTTGAATCCAGGCATACACTATGCAAGGATAACACTTGAGAGCTCGAATGTTGGTTTTTTGTTTTTCACTGCGCGATTCGGCAATACGAAAAATTGCCGCGCTTATAAATGCTTGCAATCTCACTATATCGCAGGGTGCGTGTCATTTACATTAGTTTCGTTTTTTTTTTTTCATTTTTGCGTGCTCCGTAACTCAACATGTGTGATTGGATGATTTTGGAGTAACCGTACGTGCGTACATAGGGTCACGCAAATTGCTAAAGACCTCCCCCTCCCACCCCAACCTCCTTTCTGCTGAACTGATTTTTCTTTTGCTTAATAATTATTAAGAGTTTTTTTCTTGTCTCATTTGTATGCGCATTTAACACTCACTGCAACTAGAGTTACGATACATCCTGATCTTCCACATCCTGCAGCTGTTCTTTTTGCTCGCCTTCACCTGTGCACAGAAAAAACAAGAAGAGAACGATGAGAGGTGAGATTAGTGCTCATTTTCGTATAGAATATTGCAAAGTCGATGAAAAAAAGGTCCTAACCTGAGGATTTTTTCGCGTTTTCATTGGCAGTAGGAGTTAGGAATGGGGCTTAAGGATTGACATTGTCGGCAATGTCTGTGGATGCGTTTCCTTGGTCGTTGGGTGGCTCGGTTTCGTTTTCTGAACAACGAAAATTGACATTGTCATTCACACGTGTTAGGACAGTTAAGAAGAATCGGGAGTATAAAACAGACAGCGATAATAAGGAATTCAATGATACGAACCTTCGGCTTGCATATCCGAAGTCCATAAGGTCAGATTGTCCCTGAGCAGTTGCATGATCAGGGTGGAATCTTTGTAACTTTCTTCGGACAAGGTGTCGAGCTCCGCGATGGCGTCGTCGAAAGCTGCCTTTGCGAGGCGGCACGCCCTGTCGGGGCTGTTGAGAATTTCATAGTAGAATACCGAGAAGTTGAGCGCTAATCCTAAACGAATTGGGTGGGTGGGGGGCAAATCTGTCATGGCAATGTCGCTTGCTGCTTTGTACGCCACGAGCGAGAATTCCGCTGCCTCCTTTCTGTCGTTGCCGATCGCGAACTCGGCCAAGTAGCGATGGTAATCTCCCTTCCTGCAAATGTTTAAATTCAACATCAGCGTGCATTCTTTTATTTCGGATTACTTTTCGATTCGGTAACGACAGGCCTACTTACATTTTGTAGTAAAAAACTTTAGACTCTCCGGTGGAGGCGCAGGGGATAAGATGTTTCTCGAGAACGCCGAGGATGTCCGCACAGATGTCCTTAAGTTCTTTCTCAACCTGGGACCGGTACTGACGAATCATCTCGAGCTTCACCTCGGCTCCTTTGGTTTCCTCTTTTTGCTCGATGCTGCTGATGATTCTCCAAGAGGCTCTCCTGGCACCGATCACGTTTTTGTACGCCACCGACAGAAGGTTCCTCTCCTCGACTGTGAGCTCGATGTCCAGTGAGGCTACCTTCTTCATGGCTTCGACCATCTCTGCAACATATACGAGAAAAAAAAATTAACTTCGCATACTTTTTACGCAGTCGTGCGCAATTATCGCAAGTATTTTTATGTACGCGTATAACCCGACTGTCCAAGCTTGCTCAATTATTACCTTACTCTTACTCCTATCTCTCTCACTCCCTCATTTACGTATATATACGTACTTACGCACTTCCCACCTTATAATTTTATACCAACGTAAAAATAACCCTCTGTAAACATTTATTTACAATAGACTTATACCAAGCACACTAGTTCATGGCAAAATAAATTTTAAAATAACATAAAAATTCTGTAATTTCAAGTTAATAATTTTCTTCGGAGCAGTGAGGAGCTTTCAAAAATCTCGTCTCGTCTCAAGAGCCCCTCCTTCACAGTACTTTAATTCTCACGAAAGACCCCTGTGCCTTTAAGAAGATGTCACAGGGTCTATTTCGTATCGCATGCCATAAAGAAGAATAAAAAGCTAATCTAACTGCTGTAAAAGTGGATCAATTTTTTTGCATGAAGGAGGTCGAAAAATTAAAAAATCCGCTTTTATTCGTGAGGCTATAGCGCTATAAAGCAAAGTTGTTCAAAGATTCGGTAGGAAAATTAGTTAACGCGCCGCTAACAACCCTCTCGTACTTTTACACACATTCGTTTGTATATGTATATAGGTGAGCGGCGACAGAAGAGAGAAAGATGGATAGAGAGAGAGAGAGAGAGAGAGAGAGAGAGAGAGAGAGAGAGAGAGAGAGGACGGTGGGCGCAGATCAATACTTTCCTTCAGCTATGACCTCCCTTCCTTTTCTATCTCCCTCCCGCCGAGCGCGCCACCCTCGGCTGGCGCGTGCGGCCCTCGAATTCTCTGTCGCTCTTATCCTCTACACACCCCTTTCTCTCTACCGCTTTTTTCCATTTACAGTTCTATGTTACTCCCGTCACCTTATTCTCGGGAAGGTTGATACATCGATAATCGTCGCGTGCAATGGGGTAGTAAAACTCCTTTCCGATATGTGTGTCTGTAGGAGCACGGAGACATTGAGATAGAGACAGAGAGCGAGAGAGAGAGAGAGAGAGAGAGAGAGAGAGACATAGATATGAAGCGCCGAAGGAAAATCGGCCGACAGCGGTGCATTCTTTGAGCGTCCATTCAGAAGATAGGCATACATTTCTAAGAAATCGAAAGGGCAAGGATACAGTAGAAAAAGGCGTAAGGGAAATTCGATTAATGCGCGCCGACTTTGATGATGGAAATTTAAGGAAACGCGCGCCGGTTACAAGGAAAAGAGATAAAGAATGATTGGGGGAGGCCGGCTGTTGCGCGCGCGCCTCTACTCATTATTCGCCGATCGATCGCGGGAAATTGAAAGCGCCGCGGGTGTAATTTTCTCCTTTCATTCCACTTTGCCTATACACATATAAATACATACTAATGTCTGTGTATATATATAGAGAGAGAGAGAGAGAGAGCGAGCGAGAGTAAGTTGTTCCGGAATTCGGAAACGCATTACACGCACATGTGCGCACGGCTGAGATGACGTCATGCTGACTCCTACTCTTCGAAATATTTAAGTGCGCGGTTGCCTTTTTCATAGCTTAAATTTGTCGCCATCATCGTCGACGGCAAGTCATTTAGTCGCCGGTTCAAAAAGATAACGTACAAACGGGAGCTCTTCCATAATTTCATCGGTTACGAAATCTTTCGCTTGAACCAAGTAGTGGTCATTGAATTTTTCCTTCAAGCAAAAAGCCTCGAACACGAGGCAGGTAGTACATCCCTCTGCACAATATGGATGTACGTTTATGCATGCTTATGTATGTGTGTGTGTGTGCGTGTGTGTGTGTGTATATAGTATATGTGAGCGAGAATGAGCGAAAGAGAGAAAAAAGATTCCGGCGTTCCTGCGAGAATGAGAAAGAGACGGAGCGGTGAGTAGTCCTACATACGCACGCAGGCGGCGCGCGCAGGCAGGCATCAAGGCCAGGTTGTTGGATCGAGTGAGAAAGAGAAAGAGAGAGAGAGCGCGTGCCGCCGGCGTCTACGACGTAGAGAGGTGCTGCCGCGCAAAAGTCGCTCAGAGAGGTATAATACGGGCCCCTAGCGTGTGCGTTGCCGCCACCGTCGGTGCGTCACCTTTCCACCACCTCCTTCGTCTCTCTTGCTCTCTCCTACTCCCCCACCGCTATGTATTTCTCTCTCCTGCTTCTTCCCATCCTCGGCAGCAGCGCGACGACTCTATACTTCCTCTTTCACACACATACATATAACGCGTGTGTGTATCTCTGTCTCATTCTTATTCTCTTCTCTCTCTCTCTCTCTCTCTCTCTCTCTCGCTATCTCTCTCACTTCCTCGAGAATGATGGCTGTCCAGGAGAAAGAAAGACTACCGGCCGGAAGGACGATGATATCCCGGAAGCCGTCGCGGAAAAATGAAAAGCGTGCCAGCCGCGCAGCCAGCAATCGATCGAGCTCTCGCTCTCCTAGCACACACATATACAGTATGAGCGTGTAAGAGTGAGAGAGAGAACGGGGATTGTTCCAGAGTCGTATAATATGTACATATATATGTGCATGGTAGAAGCCGCTATGCAAGCACCTGGGGATATACGAGCGGCTCACCTCCGAGGGCCGGCCCTTTTTTGACAGATATGCGAGAGGAGCAGAGATCGCTGAGCCGTGGCGAGGGTCCGCGCGCGCGGATCGATCGAGCCCTCCCCTCCTCGCGCTGCCTCGCTCTCTCTTTCTCTCTCTCTCTCTCTCTCTCTCTCTTGCTCTGCTGCGAAGAAGCTGGACTAGGTATAATATAGAAACGAGTATCAAGAAGAAAGAGAGAGAGAGAGAGAGAGAGAGAGAGAGAGAGAAGAGAGAGAGAGAGAGAAAAAGGGACGCCGCCATGGAACGAGAATGAGAGAGAGAGAGAGAGAGAGGGCTGTAGACTCCATATACCTGGCGTACATGTAGAGAGTACGTGTTGTAGCAAGTCGTACTACGCAGGAAGGATAGAGGAAGAGGCGAGGTTGCGTGCATACGTAGGTTGGGCGCGCTCTCTATCTTTCTCGCTTACACACGTAGGACACATACACGCACAAATTCGCACTCATGCTCACCGTCGTAGCGCTCGGCCTGCTCGGCGAGCTTGGCCTTGTAGACGTTGTCCTCCCTCTCGGTCATCCTGACTACTCTGTACTGCTTCTTTCTTCTTCACAAGGACGAGCGGCTGGCTCCTGCGGCTGCGGCTCTCGGGGCACTGGCGCGCACACTTTACAGACTCCGGCTAGGGGGAACCGTCGTGCTGCTTCTCAGAGAGAGGTGTCTCTGCTCTGCGCTGCTCATACACTCTCTGCTGCCCAATAGCGCTGTCTCTCTCTCTCTCTCTCTCTCGCTTGCTCGCTCGCAATATCTTTTTTTCGGGCGCGTCGCTGCTGTAGCTTTTAGCTCGCCAACACGCGCGCGAGGAGAAGCAGTGACGACGACGTTCCTGTCTTCCTCGGGGAGAGCAGCAACCTTCAGTACACGGACTTCGAACGCGCACTCGGGAGCTCAGACTCTGCTACTGCGACGATCTATATGAACGACAGCGGCAGCGGTGGCGGTGGCGGCGGCGGCTCGGCTCTCTGCGACGGCGCAACGTTCTACCTATATGTTTCCGTACTCTATAGTGTGTAGCTTCTCTCTTTCTCTCTTCGGAATACGCGAGAGCGAGAGCGAGAGACAGAGAGAGAGAGAGCAAGATGGCGGCGCCCGCCAACAATCGAAAGTCGCCGTCGCGAGGGCGGCGCTGCTCTCTTAGCTATCTCTGTCTTTGTCTCTCTTACGCTAGGCTTATGCACTCTCGCGAATGCGTCTGTCCTTGTCGGAACGCGTCGATGATTCTTCGCCGGCCCGCGACGCTGCCGCCGATGATGACGTGTAAGCTGATGGAGCCGCCGCTCTCGGAGAGCGCTTTGTCTCGCTCTTTTTCGCGATTATGCGCTCTCTTCTGCCTATGTTGCGTGTGTGTGCGCGCGCGCTCGGCTGAGATTTCGAAAGGGCGGACGAGCGCAAGGATGAGAAATGCCGGCCTCAACTTTGATGATTTTTCTTCTAGACGCGCGAAAACGTCGACAGTATTGCGAGAACGACGAAGACACTGCTCTTTTCGAGGATTTCTCAACTTTCAAGAGGATATCGTTCGAACAAAACCGCCTAATGGACTGTCAGAACAATGAGGTTAGGTGCGTCTTCGCGACGTTGCCGGATCTAGAGCAGCCATGTTCAAGAAGCTGCCGGCGGGATTTTTCAATTATTTCCACGTTACAGGTATACACATACACTCCTTCCTTCAGGATGTGAGTATACGTCATTTTCTTTTTCTCAACTTTTCACTTATTTTCATTTATTTCGACGAGCGTGCATACTTCCTTACTCACCGACATCGTCATCCTTCCTCGCCCCGGAAGTGATCGGCGCGTATCGGTCGAGTATGGGCTCGCGGTTATTTTCGCGCGAAAAGACCGTAAATAACTTGCTGTGAAAACAAACACAGAAATAGAACAACGAATTAGTCGACGAGCGAACGGCCAAGATTGTTTTGAATAATATCGCGACAAGGAAGCTGATTTTTGGATAAACTATAAATATACGCAAAACTGTAATCGGTGCATTCGCATCTGATGAAATATTTCGTTATACCGAGAAAGCGAGTTTTGCGCAATTTCGTTTAATGTAAAGCGCCACTTGAATTTCGCTTTGGAATACCGTCCTTATGCATGCGCCGTGAATCGGGTGATCGATGCTGACGTAGATGCATGAAATAGATATATTGTTACCGAGTACAATAATAATCGTGTCCATTGTGTACCTTAACGAGGAATTTCCAATAATGAGCACGGGCTTCGTCCGATATATACATACATAGTCAGCTATTTTACGGTGCCTCTTTTTTCGAATTATCGGACTACGTTTATTTTCTGACAAAAATCGCCAATGCTTTCCAAAAACGTGACTTACTTCGCGAAGTCTAATTAGTCATGGCGGAAATTCGGAAATTATCGAATAAACTCGCGCTTGACCTTAGGTTGATACAATAGGTATCCGTGTTATTCCACGAGCATTGTCGCATCGAAAAAAACGTACCGAAGTAGCATTTGTACGACAACTGGTTCTGCCGGCATCCTACAGAGGGCCGACGCTCGTCGAGGCGCGGAAATTTTTTTAAATTTCAAGAAACTCGTCTACCGTTGTTAGTCGCACAGTGAAAGTATAATGAGTGCACGAAATTCAAAGTATTTTCTTTAACGCCGATGGCTCAGCAAGCAACACCGATTACCGAACGGGCAATAAAAGATCGTATGTTTTGACGTGCACTCGTCGCACTTAACCGTAACTGCACACTTATGCAGCCGAACAAAAAATCCTTTTCATCTTTTTTCCTTCAGAAATATTCTCACCTATTAAAGGATTTCGATGACCGACGTTCTGCGTTTTTTTTTCTCTTAACAGAACTTTGTGCGCTCGTTTGTACTCGGCTGACTATGTAGAAATTGTCTTCGTTCGTTGCAGAGTTGCTCATCTTATCTTCGATCAAAATTATATAATTCGTCTCCGTATAGAAATCTCAACGAGTCTTGCAATAAAGGGATTATTTGCATGACCAAACTGAAATAAACGATGATAATTGTCATTACGATCAATTAGTACAAAACTTTCGGGCTTATATTCGTCGATACAAAGCCATATATATATATTTATATATATGTGTAATATATCTCTTAGGCTCTCTTACTCTTGCTTTCGCGGGCGAGGAGTTCAATACCAAGATACGACTTGTTTTTAAGCCTCCCCCGTTTTAAAATGACGTATATTGCGCAAAAGCTTCGAGTCTTTCGCAATCGCGCTCCCATAAGGCAGAGCCTTAAGAAGACGAGGAGAAAAAAAGTGTTCGCCGCTGCGCGAAAAAGAGAGGGTATAATACAACTGTAATATGTCATTCACGCGTGTTCACCTTCGCGCCGCAAGCTTTTTGTACTTTACATTTTAAAATGCACAGAGCAGAGTAGGCTTGGCTACACTCAGGAATTCGCCCGAGTACAGGCACCGCGCTTTATATATTTATGTACCAAATGTGCACGTAATATTGTAAATCGCACGTATACACATGTACATGTTTATATGTGAGTAAAAAACGCAACGATGCTAATGTACGACAAAGAGGCGAGAGAAGCGTACTTTGCACCGTAGGGCTATTGCGAAAATCGTGATTACGTCTCCGCGAATCGCGGTTCCTAGAACACATTTGCTCTCTTATGTAATAGCGATTTTATAGATGCATTGGAGAAGCCTGTGGAGAGGAGATTAGATTTTCCCGAGGAGGTGGCTTTTCGTGGCCGATATTTTTCCCCTTCGTTATACACGCTCTGCTTGTCAGTATGATATGCGTGTGTACAGTTTGTAATAGCAGCAGGAAGTTACGGGTCTCCTGTTTCCGCATTGCGTAAGGAAATTCGCTCGAAGCTATGGAGATATATAGACAAGCGCGCGCGCGCGTGCGACTTTTCGAACTGTCTTAATGTACTTTGGTTTTTCGTGGGATTTTCTGATTAGCGCATTCGGTCTACTATACGGATAATGGTTTCTACGGGTATAATAACGCGAGTTTCAAATTACTCTTGAGTATTCGTTATGGATTTCAAATGGTGAAATATATATTATTCTTCTTCACTTCTGAATTACTCTGTACTTTTACCTGTTAAACGGAGGAAACAAAAGTTAATTTTACAGTGCTGTGAATGTTCGCTAATTATTACGGTGTACTTTGACAGATTTCGCTATCTTTTCAAGTGAATATTTACTTTTTGATAAATTCTAGTTTTATAGATATCACTATATAAGATTGTTGTTTATCGTTACGTATCACGAATAATTAATTAAATCTAAATGAATTAATTAATTATTAAACATGAAATCATTATTATGGCATGTTTTAAATCAATTGTTATTATTACGGCGTGTAAGCTAATTTGCTTTGATACAACTTTATTTACATTTTATGCGAATGAAAATAATGATAACGCTTTCAAAGAAATTTTTGTTAAGTCCCTCTTGGTATTCAGCGTTTTGTTGTCAACATCAAATGCATTCTTTTTTTTAGTATTGATGGATTTAAAAATACATGTACAATTAATACATTTTCATAAGTAATAGCCCCAAATTATTCACAATATTTTCAGCGCAAGAAGCATGTGTTGATATCTTGTACATATTTTAACCATTCCAAATACGCGAATATGCACTTTTTGATTTAATGAATTATTTTTTCTTATTAAAATAATGAATATACGCAGAAATCGTAACTTTTTCACTGTCTCAAATTTAAAGAGCATGTGTAAGTGATGTGTAAAATGAGCAAGATACTTCGAATACGCCATATAGGTATATAAACGCTGAATTCTTCAGGACACATAGAAAATAATGAAGATAATGTGCAATACCTGCGGTAGTAAACTGAAACTACGTCGTCTTGTGCTCAGACACTAACAAGGATATATTAAAGGAACACTCAAAGTTCAGTCACCGAGAAGAATTACATTACCCGGAAGTCCAAGTGCATACAATGGTACTACTGTTATTAACCTAAGTCTTTGTGCATTTGTCAATAGCTTGTTGAAATTGTCTTTACCAATCATAAATACAAATTCACGCTCGATAGTCACGTACGAGACTCTCGTTAGCCTTTCATTTTTTTATCAGCCGAGAGAATACTTCGGGATGCACTTGTATTTTAACTCGACGACTCATACATTTACTCACGCTTACGTTGTGAATGAAAAGAAGGGTTGAAAGGTGAAGAATCGCATATACATATGTGTGTGTGTGTGTATCAAGTGACGCAAGATATGTAGGAAGTATGGTACACACTCTTACCACAGGCGCACATACGCGGCTATAAAATATACAGCAAATTTGGCGAATTTAACTGAAGCGCGCGAAACGTTGGTGAGTTGTAAGGAAAAAATGATTATTTTCAAATAGCAACGATTATCCGCTCTGCAGCGTTAATAATCGCTTTCTATATTTCTTCCGGGGGAAAATACGCACGCCCACCTCCGAAAACGTCTCAGTATACCGTACGAATCTTGGCTTTATATATCCGCGTTCATAAAATTATGGAATTTTTAGCTATAGAACTATAATAAACATTGATCGTACACCTGACCAACGATTCTGTATTGGCATCGTTTAATGATTATTTCTATGCAAATGCGAGTGTTTGCATCATCAGGCGCCGTATATGAATTATCGCACGATTTCTCTCATCTAGCGGTCGGCTATACGACAAGCCTCGTTATCGTTTTTCTTTGTGTTGTAACAGAAATCCTTTAGAATTTGGAATTCCTTAATATGGAGAGGTCTCTAAATTTGAAATAATGAAAAATTATTATTTGCTAGTGTATGCTCACTATTTGTAAAAGTCAGAATTGTGTAACTATACGAAAGCAGAGAGTATTTACCGTTTAAATAAGAAAATATAATTTATTTGATGAAAAATTGCATGTTCACTATTTGGAATGATATATATATTAGAATATATCTTACGTAGATATAAGCTTTTTGCATTGAAAGTAATGATATTTTTTAGCAAATCGTTCGATGTCGCTTTTTAATCTAATAACGAGATCTAATATATTTTTTCAATCCATTAATTTTTTTTTAGATAAAAGTAAATGATGATGACAAACGCTCAACACAAGCACACCAATATACATTCAGTTGATTTTGACGAATTGCTTTCAAAATGTGCCAGAATCATTTTATGTTTATTTATTCAAATAATCTATTAAATCATCATTATACTTAGTAGTGAAAAGTGACGAATTCTGATGCGAATGTGATATCAGTATCATCAATATAGAATTTTTAAATTTTGGCACAAGGTGCAGCAATGTAGACATGCAAAACAACCGCTACGTACATACCTGCAGTATAAAGTTATCTACATAAGAATCAATGGGATTTCCGTTTTATTTTGTTGTAATTTTGCAATTAGTCGAAGAAGCGAGCTATGTTGGGAATATACTTGCCGGTGCGGTCTTTTATATCGCGGAATGCTCGTGTACATACGCGTTCTTAGCGATGAGTGAAGTTAATGAGCTGCTTTTATCGTTTAATTAGTTAGAAAAATGCGAACGTATTGCAAGTACCGTTAAAGCAAACTTCGTCAAATCTTTTTCCGCTATTGTGCAAAAATTTCTCGTTCATTCGCGTAATCAAAAATTCTTCAAAGACGAGATCTACAATTTCATCGTGGGGATTCCCGAGAAATCACGATGGACCATGTGTAAATCAAACTCTCGAGCATATTGCCAGACATATTTTCTCTCGCTTCTTTCGCTTGTACAATTACATAACGCGCCCGTGAATCGCAATTTCACTTTCATTACACATGGACACCTGCTCTTTCCCAATAAACGTCATCCGCACGGCTTCGTACGAAAATATTCGTTAACAATCGATAAATACAAGTATATATATGTATGTATGTATTATGACACGCAGTGTATGCGATAATAAAAAAAAAGATCTACGCTTCTGAAGATACTGCCGCCTGTGAAGGAGAGAATCGATGTTCTGGACTTATAGTGTATCGTATATATATATATATTTACATCTACAGATACAGAATGTCCCATATTGTATAAATTAAAAATTACGAAACCATATGCTTTGAGGGCGAGTGTATACGCGCACACAGTACAGAGTTGACCTCAATGAGCGTGCAATGTTCTTTGGAAAAGCGAATTATCGGCTCAGATGAGTGTGGGCATATCGACGCCTTGGAGGAAAAACCAGTCGATTTTAAAAATTAATTCAACAACCAGTCAATTCAGAAAAATGCTTCAGAAACCAGCCACTCGAAATGAGATGTCGAGGATCAGCCGAATGAAAAAAATAAAAGATGTACATATTTATATTAAATATATTGATATATTCATATGTTATCATGAAAATATACATATACCCATTATTTGCATAGTGCATTTCGCATAAACGCTAATACGCCTGAACGACAGCGTATGAATATATTCGTAAATATATCAATTTCTATTTATATATTCCTTAATATATATTTAATATAAATTTATACATCTATTATTTTTTTAATTGGTCGGTTTTTCAAGTCAATTTCTAAGTTGGCAGATTCTTGAAATCTTACTTTGTATTGGAAAGTGTCTGAGGCATTTTTCGGAATTGACTGCAGATGTTGATTGTTTTTGAGTTACCTGATTTTTTTGAATTGGTGGTTTTTTTCCACCAAGGTATTGGATAGATACAAGGGTATGGAATCTTTTTGACGTGATTTTACGTATAGTTGAAAGTAGCGAGGAGCCGTTACATTGCCGACGCATCAATCAAGAAAATTGGATATGCCGCAAAACTTCATTCGTATAGCTTCTTGGACAAGGTTTTTTCTTGATCGATGTGGAGAATGTACAGGACTGCTTTTGCCAGCGTTATTTAATTTTCGATGTTATTCGACTGAAATTTCTTGAATTTTTCTCGAATAAAAAAAAATATATATATCTATTTTATCGTGAAATATGCTTTTCGAAATTAACGTGCCATGGAAAATATCGTATCGTTCAATATTATTATTTTTCAGCAGCGTAAGTGCTGATTACACCGATGCAATGTAAAGTTAAAATTATACGCGTTGTCAATGATTTTTTTATCAGCTGCAACTATAGTTTATGCGTTGTAATGTGCACATTTTGGCATTAATATTCTTGAATTTACATTAAAAATACCATTCGGGTTATAAAAAAAATTTCTTCGCAAATAAAGGTATAAATCCTTAATGAAAAAATACACTTTATTACTATAAATTGGAAACTGTATAAAATATGCTGGCAAAGATAAGCGATAGCGGATACATACATGTAATAAAACGAATCAACGACTCTGCGACATTAAAGAATCAGTCTACTATATATCAATGGCCATTTGAAATTTTAATAAGGTGCCATCCAATGCCAAGGCAAATTTCTTTGGCTCACTTTATAACGACCTTCGTCGAGATACAAAAAGCACAGAAAACATTTCGGACTAATTATTTCGACACCGCGAATGACGGAATATATCAGATATTTTGCTATGTGATCATTAGTATATACTTACATATACGTATATGTCTTTGAAAACCACTTCGTGTAACCGAGTCGAATCACTTCCGCAATATATTGATTTTTGAAAATTCTAATGACTTTCATTCGATGGAAACTAGTTTTTCTATTTTTCAATGGATTCAGGAACTCTCACGGCGTCTCGTTATAGTCTTGTATTTCATTCTTTTTTTGTTTTTATTTTTTGTTTGTTTTTTTTTTCATTTACGAAACAGTGGTATAATCGGTGTGCTACTTCCGTAAGGACAGTTTCTAATTAATTACATCCTCGGTATAATAATGGATTTGTATAAAGTGTAAAAATAACTCCGAAAAATATATAACCCTCAAGGAAAGAAAAGCCATTACAAGAACCTTCTCGCGCAGTTTATACAATTTCAATTATCGAGACTCGAGAGCCAAGCATTGGGAATGTAAAGCGCATTATACGCAAGGTTTGCTCACTGTGTGCAAAAAGCAATACGAATAGAGAGACATCGTGATCCAAGAACAAACAGCCGAACCCTTCGAACTAACGAGCCAAGGGTTTATACGACTCTTTTATTATTACATTTATTTATATATATTGCTCTCCGTAAAAATAATTGTCCTGTCCGAGCTTGAGTTTATACAGGCTTCTGATAAGCCGAAAGCTCCTGTTTTAATTATGACCTACATTCCGTAATAAAAATTGAAAAAAAGACACCTTCCTTGTGTCCATTAGCATAAAGCAAACCTCGCTGTCGAGGAGATCGAAGTAAAAAAAAAAGATCATTCGAGCGCGTACAGAGTAGAGTTGGAGTAAAAGGGGGCGGCTGCTGCTGCAGTAGTAGTAGTAGCAGTATAGGCAGGAGGACTGTATAGAATTCTCCGCGTGTATCCCGTTAATTACGCGAGAGAGACTCGCGGCGGCGCTGCTGCTGGTCCCGAGTCTCTTGGCTCTCCTAAGGAAGAGCGGCACTTTCAGTTTCTTTTGGGCCGTCCCAAGCGCGAGACCGACTCGTGGCTGTCTATACGTATACGCGATCGCGTGAAAGTTCGCTAACTGTGTGGATGCAGTCGCCGGTGTTGCATAGTCGACGCGATCGTTAGATATCGATAATAAACGTTTATATATATAGACGTATATTAATTTAATTTTATATTTATATTTCGTTCTTTTTTCTCTCTTTTATTGTTACTATTCGTTGCGTCTGTATTGATTCGCGAGTGATTGCATTTTTTCGCAAGAAGAGCGCAAAAGGAGCCATTGACATATATATGCACCGGAGAGATTAGAAGGTATTTTGAAAAGCGTGCAAGCTATTTTGCATATCCTATTGTAGGGGGACTTATGTGTTATATATGTTCTCTTTGAATTTCGAGCGCGATCGCGCGCGCTCCTGCCTCTTGCATAATATTTACTTATGCAGTTTACGAAAATTCAGATAATACTTCAGTTAGATTTTGCAAGAATTCCGCGCGTGTGTGTGTGCGTGTCTCTGCATAAAGACACGTTTGCATATACCCGCATGTGACGACGGCTGTAGCTCAAGTAATTTATTGCTCTTGTTCAAACTTATTGCGCTAAAACTCGTGTTGTCTATTATCTGAATTTTCGGCTCGCATATTCCCTGGAGGGGTCGTTAAGCGCGATGGACTAATTATATGTATGCTGACTTTAGTGGAACTGACAATTTTTCAAAGGAAATTATAGTTTCACTAGGATTAGCTTTGGACGGGGAAGGGGAAGTCGAGTGAATCTTTGACCAACAATGCAATTATTCAATGTACTCAGTTTGTATACATGAATAATGGTTAGAATTATGGTAATGCCAATTATCGTAACCAAACGTATACGTTATAGTGTAGTTACGAGCTTACGAAATACTTATGAAATAGTTAACCCAGTTTATATTGAATAATAATTATCTCACTCGCACTTTACAGTAAGACGCGATTAAAATAATCGTAATGACTTTCATTGAGTCCTAGTAAAGTTTCGACTCAACAGTCGTTACACAATGTTAAAGCCAACCTTCGCATATATCACTCATCCGTATATTCGTCAACGTTAAATTACATATTCATATCGATGGTGTGACTTCCTGTTACCCGGTAGAAAGTAAAATGTATGTATAATGAATTCGTGATTAATTTTTTCGCGCAGATTATCATCCAAACCACACACGGGCACGCTTATTCACTGACACTTCTGTACACGGGCCGAAAACTTTCATCAAACCTATATCCGCATAAATTAACCGGTATAATATTTATAAGCGCAGCTTTTAAGCGCACCGATTACAAAACAACTGTACGAGTGCGTTGAACTTGGAATTTTTTTTCTCGACTTCAGTGCACTTTCTGAAAAAGACCTTTTACGTAAATGGCACCGTTAGAGCTCGTATTACGTGCTTTCGACAAATAGAACCAAAGTTATTGCTCATATTCGCGAATGAGATAATTCTCGCGGTCGATTAATTCACGCATTCCATGGCAGCATTGTCTGTACATTTTTATCGCGTCCTACGTGCACCTTAACGGTATTCGTGAAAAATCCGCTCCTCGCATTGCGGTTCCCGCCTTGCACGCGAACGTGCATTACATCTACGCACAGACAGAGCGACGCGAGAGCAACGAAGCGCATTTGAAATATGAATAGAGATGCAACGGCGGCTCTCCGGGCATTCGTCGCTCAAAAGGAAAAAAAACTAACGCTCTTCTCCGGCGTTTTGTCTCAATAGAAGGCTTTTTTCGCGGCTGTATTCATACGCCATCGTTTACACTGACATCTGCCTTTGGTATTGCCTTAAAGACGTTCTGAAGGAAGCTACTGCGACTTCGCGTCACGAAGAAACGTGAGCGCTTTCTTTATACAGTGTGGTACACCGTGAATCGTGAGAAGCACGAGAAGCGAGACAGACAGAGAAAAGAGGAGAGATTTCGTCGTCGAGGTCTTATGCAGCTTTTTTTCAATGACTCGCGTTGGAAAATGCATAATTTATCTTCAGCCAAGTACTACTCGTAGGCTTCGCTCCGAAGAGGGAATTCTTAAACACGGAGAACGCGTAAGTTTTTACGCTTTAAATGGTTGTCGCTGTCCGTTAAGGATTCTATTCTCTTCGAATGGAATGACCTCTCGTTGCAATGGAACGCGCGAAATGTTTCTTAATTTTCTATTATTATACGTTGTTTTCTTCGCTTCGTTCGACGAACTCTATGTAAATACGGGTAATTTTCCCGTTGACTTATCATTTTATTGTAATTGACGCGCGTGTCATTAGGATTCGAGATGCAAAACTCTGAGCTATGTTTGTGTATGTGTAAATATGTGCGTCCGTATACGAGGAAAATTATCTTAATAAGGCTAATTCTCTCTGCCAGTCATATCGCGAGGAGATTCAATTTTGTAATACTTACAGAGAAAACGCACGTAATCGTGGGAGTCATTTTCAGCAGTTTACACGTGTATAGAGGCTATTTATTTCGCAAACAATTCTCGCTCGCACCGTTTTAACTCAAATGATCTCCGATGTAATGCTTCCAACTGTCTTTCAAATTGCACCTTAATTAATTCAACGCTCGTGTTACGAAGTCTGCCGAAGTGAGTCGTCATAACAAAGCGACGTTAATAAAAAAAAGTAGAGAAAAAAAAAGAAAAACTTTCAAAGACTTTCGCGAGCGCTTGCAATATAATCCCTGTGCCCAGCTACATATACACACACTCGAATCTGAGCAGCATCGCTAAGCGCGATTTTTCGCAAGTCTGGCACTACACGTATCCAAGACAGTCAAACGACTCTGCACGAATTGCACGATAACGAAATAAGGGGTACTGGCTATGCACACACGGACATAATTAATTGGCCTCTAGCTTCTGTGAGAGTAAGCCAGAGGAGAGAGAGGAGAGCCTTGAGGCGAGGCTTTGCCTCCCGATCGTGAGCTCGCGAGATAATCGCGATTGTCAGTGTATGAACGTACACTCGCTCGAGGTACACGGTATACTACAGAACACCTTAGGGTCTATCATTTTTTTTGCACTTTCTAATTGATTTGCCGAGAGAGAGAGAGAGAGAGAGAGAGAGAGAGGGTGGGGAATGATGTCGTGGCGTGAGAAAATTCGTAGCGTAATTAGATTGCAGAATCGGATTGTTTACGTTTTGGGTGTGCGCGTGGTTTCGATGCATAATATACAATTTTAAGTATGTATCAAGAATCGTGTCATCGAACTCACGTATAGGTGTTTGTCATTTATTTGTTATTTGAAAAATTTTTTTTTAATCCAATCAATTGACAAGGAAGTTTCTTCGAACGAATCTTGATCGTTGCATATCAATACGAGATCTTTCTTTTTCACAATATTATTATATAAAACGATTTTTAAATATATGTAACGAATTCAAATGAGAAAATCGAAAATTCCAAATACTTTCTTAACTGAAGTACAGCGCGTATTGATTTCTTTTTAATTGTATAAAATTACGCATCTTGGTGACATCAGTATAGCTATTGTTTGAACTTAATACCTTCACAATTTGCATCATGCGTATGCGTTGACCTTAAACGGATCGGTATAAAGTCATCCTTTAAACATTTGCATAATGACGTTCGGCGATTTCTTTGAAAAACTAGAAAGATTAGATCCGGCTTTCACCGAGGAAAAAGAATCAAATCAAATCGTTGAAAGGAAAAATCAATTTCTATAAAGCTTTTAAGATAAATGTCAAAGGCTCATCCTTTTTCCTATAATTGACTTTTCATCCAACTGATTTCTAACTATATTAGTATTGACAGTCCATTTATTTAAACGAGATAGTATACATGTGATTGGTCGTTAGAAAATTAATGGCACTAGAGGTTTGCGGGCATATGTTAATCGTTCCCATATTTATGTCTAGTTAGACTCGTATAAAACGAAATACCATTAAGATAACTCAGAAACAATACAAGATCTCAATTTTTCTGCGATATGCGCTATAGCACGGGGTATTCGCTCTTCTTTAAATGCGCTAAAGCCGTAAAAAGTGAGAAAAAAAAAACATTGTCACACGAGAGTCTGCATTTCGAATGATGTAGACTGCGATGCGTTCAAAGTAGCGCAACCTTAGCAATACAAAGAAAATAAGCTTATCTTCTTTTGATCTAACAGTACATTAAATTAAAATAAGTGTTGCAGCGTTATCCTTGACAGCGCATACTCGTTTACCCTATACAAACGAAAAGGAAAAACACAGTCATCGCTCGTGATAATCAGCATATCGCTCGACTACTCACCTCTGCAGTTGACCACATTGCTCTCGAATGAATCACACTATATAAAGATTCATAAATTTTCGCGACCTCCAATTGTCGCCACACTGCAGAGTCGTTCACGTGCATACAATGATTTCCGTTCGAGTTGAAGTTTCGTCACGACAATGCATTCTGTTATGTACATCCAGATGTGTATACACACACACACACACACACACACATACCTATATAAAAGAACATCTCCTGACTTAATAGGTTGCACCTGGTGCTTATATTGCGAAACTTTGATGTTGCCTCGCGAAGGACAGAGATAATTTGATAAACGCATCGAGCCGTGATTAATTCTCGCGCCGATCGGATTTTGTACCTTAGAAGTATCGTGCGTTCTCTACGGCGGTGACTTTGAGGAAAACCTGAAGAGAGAGAGAGAGAGAGAGAAAGAAGGGGACGGAGATGGGCTCGAGGATTTATGATTGTGGAATCGTGGAGGACTTTGCTTATGGCTCGACGGTGTTCTCCGAGATTGTGCGCTGGTGATGAAAGGTATAATTGGCTCACTGTGTGTGTCTACATATATATGCGCATACGTTATGATGAACAGCTTCGTGTGTTGAACACGGATCCGGATGTGCGTATAGAATGAAATGTATTATTAGAATTGTAGTTGTACAACTGGAGTAGCCGAGTATTTCTCAATATCGTAAAAATGTAAAAATATACGGCTATCGATGTTGAGATTTATAGATTTAGGTCAGTTTTTTTGCACACATGCGGGAGTCGCTGTATTTTAAGAGAATCGAGATGTGGCGGTGCATTTTGCTGTTGTTTTGTAAGAAATGTGATACATAATTAAAATCTACCCGTATTTTCGATACTTTTCCTTAGCTGAAACGTGTACGTATATAATCATATTTACATATAGATTAGTGAAAACCCCGATAAAAAAAAAGAACCGGGAGACCTTTTAAAACGCAACTTGCGAAATAATAATTGTCAAGAGAGATATAGTTTTCTGCATTTTCAGAGCAACTAAATATCGATTGCTACTCTTGCGACACGCTGCACATGTAGGATTTTTTTGTTACATTGAGCAAAATTCATTCACCCGTAGGTGCGCGCGCGCGCGCGCGCATATGTGCTCACACGCACGTCTATATACATATACGTGTACATAAATACATGTAAGTGTACGTGTGTATGCACCTTCGTTGTTTTCCATACAACGTACGTAGCTTGTTAAAATTATTGCATAATTTCGCGAGGAGAGCGCATAACGATCGTTAACGGAATGCCAAGAGTTAATTAATAGCTTTCATTCGCTGCGAATAGTCTCCCTCAAGGATCGCAGATAATCGAAGAATTTATATAGATTTCATTCTGAGACCTACGGGGGAGCCGCGTCTAAGCAGACACGTCTGCTACTACTGGGACAATTACGGCGACACTAATTTAAGAGTACAGTTCGTAACTTCATTATAATAGGTCAAAGCAATAATTTATGCTCCTGGTAAAAGACATTTCGCTTCTCTACGATCTATCGGCGTAAAGAATAATAAATATACAACGAGGTCGTGATGCTCGACGTACCTGAGCTGCATTCCGAAAAGGTCCGATAAGATGAAATAATTGTAATTGAATTAATACGTTTGTTACGTAACGTAATTGCTCCGATTACAATCTTGGTCGAATATATCGTTTTTCCGTTCCAATTAAGCAAATATATTTACACTAACAAATGTGCAATATATATTACATACACACACTAATGCAGAAATATACAGAATAATTGATCAGGTTTGCGAACAAAGAAATTAAATTTTTTTTTCCTGTCGCATGATATACGCGTTCGTGCTTTCTTTTGGGGGGTCTCGGTATGGTGATGTAACGAATTGTATATGTCCACTCATTCAAGAACATCTCAATGAAAATACGAAACTTTCTCTTTCGATTTCAAGTTCACCGACGGCAGCGGTAGCAGGCGGTGTCGGCTCTATTCCCAGAAAAAATTTATACAGTGCTAAGACTACGCGGACCAAAACCGAATTTCACGCCGGTTATATAACACAACCGCGCGCTGTGACAAAAAAAATAACCTCGTAGAAAGTTTTCGTGCCGAGTTAGAAACCGATTTGGAAGACTTATGTAGTTGAGTTTGCGTCTATACATATTCGCAGTATTTCGCTGGGAATTCTATGTTTGAGCTTCACGTTATCACGATCGACAGTGCTAAACTTTTTCGCGCGTGTCTGTATATGTATATACGTACATGTACACGTACGTGTGCTTTCTATGAACATTACGTGCACTGAGTACATACATCGTCGATATGTTTTCGACAATAATTAGTCAGAGATTTTATCTCGTCTCTCAAATTATTTTTCAATATAATATACGCTTCCTCATCTCGGATTTTAAAACGGAATTCTCATCGGTAATTAGTTCCGAGTCTCTATCGGTTTACATAATTATGACACGGTGCATTCTCAATCGATTTGAAAGTCCCGCGTGTAATTGAAAATATAATTTTCCGCCGTGTATATCAAACGTGCCCATAAATCTACACAAAGAGAACAACGGGGAAAAAAAGAAGACGCCGGCTGTAACCCCTTTTATTAACTCTCTCGTTTATATAGATATCCGCGCAATAGGCACGTGGACTTCCGTACTTTCTGCAATTGTAATGGTAAGAGTTACGCAGGTCAATAAAGCGTCGTCTTACGCAACTCTGGGCTCACCATTAGTACCTATATATACACTAATGTATATATATGTATATATTGACGAACAGTCGAATCTGTGCAAAAATAAAAAAAAAAAAAAAAAATAAGCCGATGAGAAGCCCATAAATTGCAAGCGCGCTCGCGCGAGTAAAAAAAGAAACTTTCTAGGAATTCCGAGATGAGCAGCTCGGCTATGAAAACGCAGCAGCGTAATTACCCGCGCGACCAAGCGTGAGATTGACTGCAGCTTGTGCTATATATGCATACATATATGCATTTCACGCGGGATATGTCGCCGTTGAGTTTACGAGCCGATGACTCGGGCGGATTGGCTCTCTTGGCACGTTGTGTGCGCCTTATAGGCGTGTGTGTGCTGTATGTACGTCGTCCTGACGTAACACGCATTTCTGCGTCTGTGTGCGTGTGGCACACGGCAGAGCAATTGTCATTTTTTGCACTTTCTCTCAGCGAAGAGAAAGAGAGACGAGAAAAAAAAGGTCCTAGTCATCCTTGTAACTTTATTTACATCTTATCTTTATTTTAACGGATAAAAATCCCATTTCGTTATACCCGTCGAGTGTATATACGAGGTGTTTACACTTTCAGCGTTGAACCTGTTTTTTTTCATCGATCGATCTTTCGTCGCTGCACTGGCTTATGAGCTCGACAGACTCTTCGCCGTGTCGCGTTGTGTGTACTTTCTTTTTCGGGGCTGTGCTCATTCTTTAAGGGGCCGATATATTTTGCGAAACGACTTTCGTCTTCGGCTCTCATCGTAAAATATTATTTCCATTTCTCTTCGTATTATACATCGTTACTATATGTAAGCAAAGAGTGACAGAGAGAGAGAGAGAGAGAGAAAGAGAGAGAGAGAGAGATGCGCTGATTTATATATACGATATGCTCGAATAACATTGCGTAATGGATAAACGCTTTTGGATAAAGGAACGATTGAATGTATCACAATTAATTATTATTTAATTTCCCGAGTGAAAGCTTAGCTGCAAATATAATTGAGAGCATTTTTTATACAAAAAACCAACTGGTAAAAAATGAGTGTTTACTGTTTATGATCCACGTGGTCCAATTTAAGTCTATATTTATACATATATGTGCGCATCTATTGCATAACGAGAATGGCGTCAACGAAGGGCCATTGAATATTTCGGTTTAATTCGGGTTTAATAAATATTTCATGCCCCTTTTTCTGATCTCGTTACACTTGCACCGAGTAGCTCATTAATTTTTATGACCGGCCGATGAGGTGCGCTTTATGTATATATATACGTAGTCTTTGCGAAACTTCGTCTTTGGCAAGCTTTGTCTTCGAAAGAGAAAATGCGTAAAAGAAATTCTACTTCGAAGCTATGCGTCCAGATATAAAACTGTTGTGCAATTTAAAATGTTCAATCGCGCATTCTCGGACATGCAATATATAACGAACAATGCAATTGTTCAATTCTTCCTCGAAGCATTTAACGATAGCCGGATTCTCTACGTGTCAATCGCGAAAAATTTCTTTCGCATTATCGCTCTTGGCTTGCGAGAGCTTCCTCTTATAACCGCCGAGAACCACGCGCAGAGCTTGTCCTCGACGTACTATACAGTACAAAGAAAGTCTAAGTTTACTGCAACGATGACGCAATGACTCGACGCCACCCAAACACACACGTAATGTCATTAAAGCTACGACATTTACACGACGAGATGATTAGCTTGCGATTGTCCTGCGCTGGAAAGCTGAATCGAATCTCGTCGCGCTCTTTCGTCGCCGTTTGCGCTGTACGTATATTCCTCCTGTATATATACATGCACAAGAGCCGCGAGTATAACGATTCAACGAGTCGCGGTTAATTCTCTTTTTTTCACTGTACATTGGAGAGTCCACTGTTTGTGCGAGGATGAAATGTCTACTTTTCGACTTTCTGGAATACTGAGTGTGAGTGCGCTATGTGCATTCTATGCTTATTTACGCGATCGTTACGATAGTTACAACGACTTCTCAAAAGACAAATAGAAAATCCGAAAGACGAATCGTGCGCGCCAGGTGTGTGTACAGTCGTACATTGCATTGGCGCTAATTAATCATGGAAATTCGTAAAACGAGCGTGAGACGAATTTGACAAGCTGGTGAAAATATGAGTGGAGAACGGAAAATATGTATGCATAGACAACGTGTGAAATCGTTATGCGAGAGACGGAACTAATTAGCAGGAAGTATACAAAGAAAAATACTGGCAACTCCCGTTGGAAAGTGCATTACGCGAGAAGAAATAATATTAATTTTCGATCGTACATGCATACCATGTACCTTTAATCTATATTAACGTTTACGATGCAATAATACTAATATATCCTTTATCAGTTGGAATGTTTTCGCATCGTGTATATCGACGCTACTCTAAAAATCACGTAAACCCAGCGAAGCTCGCTCTCCTTATCTAACGTTGACTTCCTCGCGAGAATTCGACGGTCTTGCACGTCTCAATATGGATTATTATTATTTTTATTGTTACATTATTTTCTCCTTCTCTTACTCCTGCAAAAACATATTCAATCGCGAACGTGACACGAGTCCCTCCCTCTCGCTCTTTCTCTCTGTCTTTCTCTCTTGCTATATCAGTGAAAATACCGAAGAATTTTAAATTCATCAATTCTTTTTAAGTGTATATTACACATCTCATGACACATATAGAAAGCATCATAATAGCCTTTTAGAAAGTTAATCGATGAATTTTTTAGCATCTGAGCAATATGTTTTTCTTGGTCTATCAGCGGATCACGATGCAGTATAGCTTTGTCGAGCTTGCATAAAGTAATTAGCGGGCTTTCACCTTTTCGCAACAATGAGTGAAAAATTTCGAGACTCTATATATTTCGATGACTACAGCGAATTAGCGAGTGGGTTATAATAGATTGGACAACGCCGGATTAGATCATTTCATTTAGCTTTCGAGATGACCGATGTATGTGGGTTAAATATTATATTTGCGCGTGCTGTAATACTAGTTTACGCGTACAGTCGTTCTACATGCTATATTGGAGGAACTAAAAGTCAATTATGAATTTAAATTCACGCGATAGCTACCCACTGTTCTGTGTAGCGTTTACATCGTTAAAAGGTTCTGTTACCGTCTGCTGGATCGTGGCGCGAAATTTAAACGTTGAATTTTGACGTTCGGACACTCTCAGGATGTATCGATAAAAAAAATGATTAGCGCAGAAAAGTTCGAACAATCGGTAAATCTTGAAAACACAAGGATCAGTCATAAGGTTCTTTGATCTTTTGAAACCGCAAGTAGCGGATTTTCGCAAAGCGACCCTGAGCGGGTTCGCACGGGTGAAAGTTATGGCGTTGCTGATTCTCTCGCGTATACGTATACATGTGCGTGTCCGTATATTTTTCTTTTCGGGCCCAATGAACGGCCTCTTCTGCACCCGAGGCAAGGTAGCGTACGGTAAATGCGACGGTTTTTAGCTGTTTTGCACCTATAAGTATTTATAATTACGATGAAACGCTTTCGAAATGTCAACCGTCGCAGATATTATGCTCTTAAGGTTAAATGTCTTATAATTATATTTTAATATACATATATACGAAGGCGCACAACCTGTTTAAATGATTATTCAATATAGAAAATCCGGAAAATTCTGAGGAGTCGCGTGTGTAGCGTTATGCCCGTTTCGCCCAGGCGTTAAAGTAGTTCAAGAAAATTTTGTAATTGATGTAATACTTGTGCAATTGGTTAGCAACGTAAGAAAAGAAAACAAACACGTATATGTAACAGTTTTTATGATTAGATAATTCGATATTTAGATGATAAAGCTTATTTGTGTATTGCGTAGAAAATTCCGAGCGTATGTGAATAAGTTTGTATAAAATTAATAAATTTTATTTTATACGTGAAATCTGAGTTGTTGGACATCTGGAATCTACAATAAATACAGCGTTATACACTCGGACATTCCTTGTGCATATTTATAAACCATTTAAATAGTAAATTAATACGTTCAATATTTATTGGCTTTAGAATTTTCACGAATTCTATATGTATATAATCATAAAAATCATAATTTAATAGTTACCGTTCGACTTTGCAAATTCGCTCGAAATTCTCGTAAATAAAGGTGCTTATGTGTTCCAAAGATGCACGATAATGAAGAACAAACCGTATGTCTAGACGTTCGACATTATTAGTATGTATAATGTACTTGACATTGACACTTGTCAATTATGAAATCAATTTTCAACAAACGATTGAAAAAAAAAGAAAATAAACTGTATATTTTCGTATATCCGGTTAAAATGACGTTAAACACTTCGAGGCCGGATTTTTCGAAGATGTCACACTAGATAAAGCAGGTTACTCGTCGTTTCCATTTGCATATTGTGACGATTCGATGCTAAACCAGGCCTTGAACATATTATCAAAATAGAACGAAAAGGATATAAATCATGACCGCTATAAACTTGCAGAAAGTTCTGATACTAAGCTTATTATTGCTCAACGATCAATCAGCATCGGTATATTGAACAAGCAATACGATTATCTCATTGAAAATCATTATTTGACAATATAAATTGGAAAGGACACGAAGCGATCTTATATCAAATATAAATAGCTGTATAGGAGAGATCCTCTTATATTTTATCGCGCGTACTCGTCTTACTCTTACGACAACAATACTCTCGCCGCGAGCTGTTCGAAGGTTCCCTCGAGGAAAACCGATCTCCTCTACAAGGAACATCTATCGCTCGTTTGCGCACGGCATCGCTCTCCCTCTCTCTCTCTCTCTCTCTCTCTCTCTCTCTCTCTCGCTGTCTCACTTAAACGAAATGTGCAATCGCGATCGAGCGACTACATACTTGGAGAGAGAGAGAGAGAGAGAGAGAAAATAAAGAAAAAGATCATCTCCCAAACGATCTGCGCTATATGTATACATTATATTCCTCGCGGAGAGGAGTGCCATCGATTACCGATCGTTCAAATCGGCAACGATGACTCGCGCAACACAAGCTAAACCACTACTATATAGCACGAGAGCGAAAAAGAGAGATGCCCTTCGGCAATCGGGCCTCGTGAAAGTTTGCCTCACTGGAATGCGTCGCCACCGCCTCGAGCTGCAACGTACACGAACGCTTAGCGATTTATCGAGAGTGCAAGTGTCTGTGTGCGCGGGTATGTAATTGATTGTGGGATGGGCCGTGCAGTCGCGAAAATTTTTTGTTTTTTTTTATAATTTGCTATGCCTTATACCGATAGAACAGCAATAGCATTGGCGCAGTGCTTGCATAGTCGTGACAGCTTATACAATATACGTCTCTAGAGTTTACGATGATTTTGCGGAGTTTTAGAGTTATAAGGATTATCACCATTAGCCCCTCTGAAAAGAAAAGACACGAGTCGGTAATGACGATCGCCAATTTCATCTCGTTACAGAAGAAGGAAGAGGCATTTCCTTACTTTCTCATCGCTAACTTACATATACACATATATCTATATACACACATTGCGCTTGTCTCGCGTAATTCATTCCCTTGTCGACTGTTATATCTTCTATTCTATATCCATAGTACATGTACGTAAGTATACATCCTCTCCGTGCGCTGAGTACCTCAAAGTACGTATAAAGCTCAATTTGCCTATCCGCGTATATTACCGTTCATCACTCCAATTAGTAGTTTATACAGTGTTATATATCGTATAGACTCTTTGATGGCAGTGTATACATGACACTTTGATGGTGGTATATAAAAAGTCGTAATATTTATATAAGATACCTAGTGCGTATTTCCTTGGAATAGAAACTAATTAGTCATCGCTTAAATTCTACCGTAGAACAATGTTTCACCGTACAACTCGATACACCAGATGCTGTTTCATCAGTAGAAATCTTAAGGTATATGAAATTTTATAACACTATTTGCCTCGAGTTTCACGAGTACAGTATCGATTATGTAAAAAACAATCGATTAATTTCACCACAGAGTATACATAACCAAGGATAGTTTTGTAAGAAAAAAATACTATTGAAAGAACAAGTAACTAGCGAATTGTGCCAAAGCGTGAGTCGAATCGCCATTAGTTCATATACCGAATAATCTCCCTTTCTTGTCGTAAGTATAAAATAGTTGGACTTTTGTTCTCCAGTTAGCTCGTTAAAAATCGAATTTGCTAATTACCTATTGCATTGTGCACTTCGAAGTACAAGGAGTAATTACTTTTACAAAAAGTCTAATCGTCGCTGTATAGCTTCTGCAGTAGCGCCTATGAATGGATGTTTGCTTTGTCGCGACCGTAGAGTTTGAGGAGTAAACGACTTATTGCAAGACCGATGGAAGCGTGGGATACTATGCAAATGCAGCATCAGTCGTATGTCAAAAATTTCTTTAAAATGAAATCAATATTTTGTCTGTCCCTGTGCAAATGACGATTTATTCGGATAATATTTACTCGGTCAATTAAGCTCGCAAACTTATGGCAGTAATTTATTTATGTATGCACTTATTTTAGATACTTTTGAAAAAAAAAACGAATTTGATGATTTAAACGAACCTTAAGTTTAAAAGAATTTATTGAGAAGTTGAGTGACGCTTAGCTTTCACACAAAGGATTATGCTTTTGCAATAGCAACATTTTCGTACTATTCAAATATTTCAGAAACGGAATTGAAGGCGTGTCGTAAGTACAAATCACGCGAGATGTTTAGCCATCCCGAAATATCCATTGTTTACAAATTATCCAATATCGTACTGTGAGAAATGTTCTTAAAACTTCTTTTTCTGTTTTTCCAGCGTAGAATTAAGCTATTAGAATGAAACTAAGTAGTTTAAAGGCAATCAACATTTTTCGAATAGATTGCTGATTTTGGCGTTTTAGCGATTTTTTTCTATGTTTTATAATACTATTTTTAAGTTAGAAAATAAGTTTCATATTTTTTGTTTTTGACACGAATAATAGGTTGTATTTATGCATAATGCGGCAGTAAAATACAGCAACGCGTTATAGATGTTTCTTAGAACGTTGTATGCTAATTCTGTGTTACGAATAGAGCAACTTATATAGTCTTTAAACGATTTTTCCACACGTACGTAAATGAGTGCAAGGCGTAATGAGTATAGGTAAGAAATGCGTTAAAAAGCGCATATGTTAAATGCTGACAAAAATGTACTCTTATTTTTTGCGTGTATATTTATAAATATAAGCATATAAATACACAATTGTATATAACAAAGGATAAATCGAATTTCGTAAGTCAAAAGTCAAAATTATATGCTGCGAATCGGCATAGATGATGACCGATTTAGATACGGACAAAATCTCATGTGATAGCTTTAATTGGTTTTCACATTCAACAAAGCAACTGCTTTAATTTCAAAAATCAAATTAGAATATTTTCTCACGTGAACATCAATTAGTTCAATACTAGCCTCCGATCTTCTCTGACTTTACCTATACAGGCTGTGGTTTCGTCTTAAAATTCTTCGCATACGTTGTCATCCGTTGTTCTTTTTTGACGATATAACATTATCCCATGCAGCTAACAAGCGTTTAATGAGTCCGAAAACATTGATACATTTGAAAAATGTTAATCAAGTTCTGTACTTAATCTACAGCGATTTTATGATTAAATATATCATTATAATTGACTGAGATATCTCCTAGCATAGTATACTTCAAATCCTTCTGCCTCCCCGTAAATAAGGATCATCATCATTTTCAAGCTAAGGAAATATATCAGTTACCCAATTATGTTTTCGTAGTATAACTCATTCGAGGGTCTACGTTCAAGTGGCAAGGTCGTCGTTATATTTTTCGCAATAAGTTAATCGAGAGCCTCTTCTCGTCTTAGGGTCGATTATTAGCATAGATTATGGTCGATGGGACAATGACATTCTTTTAACGCGCCAACAACACATTAAAAATCCTCTTCCTTTTGAATATTTATGCAGACGTTTTGCGTAATATTGTAAAAATTCGTCCCCGAAGCTGTATTAGTGAGACATTAACAGGACAGTCACCTTTAAAGTTTGAATATGCACCATACGTACAATATGTCGATGTGTTTTAAGCATGATTTTTTTGTAGCTACTGTCTGCTACTGCGCATAATTTAGATTTTATCCTTTGATGTAGTTTTCAATGACAAGTTCGTTTAAATTTAATATATATTCTAAATAATATGAAAGTATCGGCTATAAAACTAGCAGCGATACATAAATAATCAAGAAATTCACTCAGGGATACAAACTAGAAATCCGCAGCTTTGAATGACAATTAATGTCGATAAGAAATCGAAATTCTAGCAAAACAGATAGCTGCTGCCAAATAAAGCGAAGGCAATTATAGAAGTAATGCAAATGAGAAGTGGTATGAATTACAATCGTTCAGATGAACGATCTCTATTTTCTCCTACACCTTTCTTTTCGCGCAAACAATGAGCGATCGGTCGATTCGCATTTCTTTTATGCCCTCGGGCTCTACAATCTTCTTGTCGCTGTAACGTTAACGTTCTGGAGTATATAATCTTCTTTTTTTTTTAATTGACTCAATTGACGCCGCCGAGAAAGTAGTCGAGCTGTATACATACGACTTTCATCGTTAACTTGTCTGCGATTTAATGTCGTTTGAGATTTTAATATTACCGTTCGTATCTTTACGTGCCGCATCGTTACGTGATTAGGCATTTTCTAGGCTCAAATTATTAATCCAGTTCGGTCATTTTTATTGTAAGAAGTTAGATGGGGAAACTAGGAAATGCTCGCGGGCCGATAAGTGAAAAGAAAATTTATATGCATGCTCGCGCAATGATTACAATAAAATTTATTCTTTTTTATGCAGCATCGTTAAACATTCGAACGCATAACAATTACAGACTCGAAATAAATGTCGTTTGAAGACCCAATAAAACCGCTCGGCCAAATCTGAGACTTTCATTTTTTTTAACAACTCCTTTAACGGATACAGGCCCGTCTCGCACTCGCATACATCCTTCGTGTATATCTCGTTGAAATAATTAAGCCAGAAACGAAGTCCTCTCGTAAACTTCAGTCTCCCTCCCTATATGTAGAATAACGCGATTCGTAGCGATCCGCTACCAATTCTCGATGCGTCCCGTCCTTGCGAGAATTTTAATCGCTCGATGGACGATTCATCGAAATGCGCGAGTAAAAAGAAAATGAAAAAAAAATCGTTTACCAGCGTAATGAAAGGTTCGCTCTCTGAAATAAAAACAGCTTATATCGCGCTAATGAGCACACGCCTCTTATAGCAGGCATTACGGAGAGAGGTTGTTCCAAGTGCTCCAATAAGTATACATATGCACACGCATAAGTATACAGAATCGAAAGAAAATTTAAGAGCTTCGAAAAATGTGAGAAGCGTGAAAACCTCGCGCTTCTCTTACTCGTGGTTTTTTCCTTAGCGTCGGTCATACTCCGTCGATGCCGTCATTGGTGCGGACTCTGTCGCAAGAGTCTCGGCTCAAAGAAGGAGGGAGGTAAGGTCTGCTGCTAGTCGGGATCGGTAAGAGCGGTTCGCGTAGGAATTTAGGTTGGCCGTCGATCGCGTGTATACGCGCACTGCACGCATTGCCAATCTTGACTCTCACTGTCTTTTGACCGATATAAATGTGCGTGTCTATATAATGGACTTGCTCTATACTGAGTGCGCGACAACAAAAGCGGATGACACCCTCGTGACTAATTCAACTATACCATGGTTAAGACTCATTTCGAATAAGACATTCGGTTGCGAATGAAGAGCTTGCGCGAGACGGATGAGCTGTACTTTACCCCTTATAGACATTCTTGATAAGCTTGATAGAAAAGTCGCCGTACCGTACTCGGCTGTTTCCACTGTGCCTACGTGACTTTTTTTCGTTACACTTATCACATACTATGTTATGTGGGCATATTATATAGTAGAAAATTTCTTTTCATCATTGCCGGATTTTTATCTTACGGTGATTATAAAACAGCTGATCCTAGCTCGTTCGTGTTGACCAACATCGTAATCAGCGAATTCGATCTCGTAAACGGTCTTCGGTGTTGACGATATAAATGATGTTACGGTCGAGTGTGAAAGTTAATAAAAAAAATAACGACTTTCGGTTGTATATTATTTTTTAAATACATAAACTAGCTTCAAGGTCCGCTTTATCTTAATTCAGTTGATTTATACAGATGGCACAGTTACTTGGCTTTTTATTCGCATAGATCGAATAGTCTCTCTCTTAATAACATGATTTTAAAATGCACAATTGCGTTAAGTTAAAAAAAATTTTTACGATCACATATAGCAACTAAACACTAGTGAGAAAAAAAGTGCAAAAAAATCATTGGCTCTGTTTACGCAGACTTTATGCCGTTGGAAAAAAATCAACAGAAATTCGTTCTCCCAAAACGTTCATTAAGCGCATGAGTTAACAATCTCTCGCGGTAAAATACCTTTCTTATACTTCTCCGAGCTCTCATTTATATAACATTATGAAAATTCTTCAAAGCACTAATGATAACGTCTCGGGCATGTTACTCGCTTGTTGTTTTCTTCTTTTCGTCAAAAAAAGTCTCTTCTAGAGCGCTTATATGACATAGAGCCGGAAGACGTAAAAGCGAAAAATCATGAAATCCATGAAAGAGGAGCCTAGAGAAATAAAAGGCGCGAAGTACATAAACGGGCCGAGGTGAAAGCGCGTTCGAGCTCGCGCGCTTAGAGAAACAAGGGGTACAAAAGGACATTTTATAGCTTCGCTTCCTCCGGCCATCAAAAATATAATGGCCATAGAGAAATGCTTTTCCTTGACGCTCATTGGTTCCTTTTAAATGTACATAACGCTCGATTACCAAAGTCTTGTTCGTTGCGATGCAGAGTGCTATGCAAACCGCATATCTATTTACATTCACGCGTGAATTTCGCTTTTTGACCCAGATGTATACACAATTACACATACGTACAATACCAATAATCCCATTTTTACTTCAGGGAATAATATCCTTCGATCGATGAGAAAGACAAGGAAGACAACTGAAAAAGCCGATGTATACAATAATTTATTGAAAAAAAGGACGTTACTCAACTTTATTAAGTGTCCGTATCACAAGCGATCAGAGGTACGAAAGAAATGATGAGTCCATCGAGCCGCGCGTAATAAATTTAAAAAAAGGTATCTCGTGAAATGTCCGGTTTATCCGAACCTTATCAAGCACTATAGATCCAAGGATAAAAGAAAAAAAAAATGCTCTCGAGAAAGTATCTCTGAAAAAATCAGATCGCATTTTCGGTTACGTGACGTAAAAGGGTATACAGTTACAGCAGCAGCAGCTTCTCCGCGAGAGAAGGAGAGAGAGAGAGAGAGAGAGAGCGCGCGCGCGCATCTTTGCTATACTTGCGTACTGGAAACTACTGCAGTATCGACACAATCGCGCAACGGGCCTGGATTAAGGCCGTTCGGCGACCTAGGCCCACATATTTTGGCGCCTGTCCCCCGCCACGCGACGTCTGGCGCTCGGGCATCCTTCTCCCCCCTCTTTTGTATTATATGTATATAAGCATTTATATGAGAGTAGCTGTCGGTATAAAGAATATTACATATTCATGCAATTATGCATATCATCTGTACGCTCGAGAGAGCTGCGATCAATCTCTCATCCTTTACGTACGCGCTCTCGGGGATTCGACGATGAGGTAACAGTATTCGCGACGACGCCGACAACGGCGACCCTCGCCGAGTTATGATTGCGCGACGGCAAATGCGCTCCTTTTGACGTAATACGTAAGAGAGGCTGCCCAAAATTACCGGGCGCTCCGAGATGTTGATGTGCTCTCTTTTTTTATGGAAATCAGTCACACGCGCACACTCTCGCTCGTTGATGTACGTACATATACATATACGTATATACATATATATATGCACACACGCGACCCGGGATTATGTAAATCGCATCAGCTGATACGGCTGCTATTACAACAAAGTCGTCGCTGCTGCTTCTGGTGCTGTTTACTGTTGCGCTTGTTACTTTTTATTGCATTTTTTATTTATCGCAAACGATGTGACACTTGCTTTTAACGAGCGCGTACACGCAGTGGAGTTAATTTTTTTAGGGTGAGATCTAGTTTTCCTCGTGCTGTGTGCATTTTCCATTTTATTCGAAGCCGAATTTCGACAGAGGCGCGTTGGCATGTATGCATATGTGGTGATCATTTTTTACAGGCAGGTTTTTGTACCAAATATTAAGCTCAATGCTGTAATACGAGTCTCGCCATAGCCGGATCGTATCTACTTGAAACGTATCGCTCTCCACTGATTCTAATAATCCAATGGTAATAACATAGCTTTTTCTAGACTTTAATTTACTATTACTATGCGCAACGATTCGGTTATGTACTATGTACGGTTCTTTTAATACTAGTGTATATAAATCAGTAAGTATGCAATTATAAATACGCGCTCTGCGGTTAAGCGTACACAAAATACTATTTGGAATCGATCGATTTTCGATCAGAAAAGTCCAAGGTGTGCACGATCGCGTAGTTTTACGTATAGACATTAAATTCCTTTATTTAAACTTTCAGTATTATTCGCTAGACAATAGCCACGACCATGAGAATCGTAAATCATCGGATAGGCACGGGTTCTTTGAATAGTATATAGATAGACTTCGGGTATGGTAAGACAAGACGGTTCGGTAACACGCGCTCCTCACGGTCAGGGTGAGTGCATAGCCTCAAAAAAGTGGTTCTGCTGTGCAGTACCGCGTACAGTCGACATTCTATAATTGTTTTAGGACTTATATAAAAATCGAGTTCTCCATTTCGCTCCTCTTATATTAATTGATTCTCCTCGCGGCCTTAAGTATATATAGGTATGCACAGTGCACCGCTGGAGTATAGCTGAATCTTCCCGTGTCACAAACTGGTTACACTTCTTGCCTTTTTTGTAGCCATCGCTGCACACAGTATAGATTGACCCAAATCACGAATAGCGCCGACGCTTCTGAGACATACTTAAAATGATATAGTTTTATAATCGATTATTATTCTCTTTATTGATCTATACTTGTCAAGACAGTGCGTGGTCAAAACGATTAGATTTTTTTACAACAATGTACTTGTTAAGCCTGCTGCTCTCGTACTACATTATTGTCATGTGCTACATTATGTTTTTCTGGAGTATATTTTTTTTGTACAAAATCAAGTATGCATTGCCTGTAATTTATTCAATGATAATTAATACAATTAGAAATATTCTAAAATAAATTTTGCGGGACAATCGAATATCTGAAAATCTAGCGCCGCGTTCGCAGTAGCTAATCAACATATATAATTTTAATATAATACATATTTACAGAAACGCAAAATTGTAATTTCGCCAAAACTTGTAGCGGTAAATATATCATAATGTCTGTTCTGCGTATCCAACAGGTAGAATGCAGCTGAATAAACTCGTTGACGTAAAGACGTAGGTAAATTTAAAAGCAAAAAAATATACGACTACTTTGTTTAGAAATTTTCGAGCGCGTTGTGGGTACTCGAGGCTTAGGATACATTGCGCAAGGACTTTTCTCATCGTATAGTTTCTCTTAATTTCAAAGTTGAACAACAACAATGTGCGTAAAATCTTCTCTTTGCGCGCGCACGCGCGCGCATAAGATTTTCTTATAAGGCATGGTTAGTTGCATAATACCATGCGTAATGTCGATTTTTATTTTCCATCATTTTTTCGATGACAGTGACGCCTACCAAGTGATTAATATCGAGAGACGCGACTATTACTGAATCAAACTCTGTTATAATGAAACTATACGTAAAACTGTCTTTCAAAATCATAATTTACGATCTGTAGCCGGATAACGTGTTTGAACATTACATCTTAGTTGCACATCTTCCACCATAGACATAGAATTTTGTTGCCGCGGTAGCTGAGACGACCGTATTACAAAAAGTGTAATTTCCTCCATCAATCCTTCAAGCACGAGGGACAAGTCGTAAAAAAATTGCTACGACATTTTATTGCTCATCGTGTAACGAGATATTAATGTTGGAATAATATAAAAATTCGAATAATTAACGCTCGACCTCTCCATCAGGACAATATAGCGTAATTGTAAGTTTGCACAATTTTTTTCGATCACTGCGCTCATTACATTATTTTCGCAACGATCCTTGCCGATTATATTTATGCTGCACTACGAAAAAAAAGACATAAGATTCAATTCTATCATTATTATTATCCCTCTCTACAATACTCTATCCTTCGAGCTCATTTATACTGTAATATTAAAAACACATCATATTTCATGTGAATCTCGCTTGGTATCGTATTATATATATATGTGTGTATGTACAAAGCGTCCCTTTCGCAATGCAACACTTATAATATCTCATTCGTTTCTCGTGTAAAAAAATGGAGAAAGAGAGATTGTTATGTGTGGATGAGCGCGCATTGTGACGAGGAAACGGGACGGGGAGGGATAAATAATCCCTCTTAAACAGAGTTGACGCGTATAGAAGTATACCCCAGCACCAGAATCAGAAAAGAAACAAATTACAAAAATCGTTTTGTCATGCCACAAGACCGAAGAGACTTTTGCGAAATCAAGAGTCCTTCAGGGGTCGCAAGGCCGTTTCAGGTCAACCATGCAGTCGACGCTTTTTTTCGTTAATTGGACCATTGCGTTGCTGCGTATAAAGCGGGGGTCAAGACGCTACTTTTTTTAGAAAAGTGTTTTGGATGAGAAAAAAGGATTATTATCATCAGGGCGAGCGTGAAATTAGCGGGAATTATTTTGCGTCCGTGTATATATATATATGTATAGCTCGACGAATATGATTGTCAGGTTGTGGGTATAAGCGAGAATAGTGAGCTCGACGAGAACAGCAAAGTTCATCGTGTAATACAATATAGTTCGAAAATAAAATTCTCCTGCTTTCTGGTGCATCATACCCCAAGGCAAACAATCGATCGTTACTCTCTCGCGTATAGACAATGCACATGTACTCGCAGTCGAAAAATTCGTCAATCATCGGCATTGGGCGCACGATCCTTTCCCAACATTGCCCATCACGGAATTCCACGAGAGATGGAATAAGTCGTCCTTGCAAGTGTAGTAGCGCATACGCACCTCTTTCCCAACAACAACGTGCGATCGGAGCACAGTAGCCTATAATACGGTCCCTTCTCTTCTCTGTCTCGTTCCACATAAAGGCGCGCGCGCGGCGCCCGTAAAGAGACTCCTTCACCTACGCTACTTTTCGTTCCGTGAGCATTTTTTTTTCCTTCTTCTCTTTATTTTCAGGCATCTGCGAGGCTTTTTATTGTAGATGCACACGTTTACGTACACACATTATGCACAATCCGATTGTTCCCTCGCGCGACCCTGTGTCTCTCGTGCACGCGATCTTTTCTTTTTTACATTAAGATGAGGCTCCGCCGTGCATATATTCCTTGGGCAAAAATTAACTTATGGCAGATATGCAGTAAAAGATGCTGTTTTCAATTTATGCCGCGATCTCAAAGTAAATTGCTTGTAATACGGGAGATTATTCAATGACAAGCTGTGGGAAGACTATTACGTTGCGTTGTGTACCATCGATATAAGGTCACGTGCGTTGTGTATATTATATATGCCGTCGAGAGAAGTAAATATAAGTCATCAATTTTTTTATTTCTCATGCGTCAGACTTTCGGCTTTTGATTGATAATCCTTTGTCTCGAGAGAGAAGGCTTGCGCCTTTTTCCAAAAGTTTAATGCCTCCAACGCGCAGAATGCGTATCGCGTATACATATATTCGCATACATGCAGATAACGATTTATTATAAGCGACTCACCGGACCTTATATGATATTATACTCGGCTATAATCGTCCGCTATAATTTTAATCGGTTGTGTAAGTGTCTTTGGGAAGCAAAAACCCATTGAAAGTACCAATTTGAGCCGTCGGTTAGAGAGACACACAGAGAGAGAGAGAGAGAGAGAGAGAGAGAGAGAGAGAGAGGTAGAAAAAATCTTGGAAACAAGAGGCACTTCGCATTTCCAGGTAGCGTTTCTTTGTACCGAACGTGGAGTCATGCAGAAAGTAATGAGATATAATAGAGCCCCCGTGTACAACAACATGTGCCTCTCCTGCAGCGGAACGATTTATTCTACTTTTACAGTAGCCGTAACAACGAGTCAGCTGTAGACCTTCGAATTACTTAATTAACGTCATTGTGTCAAGGATGCGACGATTAAAGGGCCGAAATGAAAGAACCTTTGTTTTACTGTCTTTTTATCGTCGAGCTGCCGAGGAAGGTTCTAATTACCATTTAAACGTACGCCCAAGTGCAGTTTTTGCTTCGCGTTATTGAACAATATTTATACATCGCTATATAATTTTTGGTACCTTGCGATAAATCAATAGCGGGGGAAAAAGAATCGAAGTACAAAAATTCTTTTGATTTTCCATGCAGCGCACGTCTAAATATTTCCTTTACTTTTGTCTACGTGATAAATTAGCCTAAGCGAGTCAAGGATATATGTATAGGAGAATAAAAGAACGCTTCGCTATTATACGTTCACTTTGCTTGAAGTTAGTCTATCATAATTTTTCTATATTGCTCGCGCAGGTGTATTAATTATTATTTAATAAACCTTCGTAACGTTTGACGTCTTAATATTGTGAAAAGCTCCTAGAAATTTTGCAACGAACGATTGAAACGTCTCTAATGTAATTTAATATGCAAATATAACGCTAAACGCAGGTTTAATTACGTTCACAAGTTTTTCTTCAATAAATATCGTACGTAATAATAATAATACACGTATATACTTTTTAAATGATTGCGCAATAAAATCAGCCTTTTTACCAGATCCCTTTTATTCGTTTCACAAGTGACTACATCTATCCTTATATCGATAACAGCACTTGCATGACTGTACCTTATTCGATCATTGGTGTTTAGATGCTAGACGCATCGTACGCCTATTGCGCAAACACCACTATTCCTCGCGATATAATTATAACTCGTATAATCTACATTAGGCTAGCGCATATCAATATAGCTTCGTCTCCCATTGTCGGCACCTTACGCGAACAGGTATTACAGAATCTTGACTCCGAGGCATAATAATAGCCGCACGAGCGCGCGCGCGCGCGCGCGTACTCCGATATCATCTAATCTACTCTCGCGTTTCTCTTCCGCGCATCACTTTCTTCCACACCATTTATGTATTTACAGTAGCAGCTATGGTAAAAAATGCTATTCTCACGCTCGTATTTCTTCACTCAGTTCTCAGATCATGGGTCATTCCATCGTAACGAGTCGCAACAGTAAAGTGTCGAGTCGAGGAGTAATCGAGGAAGTGGTCCGTTGATTATGCTGCTACTCTGGCTGCTAGCCCCCGATGAATTGCGGCCTCGGATAGAAAGACCTATGCAGAACTACTGATCGAGAGAATTTTTAGCTGAAAGCGAGAGAGATAAGAAGTGAGCGAGAAAAAGGAAAATAGAGTAAGGACGAGGAGAGAAACTATTAGCTCCTGATGCATGGGTCTGGTAAACGCGCGGCTACGGCACCGCAATTGTCGAGCTCTTCGTCGCCGGCTTCGTCGCCCGAGAGCTTCAAGGAACCGAGACCGAAAATCAATGTGGTCGATGGAAGGCAGAGCTTTGGCGTCTTGCCGCACGAATTGCCCGAATGGTAAGTCCAATTATACGATCTCCGAATCCGCGGAAATTAATGCTACTTTGATTTTTCATTGTCCGATGCTTAATAGAAAGTGCTTTTGAGTTATGGGTGTGGAAGCAAGATGTAATACACGACTTGAATAATCTTCTTGCGTAAGTGTGCTGGATACAAGGTATTCGATCATAAAATTTTTTTTCATCTACGTAAACGAGTATATACATATAGGAACACGTGGTTTATGAGATGCGTCGGTGAGATGCGGAAGTGACGATGCTGACTTTATCGCCAGAGTTACTATTTTCTATGACTCGCTACAAATTACTGTAGAGCTACACATATGTTATAATTAACATACGTATCTCGTAAAAGCGTGTAATAACGATAATCATCTAACCTGTATATAAATATCTTGGTTAACGGAGTCCGTTGTATACATATAATTTTTTTTTGTTTCTCTCGTCTTTCGAATTCTTCTCGCGTTTAACTGTCCCCGTAACGATGATGATGTCTCAACTCTGTACGAGAGAGTTTATTCTTTTTTTTTCCAACGATTAGCGAACGCATACTACAGTGTAATGGTCGTGTGCGCATATTTTTCTCGTTTTCCACGGTGACCCGCATTGTCATATTACTTTTCATTCTAAGACGATTATCTTTGCGGAGAAAAAGAAGAAAAAATAGGAAAATTCTTGGAAAAACAAATCTGTACTCATTCTAATGATTATTCTCGGTATAAGACATTTTATGCTAAATGCTCCATAGCTTTCAGGGATCGATTAATCCGACTTTCTCGCAAGGAGCGAAAATCGTAAATTATACATATTTGCAAAACCATAGCACTGCGTCTTCATTAATATTGGCTATTATTTATAGAAAAAATTGCTCGCTTTTATCCGCGTTCCTGTTCTAGCATCTTTGAAGAATTTTTCCAATGATTGATTGTAGTTTAAATGTCAGTTTGTTTATTCCTTATGAGACATCGCATACTGATCAATAAGATACGAGAGAATAATTAAAGTTACATCAAGTGTATACGCGCTTTTCCATTGTATATTATTTCGCCTCTACCCCTTCGATAAACATCAGCAATAAATTAAAATTAATACTTTTCGAAAACCAGTAACTGTATATTCTCATGTAGATTTAAACTTTGTCTACATCGAATTCAATGGGCCTTGGCGAACTCGCTGTAAATAATAATAATTGCACTAAGTTGAATGATACCCACGATTTACTCCTGCGTTAGATATAACAGCATAGAAATAGGTGTGGCGGCAATTTCTTTTTACCGTAAGTTATACATATGTCCCTTTCGTGAATGAATTAATGTATCTCTGCATAATAATTATTATTACGGAATCTTGAAAATCAAACTTTTTGCGAATATTTATGCATTATTATACCGTCGGTTTGCACAACTGGTGTAATGTTAATACATCATTTTTGCTGTGTACGTTCGGCTAAAAATATTAAATTCTATTTTCCTTTCTAAATTTTGCACGAGATTCTATCTACCACGAGTGTAATCGTTATGCACAGGTTCAGCACTTGGGGAGTCGTTTGGTGGTATGAACGAAGAATATTAAAATGTTAAAATTAAAATAAAGCTTAAAGCATAGAAATCTGGCAGTTTTTTATAGCCATCTAGTTGACGTGTGTATTTTTTATTCTCAAAGGCATTACTATATTACATTTAAAATGATCATTCCAAAAACTAGAAACTGTACTATTTTCAATAATGTGATTATAATTAATACTGACCTGTGATTAAAGAGGTTTAGGGCTTCTCTATATTGTACCAGAGAAAAAGCAAGCAATATACTTGTTGATGGACACATGAATTTTAAAATTTAATTAACCATAGATGAAGCCTAAGAAGTCTTGAACCTTTTCAATCGTCGGTAAATGCATTTTTTACTATTATAAGATAATACATTATTGAAAGTGTTTTAAATACTAATTTTTGGAATTATTACTTTAAAGACGTTTTGTTCCGTTAAACGAGGTTCGAGTCATAAGTAAAATGTTGCACTCGTGTTGTCTGTTGCTATTGCCATTTACTTTGGTTGAAAGCACGAGTGAAGACAAACATAGGTAGCATTGAAACTGTCGATGAATATGTTTTGCGGTGACAGAAGCCTAAACAAGGCCTTTTATAAATATCTTACGGGTGTGTGTTTTACGCAAAAGTAATTATCTATGGAAGTATAATTTCCACTGTAGTCTAGCTAAAGGCTAAGCGAGAAATAAGTATGAAACTAATTAGGTTCGAAAATATTGAAGTTCATAATTTGTATTTCTTTAACGATCGACTGCTTATCTTCTCATGCTTATTAAAAAAGTGGATAAAAATTTATGCGAATTTATTTATTAATTAAAGCTTCTGCTGTAACGTACAAAGGTGTGGATGACTTTTCTTGCTTAATACAAGGGGATCTTTAGGAAAACTAACGATAATTTAAGAAACTAATTAATAAATTGTGTAATGTTTTTCCGTCTTTGAACTTCTCTAACAATTTCATACCCAAAGCAGTACTTTCTACCAATAACCGTTTGCATGAAATAACGTAACGTAACACGCTGGATAATGAATTATGCAATGTAATCGTCCCAGCGCGATGAGCGTTCGAAGTGCAGTCTTTACTGTCGAATAAATTTGTATAATTGCAGGATTGAAACCGACTCAATAGATGGCGAGGTTTCGCGCCTAGTATCACCTCGTCAATCGGACAAATCCCGTCGCTGTTGTAGGAACTCCACGAGTTCTGGTTACTCGAGTCATTCGCCACCTTTATCAGCCCACTCGTACGGAGTGATCGTCAGTCCAGCCTCAGCTGCGAAAGCTTTAGCCGTCATCCAAGAAGGCGAAATAATACCCCGACCGATTTGGCCATCGCCGCCGGATTCAACCGGTGAACACTCCCCCGACAATGCGTCGAGTGACGACAATGCCGAGCGCGAAACTCACGGTAGAGCCCAACAGAGTAAGTGTGCTAATCTTCCGTAACTTTCACCTCGCGTAAACTACGATATTTATTATTATTAAATTCTCGAATTTCTCGTTCCGCAGCGTGAAATGAGTATATGTCTTATTGTTGTTTGACCAGTCACACAAATGATCGAAACTCTCTTTGCTATCTCGTTCAGTGACAGTATTTCTAATCTCGCGCACAGCGTGGAGAACGCGAATAGGCGAACGCATTGAACAGAAGTGAAGTCGCTCAAGTGCAATAATTATAGTAATAATAATATTTTCGCGGGTTCGATAGGTCTATATGGCTCGGCGGGTTACCGTAGCAGTGGCAGCAGCGGTAGCAGCGATTACGGTGGACCCGCGAGTTCGGTATCGGCTCGGGAGGTCCTTCTGCAGTTGTCTCGTACGCTGAGCTCGGTTCTCGAGGGTGAGAGCGGAAAAACCGATGAGGAAATTCTCAAGGACATCTCGAGAACCGTCGCTCAAGGTGTCGATACCAAGGGCAGTACCAGCAGTACCACCAGCGGACGAGCTATTTACGAGGATATCTACAGAAATTCTTCGTTGACCAGCAGTGGAAAGGAATCCTCTTCGACTATTGGAGTGAATCCAATCAATTCCAGGCTCTACGGGCACAGGTACGTACGGAACATTGCCTAAGAAAAATATATCAATTTAGTGAAAAATGGATAATTTCATAACGAGCCTATTATCTAATTGAGCGCATCGGTAGCTAATTTGTTTTACGCGCTCGTTACGTACAGTCTAGTTTGCATCAATATACATCAAATCGTAGCGCGAGACTAGGAAAATAAGACCTTGACACGCAGTGCAGTATGTTAGAAAAGTTGCAACAGCCAGTCGACTGCGCTTAATGTTTATATAAATCAAAGCGATGTGATAGAAATTTTATAAGACTGAAGCGCCCGTTTTAAATTCCGGATATTCAAATATTAAATCTCATTTACATTTGATGCTTCAGTTTACGGACACGTATCGTATAACGTAATTATTAACTGTCGTTGTATACGAAGATCGTTAGTAACTGCGAAATTCCATTTATTTACCATTAACGTCACGAGAGTTCCTTTCAATATGCGCTTGCAAAATCGTATCTCGTACGCAATTTTTTTTTCAATTTAATATTTTACAAGTCTACCGAGAAACTTGTTGTACATATATATACACAAACTGAATATTGAAACGAGTTGCTTTCAGATGCTACTGCGAACACAAGAGTTTTCCCTGTCAAAGTCATCCGTCTTCTAGCCAAGAAACGTCTCCGAAAGCAGACAGCACTAGCAGGAAGAAGCCGACGGTATTTCTTCTTCCAGACAACCACACAACTCAGTCCTTCCTTTCGGTCGGCGATAAGAATCGCATAATCTGCAGTTGCAGGGCTTACAAGGAATCCTGTAACGTTGCGCCAGATAAGATCGGTCCGAAGAAAAATTTTGGTAAACAGTGTCGAAATCCCAATGAAGCCAGGCAAGAAAAGGACATTCGATTCAATTATCCATCGATAGTAGAACACGAATACACAACGGTTAGTTGAAATTATTTTGCTTCCTTAGATTGTTGTAGAAACACTTTTTCACATTTTAGAACTACGTGTCGTATTGAGCTATCTTGCGTAGTACGCTCGTCTAACGCACGTAGATGCAATGGTGGTAAGAATTATATTTTCCTCTCTTGAGATTTGTTCGAATGTTGTTTCTGAGATCGATGTAGTAGTTTAAAATTAAACAGCTTTTTACGAAAGATTATTTAAAAAAAACCTTGATGCAGTGTTCTGTTGCAGCTACGTTTAAATTTGACGATTAAAAAACAATTAACGTTTCAAGATATTTCCCCCTATGATGGTATTCGCTATAAAATGGAAAGAAGCTTTACGCGTTGATAAACTAGTTATCAGTTTTATCCATAATGCGTATCCAGCTTAATGCAGTATTTTCATTTCATAGCTCGAGTGCAGCGATGAAAGTTCGTCCAGCGAAGGAGTGACGGATTCGGTTAATGGCAATAACACCTGGTGCAAGGACTTCCGTGGATTCGATCGAAATCTGGATTTTACTCTCGACGGTCTTCGTGCCGAGAGACTTGGTCGAGCCATCGCAAGAGCGAAAAGAAGACGTCAGTTGTGCTGTGTTATTATTGTCATCGTAGGCTTGTTCTTCTTCGTGCTCAGCGTCGTCGTCGTCTCCCTTTTAGCAACCAAGGGACGCAAATACTTCGGCAGCATGTGAAGATTCAAGTCCTCTCTCCCTGTCAATTATTATTA
Source organism: Apocrypta bakeri (assembly GCA_018906985.1). NCBI lineage: Eukaryota > Metazoa > Arthropoda > Insecta > Hymenoptera > Pteromalidae > Apocrypta > Apocrypta bakeri. Next base: position 14,073,625 of record JACCIA010000001.1, read on the forward strand.
ATATCATTATTATAATAATTATTATTTTGTAATTGTATACTGTAAACATAGGCGCCGATATAGCGCACGACTGTGATGTTGCGCTCAGTGCACATACTTCTTTTTTTGTCGAAGCGATGGATGTCAGTCAGCGCAATTTCCTTCTCGTACTCTTCATATGCAGAGATGCGTTTGTTTTTTCTTCTTTTTTTTACGTGCGAGTGTGCGAAAGAGCGAGAGAGAGAGAGAGAGAGAGTGCCAATTTTCGAGAGAAATTCAATTATCACGCGAAGAAAGAAAACAAATATTGTAAGAAAATTTAGTGAGCTTTCTTTTTATATTTTAAAGGATTATGGTAATCCGGTGTTACGAATTTTTATTCAATCGCGAGAAATATTTATGGAAAAAAACTTTTTCGATGTATTGGAACGCAATGAATCGCCCAGTATTGTGTGCGTCGAAGCGCTTCAGACTTGATGATTCGTATGATAGTATTATCGATTAGATACAATTTAGTCTATAATATGTCAATTTAACATAATAAAATGACAGAAAAATAATTAATTTATCATAGCAATTGCGTAGTTAATTATTGATTTACCCGTATTTCCTTTTATCGATCGTTCTGCGTTTACGTGATAATATAATAATTTATCATCGAAGTATCATTATTTGTTTTATATCTATAAGAAGTGGATTGGTTATTATAATATAGTATGTCGATAACAAATTCAATCAAAATACAATGAATAATTTTACAAATCACACATTCATCGACCATGGTATGATACTGCGAAATGCTTTTATATGGAATATTAACGCATTTTATGTCGTTCATAAAGCCTCACCTTCATAATAATCTAAAAATTGTATCAACTATTAAAATTATATAATCGCATACTAACTAATGCAACGATTCTGACCACTAACATATACACGCATAAAAATATCTTCAAGAAATTTCAATCATTCGTACAATATAAAATCTTTTCAACTCTTTAGTACTAAGTTTTAAATGCTTTTTCTTCTTCTTTGAATAGGCATATCAGATCTAGCGATCACTGTGAGTGCGTATATACTTACCAAAAATATAATCATTGTATGTATATTATTTTAAAAAAAGAATTTAGGCGTATAGAACTTTTGCAGCTCGGTCTAGCAAAATTTGTTTGCTCTCGTCATACAATGTATCACAAATTTCAAAAGTTTATTATCACGATCTAACAACCAAAGACTAACAACCAAATGTGATCATTAATTCTGCAGTATGTAGAATTAATGATCAAATAACAATAAAATGTAGATGTACTTTAAGATTTTGGTCGCCTGATGGGTCGAATCAATCGCGAAAATGTAAAAAGCAATAGGATTCAATTTATGTAGCATTTGCTCACTATTACCTATGTAAATACCTAAAAGAATTTTAAGTTATGTATATACAGGGTGTCCAAAATGTCTGGGGTATATCTGAATAATATCTCGGATAAATTATTTGTAAAATATGTTGAGATCGTTCTTGTAGTACATTTTGACAAGGGCCTTGGATTAAGCCTTGACGATGACCTTATAGGTTACATTAAGGTCACCCGGAGACCTTTAATTTTATAGGTCGGATTGTGGAATCTTGAAGTTGAGGATCATTTTGCGTAGCAAGCGTCTTTTATGTATACAAAAATTTGACTGTCAAATAGATTAAATTTATTCTTAAATTTAAAATCTTCATAACTGTATATCAAGTCATTGCAGAGAAGTACTATGTCAAAAAATGAAGGTGATCTTGAAAAGCCGACTTTCTAGATTATCATCAAAATCGAATACAAAGTCACCATTAAATTCTTCGTCAAAATTTACTGCAAGAATGGACTTAACATTTTTCAAAAACAATTTCCTTGGGAATTTATTCAAATGTTTCCAGACTTTATGGATACCCCATATATATTTACGGAATTCTTGCGGTTAATTAGTTCATTGGCATACGTTTACATATAGTCATATTTAATAATGAAATTTCAATCATAATCATACAAATGTTTATGTAACGAATTAATACTATTCAATTTTAATACAAAAATGTTTACAAAAGCTCTGCTTACAGATGTAACAGTAGCCTTTTGTATTTTCTATCTCGTGATTGTTATACGTAGTTTGCATTAGTCTTCGAGTTTATTAGTCAGCTTTCATTACCTCGTGCGATAATAACGTGTTTCCAATGCAATTATATTTTGGATGTCAAAAGAAGTTTCTAGTTTCATCTTTGAGATTTCACCTTTCATCTATCCGGTATTATCGTCGGATAAATATTCATGAATTATTGAGAAGCTTCAGTCTATTTCAAATAGTCGTTATTCGTAGAGTATCGAAAAAACTAGTTTTAATATTTAACATTTTTTTATTAGATTTGACCGACAGTCACTATAATAACAACGATGTGACACGCAAATAAAACAATTGCCATTATAATAATTCGCATAACATTTTTTACAAGATCTTATTCAATCGTGATCTATTTATTATTTATACCTATTGATTATTTCAGTATAAAAGCGATAAATTAATCTGAAGGAAACTTCGTGTCAAAACGAATTGACAACAGTTTTTTTTTTCTGCTCACTGTAACATAAAACGCGAATACGGATTTTAAAACTTACACAGAAAACTATTATATTACAATTCGTCTACCAGTCTTTGGTATTCTGTAATTAAAATTAGGATTGAAATACTCTTTTATCAGCAGATTTAAACAAGTTGAAGTTACTTTATAAACGAATGTCGGGTAACAATTAAATGTAGACAGAGAATTTTGAGATTTGATTTGTAGAACAAATATGAAAACAGACTGTAATTATTATAAATAGAAACTCACGACTTCTAGTTCTTTTATTGCTTGGTTATTGTAACGATGTAATGATATTGGCTACATATGCGCAATATAAAATTACAATATACTGTCAGGAACTTTTCATTATACAATTATTGTATAGCTTGTTTTAACAGATAAAACTGGTAGCCTATTTTAAAGAGGAAGGGTTTGATAATTGTAGAAACGGCTTCCGAATTTGCGCTACAATTATTGATATGGCTATCGCCATATTTCTTCTTCGCACATTAACGGATAAAAAGATTTTTTTTACTTTGTTAACTATAGCGTGTATTTATGAACGAAATAATATTTATTGAATAATTGAATGCAATTCATATTTACTACAACGAGTTGATGAGCGTCTCTGACAATTTCTATAAATCAATATATAATTTGTCATGATTCATTTTTCAAACACAGAAAACGTTATGAATTACAATTATTAAATATAATCACTTACACTCGACTAAATAATTAAGCTAGTTCTAGATTATTCTTACATTGATGTCTATATTTAACATCTATAAAGTAAGATTACGAATTTAATAGTCAACGAGTCGACCTTGAAGTTTCTTACGTCGATGTTCTTTGTAACAGATTAAAAACTGAATACGAAGTTTTTAATATCTGAAAGAAGCATAATATAAAAGTATCGATAGTATAAAGGTAATTTCGATATTACGTTATCTATGTTTCTTACAACTTACTTTGCAGTAAGACTCTATTGATAGACTAACGAGAAATGTGCTCGTAAATCTAATAGGCTTACGAAAGAATAACATGCTCATTAATAATTTTCTTCTGTCTTCTACGTTCAATAAAGTCCAGTTTATGTGATAAACAGCATCTCCTAATTCCAGACTCTGAATCAAAGCAGTGTTAATATAACATAAATGCAAACAAATAAATTTGTATATTTTTTCCTCATTACTGTTTATATGCAATACCTGTAATATAACTTCGTTACCGTACCAACAAAATAGATATAACTGATAAAGCATGCAAGACAAGTATAAGGAAAGTGACATAAATTGTACACTAACTAATTTCATTTTCGATAGCAAATACACACTCGAACATAAGACTAACAAGCTAATGGCAAATTGAACAAATAATAATATGTCAAACGTATTATTTAACTTTTCGCAAAATCTGTAAATAATTGTTGGGGAAAGAACGTAATGAGTTTATTTATGCTATAATATATACGATATCATCCATCGTAAGAAAATAACAAAGTAACTCACTCAATTATGCAACGATGATGTTCAATACAATTTACAAGTAACTCCTTTATACTCATGCTCGTTTTATTTACGGAACATTCCGAAATGTCTTTTTCAATTTCAATTCGACTGTCCTCAGAAATGTTTTTTATACGATACTTTAATATTTCTAATTGCGAGCACGCTTGTATCATCAATCCACATATCAGTGTTTCAACGGCGACTTGCAGATTAGCTACCGTAACGTGCGCGATGGTTTGATGAGAAAATGTCAATGCATACGCATTAACATTCGTTACTTCGTATGGAATCCATGCTTTGAAAGGTATAATCATTTTGGGTATTCCGAAAGTCGTTCTCAAAGTAAGCAACGAACACGTTGCTTCCGTTAATATCCAATAGCACACGGTAAAGGATCTACCGAGGACACAATAAATGCTTTCGATGATTTCATCGATCTCAATTCGAGCATTAGAATAACTTAGCACATACCTAGCTTGCTTTTGAAACTTTCGATGTATTTCCTTTTCTGCGTCATCTTTAGGAGTACAACAGTCACCATCGAGAATCTCCAGTAACTCCGCTATATTCTTGCGTACACAGAAGAGGTTTGTCATTTTGCAACAAACGTTCATCATCGATAAAAGCAAAAAACAACTGGCAGTCAGGCTTTCGAGATTGTCAGCACCTATGACGAGACCTGCCAAGTGACTTAATGTGAAGCTGTAAACCGAGAGGCACATTACTACCGAATAACAATTATACATTCGTTTTAAAATCAACGAATTAACACCATTGGGTCTCCAAAACCCGAAAATAGTTAATATACTAAAAGTTATTGGAAGTATTTTCATTTTATTGTTTGACGTGTAATGTTTAGATCGGAATAACAATGATGAATTCGAAAGACACGTCACAACGTCTTAAACTCTAAGGTAACTATTGACGGACCACGTAGAATACAGTCGAATTACGTAAAGATGTTATAGATTATTCATTTCTCTTGTACAAAACGTCTTTACTTAGGGGTATTTATGTTTATAAATGTCTGAAACCCTTGCCGGGAATGTAAGGAGGTAATTAAAACAGAAATGGTTCAGTAAAGAGGATCGAATTATAGAGGCGCAGACTACAATTATTATATTATACAGGTTGGCTTATTTCTCTGGCCAGTATCGTTAGACTGGCGGAAACAAAGACAAGACGTTCCGTACCGTTTATGGACAAATGGTCGAGATACTCGTATAGTTTTTTACTCGTAAAGATATCATGATTAACCAAATAGCATAGTACATAATACTATATAGTAATAATTATAATGAAGGATATAAAACTCGAGTAAGTAAAGTGTAATCTCTTATTTTTTAAATATATATTTAATGCATTTAAAAATATACCGTGTATGAGCAAATTCACGGACTATTGGTAACAAGCTAATAACTGTCAATTTACTTTCCAAGTGTCATAAGCAAGATAAACGCAAAGCTCGCAAATTATACAGCTTACCACTTCGTTTTATGGCATTTAGACGAGCTTTTTTATAACGTGTGCTTCGTATACTGTATACTACATTTCCCTATTGGGTTGACGGTATGTGCTTTCAAAAATTCAATTTAATTAAACATTTTCATCCTTGCACCGTATTATACGATAGAACGATCCTTTGCATTATCAAATCGTAGTCGACAGTTATTTTGCGTTTTCATGCTCAGCGTCGTCGTTGACTCCGTACTGGTAACCAAAGAACGCGCGTACCTTCTACAGCAGCACGCGAAGATCCAAGTCCTTTCTCACGGTCAATTATTATTAATACTGTAATAAGAATAATAATTATTATTATTTTGTAATTGTATATTATAAACGTGGGCAATGGTATAGTCCAAGGCTGAGATTCAGCGATCAGTGCACGTACTTCATTTTTTGTCTAAGACGTAATGGTCGGTCTGGGAAATTTTATTTTCCCTCGTAATACGCAGATATATGTTTTTTCTTCTTTCGTATACCTGAAAGCGCACGTGCGAAATTCAATTTCTAAAATCGAATATGTATTTTTTCTTTCGTAACGGAATGACGTTTTGTTACAAGTTTGTATTTAATCGCGAGAAATTCTATGGAATGAAACTTCTTCGGTGTATTAGAACGTAATGAGTCACCGGTACTGCGTGTCTTGAAGCGTTTCATTCGTTGGATAATGCTTCGATGAGATACGATTTAGTCTATTTAAAGTTGGTTTAGAATAATAAAAATTATTTCACTTATTTGAACTGTCATAACATTCAAATTTACACGTGCTTAACCATGCACTTGATACAAAAACTTTTTCGTAAAAATCACTTAGTATTTCTAATTTACTTTTCACAAATACACCGTTATGATATATATTGAAATATTGGCACCTGTAACTTATTAATTACTCTTTATTGACTATATAGAATTCCTTTAATTTTCTGTAAAGATATGAAATATTTTCAAAGAAAGGCTTATTCTTCTGGTATGACAAGCATGTAAGGATCCATATGATGTATAACAAGTGGATACCAAACCGATTACTCTGAAATTTCATATTGAATCAGTCGTGTAGTAATTATATCATCGAATTCCGAAATTCTATTATAGTGTAAAGTCTGGAAGACTACTAACTACAATAATGTGTAATATATTACAATTAGATTAGTAGTGAATTTTTCAGTTATCGAGCTTACTCACCTCTATACATTTCCGTAACTTATAAAATCAGTATATTCAATTAAATATTTCGACACAAATTCTTGAATGATTCGGCAATGTACTCCGTCTATACCTTCAAGTTCTCTAAATTTATAATTTCTTTGCGTAAATATTTATTTAAAAATAAATTTAAAAATCTAAAGTTCTGAATTTTCAAATGGGATGAAATTCGTTAAGTTTAGTCTCTATTATTAATCACCTTTTACGTATGCACTATTACGAATTTATACTCCATATCCATCGGCATTATTATATGTGCTACCGAAGTACTATCTAAAATATTACCTTGTATTTTTCAGTACAACAAATCCAATATACTTAAATTAGAAAATGTAGTAAGGAAAGATTTTTTCATTTATATTCAATCGATGAGAACAATTAAAATGACTTCAAATTATAAATACACGATACGGTAATTTGTCAGATGTGTAGGTATATAATGTCTCACAATACTCTTGATAATCCACTTGGTAATTAAACAAGTTAATTTCAGCTCGGGACAAACTTACAGTGCCCATTATTGTAGCAATACAAGTGACTCTTTGGTAGACTGCAATTTAACTTAAATAGAGCTTTGACATGTAGCTTCATTTGCTTCACTACGGTGTAATTTATTGGCTATATATATCCAATTATAAAATTTAACCGGGAAGTCCATAGCTTTTATTTCCGAATGAAATTAATAGTCTCTTTTGAATAGAAAGGGGTTGACAAGCGAACGTCTTGTCTTTCCATTTACTCTGTAATTACTGTTGGAACGGTAATATCTACTTTACGTATTATCGGGAAAATAAATTTTATTTTTACTCTATAAACTATAGAGTAGAACGTACATTGTCTCTATAATTGCTATTCCATATACGCATCTATAGTATTATCATGTAGCTCGAAGAAATGATACTTTTGAATTCAATACTTCACAAATGTATGTCTGTATGAAAATATTATTTTTACACGAGCTTTGACGCGTGGTGATATTTTATAAAATTTAAATATAAATAAGAATATCTAAGACTTTCTCAACTAATCAATTAAATTATACGTCAACATAAAATAATATCGTGAATTTTTACACCGATGTTCTTTGTAGTAAATTGAAGACCGAATACGATGTCTTTAATATCTGAAAAAAAAATAAAAAGAATCGTACAAACAATACACTCTCAAACATTAAAGTTCTTCTTTGCTACTTACTTTACAATACGAATCTATGGATAGATTAACCAGAAAACTGCTGGTAAATTTAATAGGTTTACGGACGAACAGCATAAATGTTAATAATTTCTTTTTTTCTTGCACGTTCAATGCAGTCCAGTCCATATGGTAAGCAGCATTTCCTAAGTCAAGGCTCTGGATACCACGAGAATTAGCATTTTCAAAACACATAAATAAAAAGTACGAAACGATTATTTTAATAGTATTTACAATTGATACCTGCAATATTACTTCATTTCCGTACCAACAGAATAGATATATCTGATAAAGCATACAAGATAAGTATAAAGAAAGTGTCATGAAATGAACACTAGCTAATTTCATTTTTGATAACAAATATACACTCGAACATAACACCAACGAGCTAATTGCAAATTGTACGAATAATGTTACGTTAAAAGTGCTATTTAACTTCTCACAAAAGCTGAAAATAATCGTTGGATAAACAACAGCAAAGCAGAATAAGTGGTATATTAAAATGAAAATCATTGCAAAGAGACTCACTCAATTATGCGACGATGATGTTCAATACAATGTACTAATAATTTTTTTATTTTATTTCTATTTTCGTAATTTTTCGTTGGAGTATGCGTACATAACTTATTATCGATTTTAGAATCGTCAGTCATAACTCTTAAGCGATATTTCAAAATTTCTAATTGCGAACACGCTTGTATCATAAAACCGCAAATCAATGTTTCATTAGCAATTTGCATATTGGCCGCTGCTACGTGTGCAATGGTTTGATGGAAAAATGTTATCCAATAAATATAAAGATTTGTAATTTCGTAAGGAATCCAAGCTTTAAATGGTAAAATTTGTTTGGAAGATCCGAAAAATGTTCTCGTTGTTATCATCATGCACGTCGCTTCTGTTAAAGCCCAGTAACATAAAGTAAACGATCTACGTACATATAAATTGTTTTGAACATTTAATAACTTGTTTTACTCGAATAATAATAAATATTTCAAACCTAGCTCTTCTTTGAAACTTTAGATGTATTTCTTTTTCCGTATCATCTCTAGTAGTACAATGCTCACTATTGAGAATCTGCAATAATTCCATTATATTCTTACGCAAGTAAAAAATAGTCGTCAACTTGCAGCAAACGTTCATCATCGATAAGAGCATAAAGCAACTTCCCGTCAAGTTTTCAAAATCGTCTGCACTGATTAAAATGTCTACCAAATGACTCAATGTGAAGCTGTAGATCAGAAAGCACATTAATACTGAATAACAATTGTACATTCCTTTTAATATTAACGAGTTCAAGCAAATTGGCCTCCAAAATCCAATAGCGGTTAAGATACCAAAAGGTATAGGAAGTATTTTCATTTTGTTGCAGAGAACCGTGAGAAAATATGAAGAATTTATACCGGAAAGCCACTAGTGAACTTAAAGGACACGACGACTCGCGTATAAAAGGTCTTAAACTCATTGTACGAAAGATTGTTGATTCTTCGAACACAACTGCTGATGGATCACGTGCAATACAGTAGGATTGGTCGGTAAGGATGTTTGATTATTCATTTCTATTGTACGAAACGTCTTTGCTAGGGGTAGTTACGTTTATAAATATCTGAAGCCCTTGTTAGGAAAGTAAAGAGGCAATTGAAACAGAGATGGCTCAGTAAAGTGAATCGAATTATAGAGGAGTAGGCTATGCAATTAATATATTATACAAGTTCGCGTATTTCTGCACTCAGTATCGTTACACTGACGGAAACAGAGTGGCACGAAGTTTCCTACCGTATAAACACAAAACGTGCATTGATGCTGCACTTAGTTATTTTCAATAGAGCACCGTGTCGGGAAGTACACTATCTCTTGCAAGAGACAAAAGAATTTTATTTTATTAATAAAGTAATATAATAATTCAGTGTAACAGAATAAAGTTACCTAAGTGCAGAAAACGAAAAAAATATTAGCATAGTATCGATTTGTATAAAAATTTGTCTTTATATTTCTTTCAACTTAACCATGCCCTCGAATTTCCGTTATCTGACATGTTTGACCAATAGTGGTAAATAATCGTAAGTCAAATAATATATTGTAAAAAATAATTATAGTAAATTGTGCGTCTACGACAGCAACAACTTTAAGGCAGCACATGTACACCTTTCTGTTTTAGTTCAGAGGAAATTTCCAGAAGAATCAACCAGAAGTACATTCCGGTCAAGCAACTCGATCAAAGCCACGTACATGACTCGAACAAGAAGAAAACCAGAAACAACTGTAGTAAGACAAGTATCATTTATCAAATTATTTTAAAATAGAAGTAATAGCAGTTTTTTTACCTTTACTATTTTTGCTTGACCGGTAGATAGTGCTTCGCGTTTAGCTGCAATTATAGCTGATGGTTCAGAATCGATCGCGCCTATTTAAGTTGCTTTTGGATAGCTTCGATGGTTATTCATGCGGATGCTCTGACTCATTACCAATCAACAAGCAGATCCACGCAAAGCCTTCTTACCCCATCAGACGACGAAGTTTTCCAATTCCCATTGCCGGTATCGGTAGCTTCTACGAAGTGAGGAACATGCGTTTCCTTCGCACGCGTACAAGAGCACCGACGAAACTGGAAATATTACAGCTCCAACTGCATTCCATGTCAGCAATCTGAAGTGCATAAGCATAATAGAGCAGCGTTTAAAAACTTAATATCGCTATCTGCGCTTGAACCACGCCAAGCTACCGCTCCATCGTGATAACCAACAGTTATCCCATTACCAGAACATCAGTTCTTAGCCCACATTGACGCAAGCAGATACTTGTATCCGGTGCTATATCCACGATAGAACCGTTCAATCAGAGTCTGCGCAACGAGTATGATCTGATCCACCACAACGTATCGTTAGAGCCAGGATCGCTTTAATAATATCACCTGCAAATCAGAACCAGTAAAACCGATGGAATGATCATTCGTACAAATATTACTGATTTTACTTTACTGGCCGACAAACCTAAACTTCCGACTCTAAATAAACATCGCTATGTTTTTCCGTATCCACTGAATAGTTCGTATAAATATTCTAAGACCGTTAGTTATACCAAAGTTAGCCTTTTATGCCATTAAAATGAATTATTCATTATTAAAAAATACCGCTTTGTTTTTAATTACCGCTATCCTTTCGTTGAATCTCTTCATTATGACGTATTAATCACTATATATAATATATACAATAAGTGCATATAAATAGTGACCTTATCTTAAGGTAATTATTTGATAATAAAATTACCTCTGTTCGCACAGATAATAAGCTTTAAATATCCTTGAGTGAAAACATAGTAGAACATGACGGTAGTTAAGAACTTTTATTCAAAATGTTGCTACCAACAGAATCTATTTCAAGTCTGATTTAAGATGTGCAATTGTACACATAATAAAGGTTCGATACGTGCGCGATTATAATTTTTCAAGTGATAAAGAATTTTTTAAATAATCTTCCACTTCAACCTTATCTGTTATTTTTATGGATTTTTTGGAAAGAAGTTTCTCATTTTATTTTGATCTATTCGGTTTTTTATTATCAGATAAGTTTTATAAGATAAGTGTTCATAGATTGTTATAATTATTGTATAATAGATAATCGTTATTCATGGATATTTACGTGGAACCAATAGCAGCCAGGAACACGATTACAAAACCTATAATAATAATAATTAATTATTTCTCTTAATCTATAAATAAGAATTTTTCATTTATGTCTTTCATTCGGAGTACATTGATTAATCAATTAATTTTCTACAATTCTTTATTAATTAGCTCCGAAATTTTTTTATTTTTATCAAATAATTATATACAAGATTTTTAAATTGTATTACTCGAACAAAGGAGTAAAAAAATATAATTTTATACAAATAGGAGCTCAAACTTATTATGCTTCTTTTTATATTGCGATAATGTAATTTATCGGTTGTATTTGCACAATATATCATTATAAAATATGGACAGGAATGTTTCATCGTACAATTATTCCATAACTTACATTGACGAATAAAAAGAATACTTCCTTTTGAAGAGTAAGAGGTAGACAATCGAACTATATGTGACTTATCCTTTTACTCCACAATTATTGATGTAGCGATAGTTTCTACTTCACGCATTAGCGGATACAATTTTATTTTTACTTTGTTAATTCTATAGCAATACATTGTCGATATATTTTGATACACCATGCTGCACTTCTGTACACTACAGTTCACTGACTATCTCTTTAAATCAGTATACACACTTTAGATCACTTTAGTTAACAAGTTACAATTAATTGGTTCTAGCGAATTATTACATCGATATTACGTTGATTGATCTATACGATTTTTAATCTATTACATTTATATGTAATAGATTAAAAATCTAATAGTAACCGAGTCGACCTTGAAGTTTCTTACGTCGATGTTCTTTGTAGCAAGTTAAAAACTGAATACGAAGTTTTTAATATCTGAAAGAAGCATAATATAAAAGTATCGATAGTATAAAGGTAATTTCGATATTACGTTATCTATGTTTCTTACAACTTACTTTGCAGTAAGACTCTATTGATAGACTAACGAGAAATGTGCTCGTAAATCTAATAGGCTTACGAAAGAATAACATGCTCATTAATAATTTTCTTCTGTCTTCTACGTTCAATAAAGTCCAGTTTATGTGATAAACAGCATCTCCTAATTCCAGACTCTGAATCAAAGCAGTGTTAATATAACATAAATGCAAACAAATAAATTTGTATATTTTTTCCTCATTACTGTTTATATGCAATACCTGTAATATAACTTCGTTACCGTACCAACAAAATAGATATATCTCGTAAAGCATACAAGATAAATACAACAAAAGTGACATAAATCGATCGTTAATTTCTGTAATTTTCGATAGCAAATACACACTCGAACATAAGACTAACAAGCTAATGGCAAATTGAACAAATAATATTACAACAAACGTGCTGTTCAACTTTTCACAATACCTGCAAATAATTGTTGTGAAAACAGCGCAACGAGAAAACTATTGTACGAACTGCAAAATATTTCAAAGACTCACTCAACTATGCGACGATGATGTTCAATGCAATTTACAAGTAAGCTCTTTACACTCGTGTTACTCTTTTCTCTACCGTCATACGTCAAATTTTCCGAATTATCTTTTTCAATACCAATTTTACTGTCCTCAAACATTTTTTTTAATCGATATTTCAATAGTTCGATTTGGGAACACGCTTGTATCATTAATCCGCATATCATAGTGTCAATAGCGACTTGCAAATTAGCTATCGTAACGTGCGCAATGGTTTGATGAAAAAATGTCAGTGCATACGCATTGACATTTGTCACATCGTAAGGAATCCATGATTTGAAGGGTAGAATCATTTTTGATATACTAAAAAATGTTCTCAAAGTTATCAAAGAGCACGTTGATTCTGTTAAAATCAAATAGCACGTAGTAAAGAATCTACGGATAATAAATTGCTTTGATGATTAAAATAATTTTTCATTTCGAGTAATACAATCATTTTCTGCGTACCTTGCTTGTTTTTGAAACTTTCTATGAATTCTTTTTTCTGTCTCATCTTTAGCAGCACATTGTTCACTATTGAGAATCTGTAGTAACTCCACTATATTCTTACGTTTATACAGGAGGTTTGTGGTTTTGCAACAAACGTTCATCATCGATAAAAGCAAAAAACAACTGGCAGTCAGGCTTTCGAGATTGTCAGCACTTATGACGAGACCTGCCAAGTGACTTAATGTGAAGCTGTAAACCGAGAGGCACGTTACTACCGAATAACAATTATATATTCGTTTTAAAATTGGCGAGTTAACACTGATGGGTCTCCAAAATCCGAAAAAAGTTAATATACCAAAATTGATTGGAAGTATTTTCATTTTAGTACCGGCAAAAACGTTACAAAATAAAATATCAATATACGCAATTTTGTATCGGTTTATCAGAATCAAGACAAAAGACGATGCGAGGCTTTAAACTCTATCGCAACTGCTGCCGGACCGCATAGAATACAGTCGAATTACGTAAAGACGTTCGATTATTCATTTCTCCTGTACAAAACGTTTTTACTCGGGGGTAGCTATGTTTATAAATATCTGAACCACTTGGTTGGAAAGTAAGGAAACAAATGAAACGGAAATTGTTCAGTAAAGGCAATCGAATTATAGAGGCGCAGACTACAATTAACATACTATATCAGTTGGCATATTCTTCACGCAGTATTGCTGTCACGAACGGAAGCAGCGGTCTGAAGTTTCGTTCCGTATATGTTACCACGGTCGAAGTATACTCTTCGTTACTTACTTGCAACGATATCGTCACTGACCAACTGTGCAATACACGATACTAAAAAATTTGATAACACAGAATATAAAACTCTAGTAAGTAAAATATAATCTCGTAATTTTGTATGTATTTGTTGCGTTTAAAATTAAATTTGCACCAAAACTTGAAGAGCGAAACATTCTTTGCGAGTGAAATAACATAATTCCTAGTTTTTGAATAAAAACGAGCTTATTGGAGTATCCGTTAAAAAAAGATTGTTTAAATGCAGGCCTCTCTACAATTTTTTATAACTTTCCAACTTATTTTTTCATGATCGTTTTGAGAAATTAAAACTCTTTTTAGGCTTATTTGTAGTCTATATATTTTTGAATGAAATAAAATAATATCAACTACATATATATTATTCGATTAAAACTAGTGTTTCGTAATTATGATAAACACATGTATGTATATGTTTAATTACACAATTGAATAAAAATGTAACTTATTGAACTAAATAATAGACATAAAAAAACACTAGTGGAAAACATTAAATATGGAATACGCTGTTTTAACAATCTAAAAAGTAAAGAAATAAGTCAATAAATATTTACTATATTACATATACGACTACATACAGATCGAATGATACTTTTAACTCACAGTTGCAAAAGTAGCATTTGATAATCGAATAACGTATCCACTACTCAGAATTATTGGTTTCGTCGTTCTTTGGGCTATAATTAAAAGATCTTTTATCGTCACAGGCGTCAGTACGCTCCATTCTGAGTAAAATATCTGATTTCCCAAATTCACACTCTATAAAGAAAGAGGAAAAAGAGGTAAGATAATACATATTAGTAATTGAATCGCGTTAATAAAAGTAATTCTTAACATAGTTGTGCCATCGTTCTCACCCTCAATGTTATTTCATTTCCATACCACGTGTAGAGAAATATTTGCAGTAACATACAAATCAAGAAAAAAAATATTGTTACTAAACCTTTGCCCGTCAATGGCGTCAGTGCCAATATTGTTATACTCGATACGAACTGAGATAAAATAACAAAAACAAAGGCATTGTTAAACAATTCGGTCAATCTGAGGTAAACGATAAATTCAATTGCGTTAAACAAAAATGCCAGACATTAACGGAAAGAGTATAATTTGCAAATTTACTTGAAAATTCGCCAATGATGGTGTATCAGATTAACGATCATTTTTCTTTCTTCTTTAAGAACCGTTTCCTCGGACTCGCCGCTTTCCCGCATTTTCTTCAGTGTTTTCGGCATTTGCATGAAACGTTGTTCTAAAATTGCAAGCTGCGCGCATATTTGAATCATGAAACCACTAACCAGTGTTTCGGTGGCCCCATTGACATATGCCGCAATGATTAATACCCACGTTATATGAATAAAAGCGAAGTAATAGTTGATGACGCTTTCGATAGAATAAGGTATCCATGTTATGCAGGGTAACCACCTGTCTTCGGGTTTCGATATGAAAAATGGTAGGATTTTGAACATTAATAAGCATAGCGTGTAGGCAAAAAATAATATCTCTGAGTTTCCTCTGAAAAACAAAAATAATCCGAAACTAAATATAAAATGAATTTAATTACTGGAAATATTTTACTCGCACATTTAACGACGATAAGAGTTAAGGACTTATTGAATTCTGTGACAAATAAAGATTGATTATTTATTAGAGAATATAAAATCTGATGAATACTACAATAAGGGAACGTTAAGGCAACACTAGAGGAACTGTGTATAAAAAAGATAAATATTTTTTTAACATTGAAAACTGGGTAAATTTATTTAATCTTACTTGGACTTGTTGTCGAATGAATTTTGAATCTCTTTTTCAGTGGGTGTTTGCGGCAAACATATATCGTCGAAAAAATAATCGATTAATTTTATGATTTTTTTTCGATTCAGCAAGTAACAGATGTTTTTTTGAGATACGTTCAGCAAGTCTGCAAGCTCTATCCTATTTTCTGTAAGTACATAAATATTTTCTTCGCAAAATAGAACATTGATGACCAGCGATAACACCAATGTATAAAGCACTATAAAAGTAATTATGCTATAAAAAGTGTATATAGCAGTTAAAATTTTTGAGTCATCCCATTTTCTGGGCCGCCAGAAGCCAAAAGTAATTAAAAAAGCAAAAGAGTACGAGCAATGCATCTTTAACAATTCACTTGTGTTTCACAAAAAATTACTTCTTTTATTTGCTCTTATGTTGCACACCAACGCTTTACTGCAAGTGACTTTTTTTCTAAACATACCTACCACTTTTTAAGAATTCAGTTAATAATTTGCTCGTTATCTCTAATTAGCGCTATAGCAGAACTAGGAGCCTAGTCGCTTATTTGTAATATATGCACTGAAGCAAATTACTACTTCTATTCTGTATATTTATCTATTCAAAATTTCAGTATATCTATTTGCATTCTAAAATAGACATGCGCATAAAAAGAAAACGAAACATCGGACAATAAGATACGATAGCTAAAAACTTCATATATTGTTTTGAATGGCTGTCTCATAAATCTACGGTGTTTTTTAAAGGCCTTGCTTTTTTACATTTTTCGGACTACATCTATTCACCATCAAAGTCTCGTTATTTCAACCAAATAAATATGGAAGGAGTAAAAAAATCGTTGTTAATTGAAATGTATTAAAATTATTATGAATAAAGTATTATTGTTAATTTTCTTCAAAAACAGTTCTTCAAATGGATGACTTAAAATGCAGAGATTCGTATGAGTTAAATGATTTTCAATGACTATTTTAAGTCGCTGACGGTTCCACAAATGACTGCATGAATGGCACCAGATTTAAACCTGGAGCTCACGGAAGGCGTGTTCTGTACCGGGAGGATCCAGGAAGACGCCACGTTGAACTCTTGTATGCGAATGCGTCGACCTTCAACTTGCTTCTAAACGGATGGGCCGTTCGGATGATTCTGATTTCCCCCAATCAATCTTTTTCCCTTTCCTTGTCCGGATCAAGTCAGGGATGCAGAAGCTGCTTGCGCCTCTCGGTTGGTAGCGCCAGTTGTCGGTCAAGCTTTGAGGGCTGTACCACGGTCATTCCTCTTTAAGGAACCTTCGCAGGAGAAAGCGATTGGCTGATCCAGTGAGTGTAAAGATCGGATGCCACTGTAGCTGTATTGTGTGTGTGTGTGTGTGTGTGTGTGTGACAGTAAATCAAGTGAAACTCCTAAAAGTTTAGATGAACTGATTATTAGTCCTTTACGACGAAAGAAAGATATTTCGCGAAGAATAGCAAAAGTATCAACAGAGTTAAACTTAGAGTTGGAGGAAGATTTCTATGTTGAATAGTTCAAACCCTTTTTGTGTCAATAACGTGATTAATGACAGTAACCACTTTTATCAGCACACGTACAAATTCTACACTCCACTGCTTTATTTCAGAGGAAACGTCCAGAAGAATCGACCAGAAGTAGATTCTGGTCAAACAACTCGATCAAAGCTGCACACTTGCCTACTACAGCAGGAACATTAGAAGCGACTGTAATAACATAAGTATCACTTGCCAAACGATTTTCAAATATTAGTAACAGTAATTTTTTCCTTTTACCTTCACTACTTTTGCTTGGTTGGTAGATACTGCTACGAATTTAGCTTCAATTATGGCTGATGCTTACGGCGAACTTTTCTATTCCTCATCACAGATATGCTCAATTTTTACGCAATGAGCATCATGCTTTTCATTCCTCACGGTTGCGCACATAGGAGAGTACCGACGAATACTGGAAATATTATGCCCGCAATTGCATCCCGTGTCAGCAGTCGAAAGTCTATCAATACAATCTTAAAATTTAACTTATTTTACAATAAAAGTACCTTTTGCGTTTTTAGTGACAAATGCTTCCATGAGAAGTTAGAATTTTTTGAAAATTGAACGAATATATATTTCAGAAAAAATCCGTTTACTAACCGAATTGCGAACAATTCAAAATATTAAACTATGTATTTTTGATAACGATATTTAATAAAGTGGTTTTGTTAAGAACGTACTCGGGTAAGGCCAAAATAAGTAATGCTTATTAATAATTCTTTAATATAAATTAATTATTTCATTTCAAAATAAAAGCTTCTTTTTATTAGAAATCATTGCAGACTTACAAGATCGTTTTTAGACCTTTTAACATTTGTAAAAATATAGTTTTCTTTATATTCCGAAATCATACAAATGTAATATTAATTTAATGAAAAGAATAAGAATGGCGCACGGAAGGTCTTTTCAGTTCGAGTATCAACTGGTAGTACTCGGCCTAAAAAGAAACTCTGCGATCTATTTCCCTTCATATGTACATGATAAATTCTATTGTGGATATTGATTAACAGTTGGATGCAAAACCAACCATAGTCGACAAAAGGAATTTATACATTTAAAACATTAAATACGGAGTACGATGTTTTAACAATCTAAAAATTAAAGAACTATGTTAATAAAAGGTTACTGTACCACATGTAGAACTATATGCACGTGCAATGATACTTTGAACTTACCCTTGTAAAGGCAACATTCGATAACTGAATTACGTATCCACTGCTCAAAATTATTGGTTTCCTAGTTCTTTGGGATATAATCAAAAGATCTTTTATCGTCACAGAAGTCAGTACTCTCCACTCAGAGTAAAAGATCTGACTTCCCAAGTTCACACTCTGCAAAAAACGAGAACAAAGAGGCAAGATAATACAGATTAGTATGATTTCATCGCGTTAACAAGATTCTCACCCTCAAAGTTATTTCATTTCCATACCACGTGTAGAGAAATATTTGCAGTAACATGCAAATCAAGTATAAAAATATTGTCATAAAATCTCTGTCCACCTTTGGGCACAGCGCTAAATTATAAGTAACGACGCATAATATTGTTATACTCGACAGGAACTGAGATAAAATAACAAAAACAAAGACATTGTTGAACAATTTGGACAATCTGAGGTAAACGATAAATTCAATTGCGTTAAACAAAAATGCCAGACATTAACGGAAAGAGTATAATTTGCAAATTTACTTGAAAATTCGCCAATGATGGTGTATCAGATTAACGATCATTTTTCTTTCTTCTTTAAGAACCGCTTCCTCGGACTCGCCGCTTTCCCGCATTTTCTTCAGTGTTTTCGGCATTTGCATGAAACGTTGTTCTAAAATTGCAAACTGCGCGCATATTTGAATCATGAATCCACTAACCAGTGTTTCGGTGGCTCCATTACCAATTGCTGCTACCGTCACTGCCCACGCTTGATGAATGTAAGCGAAAAAATAGTTATTGACGCTGTCGATAGAATATGGTCTCCATGCTCTGTACGGTAATATCCTGTCCTCGAGTCTTGATACGAAAAACGGTAGATATATGTAGGTAATTACGGATGCGGTATAAAGGGAGAATAATTTTTTTGAATTTCCTCTGAAAAACAGAAAATCATTATATGGAACAAATAAAGTGATTTTAATGACTAAAATATTTTTACAAGAACATTTAACTACAGTAGGAGCCGAAAACTTATACAATTCTATGGAAAATATTTATCATAATTTATCATAGAATCAAGTTTTGCGCTATAAAAAAGTTTAATTTTATTATTCAACTACTTATTATTTATAAAAATAAATGCCGTGAATATTAAATAAATGCACTATAGCAAGGATCAATTAAATATATAATAAAATTATATAACAAAAACTAATGTCTAGGAAACGTATTATGGGTTTGGATTTTAATTTAGTACTTTATTAAACGTCCATCCCATTTATCGAAACGTTTGATCAAAAAAGACTGACGATTTTTACCTGCGACTTTTCAAAGCTTTACAAAGTTAACAAATTCTACTAGTACAAGTGCATATACATACTGGTAGCGATTACAGAAATATCGATAAATTTTTTCAATCTTACTTGGACTCATTGTCGAATGACTTTTGAATCTCTTTTTCAGCGGGCGTTTGCGGCAAACATATATCGTCGAAAAAATAATCTATAAATTTTATGATTTTCTTTCTCTTCACGAAGAAACAGGTACTTTTCTGAGATACGTTCAACGTGTTAACAAGCTGTATCATATTTTCTGTAATTTCCTGAACATTAGCTGCACAAAACAGGATGTCAATGATCTGCGATACCACAAATGAATAATATACTATAAACGTAATTACGCTATAAAAAGTGTACGCAGCGGTCAAAATTTTTGAGTCATTCCATTTTCTGGGCCGCCAGTAGCCAAAAGTAATCAGAATAGCAAATGAGTAGGAGCAATGCATGTTCAACGGTCAATTCACTTGTACTTCACGGAAATTCGCTTCTTTTGTTCTCGCTTGTTGACGTTGCACACGAATGCTGCACTGTAAGCGACTTTTTTCTAAAAATACCTACTACTTTTTATGAATTCAGTTAATAACTCGCTTGCTATCTCTAATTAGCGTTATGGCAGAATTGGAAGTCTAGTCGTTTATTTATAATATGTGTACTGAAGCAAATTACTACTTCTATTGTATATTTATCTATTCAAAATTTTAGTATATCTATTTGCATTTTAAAATAGACATGCGCATAAAAAGAAAACGAAACATCGAACAATAAGATACGATAGCTAAAAACTTCATATATTGTTTTGAATGGCTGTCTCATAAATCTATGGTGTTTTTTAAAGGTCTTGCTTTTTTACATTTTTCGGACTACATCCATTCACCATCAAAGTCTCGTTATTTTAACCAAATAAATATAGAAGGAGTAAAAAAAATCGTTGTTGATTGGAATGTATTAAAATTATTATGAATATAAACTATTATTGTAAATTTTGTAAAAGTATCGTTGAATCAGTTGGTGGAATAAAAGAGGGAATATGTTTTGCGTATGCTTACTAACAATTCATATCAAATTAACCATTGTTTTCTTCTAATTAGTCGATATATTAATTTTAAAAGTACTTTTTATCCTCCTGGCACTAATTTTATTTTTAGCATAAATTTTTCGACATTTTGTAAGTAGACAGAAATAATCGTGGAATGTTTTTATTTGCAGAAGAATAATTTTGTTTTATGTAGCTTCGGTTGGGAAAGCAATCCATGAATATCTCGTCAAAGTTTCAAATGCTGATTTGGATTACTTTCGGAGTTAGATCAGAAATAGGGTTCGAGCGTCAAACAGGTGTAAATGCTTAGGCAGGTTGAAGTGCGTACGCTCTTTTCAATTCAATTGTTCATCAAAATATTATTGTCACACTATAATTAAAAAATAGAACAAGAATTACGCACGGAAGGTCTTTTTAGGTCGAGTAGTACTTATATATATGCACAGCATAAAAATAAAACTACAATCTATTTCCCTTCATATGTACATGATACATTCCATTGTGTACTTCGATTAACAGGTTGATGCAGGACCGATTAATATCGTATGTATTATAGTAAAAATAATTTACATTAATTTAAAAATGAGTAAACCATTATCGAGAAAGGGAATTTATACAGTTAAAACATTAAATACGGAGTACGATGTTTTAACAATCTGAAAAGTAAAGAACAATGATAATAAGAGGTTACTGCACCACATGTAACACTATATACACGTGCAATGATACTTTTAACTTACACTTGTAAAGGCAACATTCGATAACTGAATTACGTATCCACTGCTCAAAATTATTGGTTTCCTAGTTCTTTGGGATATAATCAAAAGATCTTTTATCGTCACAGAAGTCAGTACTCTCCACTCAGAGTAAAAGATCTGACTTCCCAAGTTCACACTCTGCAAAAAACGAGAACAAAGAGGCAAGATAATAAAGATTAGTATGATTTCATCGCGTTAACAAGATTCTCACCCTCAAAGTTATTTCATTTCCATACCACGTGTAGAGAAATATTTGCAGTAACATGCAAATCAAGTATAAAAATATTGTCATAAAATCTCTGTCCACCTTAGGGCACAGCGCTAAATTATAAGTAACGACGCATAATATTGTTATACTCGACATGAACTGAGATAAAATAACAAAAACAAAGGCATTGTTAAACAATTCGGTCAATCTGAGGTAAACGATAAATTCAATTGCGTTAAACAAAAATGCCAGACATTATCGGAAAGAGTATAATTTGCAAATTTACTTGAAAATTCGCCAATGATGGTGTATCAGATTAACGATCATTTTTCTTTCTTCTTTCAGAACCGCTTCCTCGGACTCGCCGCTTTCCCGCATTTTCTTCAGTGTTTTCGGCATTTGCATGAAACGTTGTTCTAAAATTGCAAACTGCGCGCATATTTGAATCATGAATCCACTAACCAGTGTTTCGGTGGCTCCATTACCAATTGCTGCTACCGTCACTGCCCACGCTTGATGAATGTAAGCGAAGTAATAGTAGTCGACGCTTTCGATAGAATAAGGTCTCCATGCTCTGTACGGCAACCACCTGTCTTCGAGTTTTGATAAGATAAACGGTAGATATATGTACATGAATACAGATACGGTATAAAGGGAGAATAATTTTTTTGAATTCCCTCTGAAAAATAGGAAATCATAATAAGAAAAAAATTAAGCGAACTTAATAGCTAGAAAGTTTTTACTCGCACATTTAATTATAATAGGAGTCGAAGACTTATTTAATTCTATGAAAAATATTTATCACAATTTATCATAGGATCAAATTTTGCAGTATAAAAAAGTGTTATAAAGCTCGAAGAACTTTGTAAAAAGAGTTTACTTTAATTATTCAACTATTTATTATTACTAAAAGTAAACAACGTCAACAAATGTATAACTAATGTCTAGGTAACGTATAACTGGTTTTGATTTTAATTTAGTACTTTATTAAAGGTCGATCACATTTATCGATACGTTTACTGGAGAAAGGCTAACATTTTTTACATTTGGCTTTTCAAAGCTTTACAAAATTAACAAAATCTACTAGTTAAATTAATTTTTTTTTTTTCAAATTAGAGCCCCGAACTGGACTATAACTTGAGACATTGTCCACAGATTAACAACTAAGTGCATATACATACTGGTAGCGATTACAGAAATATCGATAATATATTCAATCATACTTGGACTCGTTGTCGAATGAATTTTGAATCTCTTTTTCAGTGGGTGTTTGCGGCAAACATATATCGTCGAAAAAATAATCTATAAATTTTATGATTTTCTTTCGCTTCATGAAGTAACAGGTACTTTTCTGAGATACGTTCAGCATGTTTATAAGCTGAATCAAATTTTCTGTAATTTCTTGAACATTTTTCGCACAAAATAGGATGTCAATGATCTGCGATACCACAAATGAATAATATACTATAAACGTAATTACGCTATAAAAAGTGTACGCAGCGGTCAAAATTTTTGAGTCATTCCATTTTCTGGGCCGCCAGTAGCCAAAAGTAATCAGAATAGCAAATGAGTAGGAGCAATGCATGTTCAACGGTCAATTCACTTGTACTTCACGGAAATTCGCTTCTTTTATTCTCGCTTGTTGACGTTGCACACGAATGCTGCACTGTAAGCGACTTTTTTCTAAAAATACCCACTACTTTTTATGAATTCAGTTAATAACTCGCTTGCTATCTCTAATTAGCGTTATGGCAGAATTGGAAGTCTAGTCGTTTATTTGTAATATGTGTACTGAAGCAAATTACTACTTCTTTTCTGTATATTTACTTGTTCAATGTTTCAGTGTATCTCTTTGTATTGTAAAATTGACATGCGCATCAGATGGAAAAAAAAACTTCGAACGATAACGTACAGTCGTTGAACACGGATACGCGACAAACGCGTAAGAACGAATTTTTTCAGTTTTTCATTTAATGTTTTGAATAGATTTCTCATGGAACAATGGTGTTTTTTAAAGGCTTTGCGTTTTTAAGTGTTATTAAAGCTATTTACCATAAAAGCTTTGTTATTTTCACCAAATAGATCGAAGGGATAAAAAGAAGTTCGTTATTAATGATAAAGTATGGTGGAATAAAAGAGGTAAATATGTTTTGTGTATATTTATTAGCTACTCATAAAAAATTAATGTTTTTTTTTTTAATTACTCGATATATTATTATAATTTCAAAACTACTTCAACACGCTTCGGTATAAAGTTTATTTATAAGTTCATTTTTGTTGAATAAAAATTAATAAAATATCGAAATATTTAGGAGTCATATTTTAATATGAACTATTGTGAAGAAGATAGCAATGAATAAATAGTTCTTGGAATTAGCCAATGAGTATACCTAAATGTTTTCAGAATGTTTTGACAATTGTAACAGAAAAATAATACAACTCATATTAAGAAATATGAGTTGTATTATTTTTTTTTGTTTTCCCTCTTAATTCACTAAAACTTTGTAAAAAAATGTTCCTTGCGTTAAAAATGTTAAATCATTAATATATGTGTCCGAATGTGAAAGTCGGAAAACGTTAAATATTAAGTTGCTAACTGTGGAAGTTTATAGTTATTGAAATAATTTATAGTTATTGAAATCCAATATTTTGACTATAAAAAACATTCATTCGACAGTAAAATTATTTTCTTTTATAAATTTAATTGCAGTATAAATTAAATAATTTTTTACTATAACTTATTACAACTATTTAACAAATAATTTATCTAAATCTAAAAATTTGTTGTTTAAATTCTATAAACATTTATTGCGAGAGTAAAAAAATGTAATTTTAATAACGAATGACATTATACAAACCAAATTTACGTCTATATAAATATAACGATCACATTGAAGTAAATATTTTCTTAAGATTATAAAAAAAAAATTATTTTTCGGATCAAATAAATTTTCTTTAAGTATAAGTATTGTTTGTCTTTTCATTATTTAGAGATAAATGTAAAGGCGCAGTGAAATTTTACGTCGACAATGTAGATCTTGACGTAACCAGCTGCGCACGTTTCCGCGTTGACTGTGTGTTTTGAGAATTTGAGAGGTGATTCGGATATAATGCGTCGGAGCTAATCGAGTTATTTTCGCCACGCGTTGACAGCGGTTTTTAATTTTTTAATAATGGATTTAGGCGATGATTTGTTCGACGCGTTCGAAGAAAACAACGATGAGGTCGCCGAAATCAGGTACTTAATTATATTTTTTTTAACCATCATTTGTACAGCGCGAAAGCTTGCGGTTTGAGCAAGATAACCTCAAATTCTTATTAGTTTTATTTTAATTTGTAAATAACATTCGTTTTCTCTGTATTATTATTATTACAGACCTGCCGGAATAAAACGAGAAGTAGAGGAGGTAAAAAATGAACAATCTATTGTTAAAAAGCTAAAAACTGAAGCGATTCTTGAAGATATCAAGTGAGTTTATTTACACTCGTGATAGATTATCAAATAAATTATAAATTTCAAAGAATGTAAATCATACTGAATGTATTTGAATTGAATTGTAGTTTGCAAGAGATAGAATCGAGGATAACAGTTCGTACTATAGAAACAATAGAATCGTGTACACATGAGGTTGCAATACCACCAGATCATGAATACCTACCTCTAGAAGATAAAACAACAAAGCCAGCCAAAGAGTACAAATTTGTATTGGATCCTTTTCAAAAAGAAGCCATATTGTGTATTGAAAATAATCAATCGGTTCTTGTATCAGCACATACATCTGCAGGAAAAACGGTTGTAGCAGAGTAAGTGAATTGCAAAAATGTTTGTAAGTCAATGGATCATATGGAATGAAGAGAAAATTTTTCACTTATCGCTATTCACATATTTTTAGGTATGCTATTGCGTGTTCTTTGAGAGATAAACAAAGAGTTATTTACACAACTCCCATAAAAGCTTTGAGTAATCAAAAGTATCGAGAATTTTACGAAGAATTTAAAGATGTAGGTTTGATTACAGGAGATGTGACAATTAATCCAACTGCCAGTGTTTTGATTATGACTACAGAAATTTTGAGAAATATGCTTTACAGAGGTTCAGAGGTAAATCCATGATTTGGTAATTCAATTATTTCATTTTCATTTTTTTAATATTCATCTAATTTAAATGCAAATGTATAGGTAATGCGAGAAGTAGGTTGGGTAATATTTGATGAAATTCATTATATGAGAGATAAAGGAGAGAGGTGTAGTTTGGGAAGAAACATTAATTTTATTACCAGATAATGTTCACTACGTTTTTCTGTCTGCGACTATTCCAAATGCTCGTCAATTCGCTGAATGGGTAACTCATTTACATAACCAGCCTTGCCATGTTGTCTACACAGATTACAGACCAACACCTTTACAACATTATATTTTCCCTGTTGGAGGGGATGGAATACATTTGGTATAGATTACTATTACTTTTTATCATTGAATACATATAATTGTAAAAATCACTGAGCGATGCCTGAATGTTTAACAGGTTGTAGACGAGCATGGCCAATTCAAAGAAGATAACTTTAACAGAGCAATGGCATGCTTGCAAGGTGATGCTGCTAAAGGT
The DNA here is from genome assembly GCA_018906985.1 of Apocrypta bakeri. Taxonomy (NCBI): domain Eukaryota; kingdom Metazoa; phylum Arthropoda; class Insecta; order Hymenoptera; family Pteromalidae; genus Apocrypta; species Apocrypta bakeri. Next base: position 14,100,363 of record JACCIA010000001.1, read on the forward strand.
GATATTAAGGGCCGCAAGGGTGGAATGCTTAAAACGAATGCTGGACAAACGAACATTTTTAAAATTGTAAAAATGATAATGGAAAGAAATTTTGCACCAGTTATTATTTTCAGTTTTTCTAAAAAGGACTGCGAAGTATATGCTATGCAGCTTGCTAAGTTAGATCTTAACACTGCAGAAGAAAAAAAATTAGTTGATGAAGTATTTAATAATGCCATGGACGTTCTCAATGAAGATGATCGAAAATTACCTCAAGTTGAAAATGTGCTGCCTCTGTTGAGGCGTGGAATTGGTATACATCATGGTGGACTTCTTCCCATTCTAAAGGAAACTATTGAAATTTTATTTGGAGAAGGTCTTATTAAAGCTCTCTTTGCAACAGAAACTTTCGCTATGGGTTTGAATATGCCGGCTAGAACCGTTTTGTTTACTGCACCTCGTAAATTTGACGGTAAAGATTTTCGGTGGATCACGTCTGGTGAATATATACAAATGTCTGGGCGAGCTGGTAGAAGAGGTCTTGATGACAAAGGAATAGTCATATTAATGATTGATGAACAAGTAAGTCCAGCTGTTGGAAAAGAAATAATTCAAGGAAAACCTGATCCAATAAATTCAGCTTTTCATTTAACATATAATATGGTTTTGAATTTGTTGAGAGTAGAAGAAATCAATCCTGAATATATGTTAGAAAGAAGTTTTTATCAATTTCAAAATCAAGCAGCCATTCCTGAATTATACAATCGTAAGATTCATTGTCTTTTTTATTTAAATCTTAATAATATTAGTCGTTGAATATTACAATAATTATTGCAGAGGTAAAAACATTACAAAACGAATACGACGAAATTCAATTTGAAAAGTTCAGCCTTATGTCTTCTTATCATGACATAAGAGAACAATTAGATCGTTTGGGGTTGGAGTTCAGAGCGTTTACTACAAAACCACAATATTTAGTTCCATTCCTGCAACCAGGAAGAATGATAAAAGTAAGTAATGGATTTAACTAGTTTATATAACAGAATTTTCTTTAACTTTGTAATTATGTTAACAGGTTAAAAATGAAAAAGAATCATTTGACTGGGGTATTATTGTGAATTTTAAGAAGAAAAATCCGAAGAATCCGGAAAAGGAAAAAGCAACGATTATTGTAGATATTTTACTTCACGTCTCTAAAGACTCTACTGAATCTGCTCCAAAACCTTGTCCTGATGGAGAAGAAGGAGAGGTAGAAGTTGTGCCTGTATTACATACTCTTATTTCACAAATAAGTTCACTTAGGGTATATTATCCAAAAGACTTAAGGCCATCAGATAACAGAAAAAGTGTTCTGAAAACAATACAAGAAGTTAAGAAACGATTTCCGGATGGACCACCTTTGTTAAATCCTATCACTGACATGAAAATCGATGATCCGGCATTCAAAGACATTATCAATAGGATAGAAGTTTTAGAAGAAAGATTGTACGCTCATCCATTACACAAAGTAGGTTTTCATTTATTATTTATTATCCAATATCGTTTTGAATTTCTAAATACTATAATTTATTTTATTTGTAGGATCCTAATTTAAATGATTTATATGAAAAATTCTTAATTAAAGAAGAAATTGGTAAGAAATTAATAGATGCTAAGACAGAATTGAAGCGGGCAAAATCAGTCCTTCAAATGGATGAATTAAAATGCAGAAAACGTGTGTTACGTCGACTAGCCTATTGCACAGCAGCAGATGTTATAGAACTGAAAGGGCGAGTTGCGTGTGAGTTAAATGGAGCTGATGAACTGTTAATGACTGAAATGATTTTCAATGGCCTTTTTAACTCGCTTACGGTTCCACAAATGACTGCATTAATTAGCTGTTTCGTGTGTGACGGTAAATCTAGTGAAACTCCCAAAAGTATAGATGAGCTGAGTGGGCCTTTAAGACAAATGCAAGATATTGCACGAAGAATAGCAAAGGTATCAACAGAGGCGAACTTAGAATTAGATGAAGACTCCTATGTTGATAAGTTCAAACCATTCTTGATGGATGTAGTTTATGCATGGTGCAAGGGTGCTACATTTTTACAAATTTGCAAAATGACGGACATTTTTGAAGGTAAAATTATCGAGTACTTTTTAAAATAATTCAAGTTTATATAATTTTTTAATTTTTATAATGCTATGTTTTTACAGGTTCCATAATTCGATGTATGAGGAGATTAGAAGAGGTTCTTCGACAACTTTTGCAAGCTGCGAAAAATATAGGCAATACAGATCTCGAAAACAAATTTAGCGAGGCTATTAAATTGATAAAGAGGAATATTGTGTTCGCAGCTTCCTTGTACTTGTAATTAAAATTGTTATACATTTGTAAAGTTCACAATTTTTTATAAACATCATCGATTTATGCGAGACTTTCAAAAACTACGTTTCGAGTATTTGAGTTGAGATTTTGTTTCTAAACTTACGGTTTTGCCAAAAACAGACAATAAATGAACACATTGCAAAATTTAACGATTTTTACAATCTAATTTATTTTTTTAATTTCATCATACAGTTCATGCATGAGATTGATGTTTTTGCATTTTATTATTTTTATAAAAGAACTACGTTCGTCACGTGGTTTTATTGTATAAAAAGAGCACTGCGTACAAACGTAGTTACTTAACGAATAGACAAAAAAATTTTCTAAACTAGGAAAATTATTTAATAAATACACATGAATCACGATGCTCAGTTCCATGAATCTCGATTTCATTGAAATAGAAAATTTATCGTTCTTCTACTATTAACGTTTCTTGGGGACAAAATTTTAGTTCAGATAGCGTTTGATTTGTATCCACAGTAGTTAGCTGAAACGAAATTAAATAATTGTTGGACATGAAAATGTGTAATACTGTAAAGATATATGTATAAGTATGAGTGAAAGTAAACGAAATTTTGTATTACATTTTTTGTTTCGTTTTAACTGTATCGAAATTTTAGTGTTAAATTAATCTATTAGCACTTACATCCCTTCTAGGCCAGCTTGATATAACCTTGTAGTCTTCGGTTGGGTATCCTTTCACAATCAAAAAATTTAATATTGTTTGAAGAGCAGCATCAGGCTTAAACCTACGTTCTAAAAATTGTCCTGATGGAAGTCGTATTTTAACTTTTAAAACCCCTTCTGCATCTTGTAGAGGTTCGGGTGGTAAACTTGATTCGACAGTTAATCTATGAGCTTCTTTCCTCGCTTGTTCAGCCAACCTCTCATTTTCAGCCTTTTCTTTCCTTTGCTTTTCAATTTTTTCTAATAACTGTTTAGCTTCTTCCTTAGCTCTGAATGTGAACATAAATTTGTCAAATGCTAAATTCAATGAATATAATTGTTAAATATTATAGAACCTTTATTTACCTATCCGCAGCCAAACTTTCTTGGTAGGCTTGATCCTGTTCTTCTTTTACTCTTTCTCTAGCTTGTCTTTCAATGTCGAATTCAATGTCATTTTTTCTTTGTTCCTTTAAAAAAATTAATTATTAGATTAAAAATTAATTGAAAAATTTTGTTGATTTCGCATTTACTATTCAATAAAAATTTACCTGAAAGACGTCTACAGCTTCTATTAAATTAGTAAGTAATTCATTAACCCCGACATTTCCAAAAACTATCGTAAAAATATCTGTGTTGGACCTAGACCGCATTATAATCATAAGCACAGGCATAATATCAATTTCTATATTCCTAACTGTCATTGCAGCAGCTGGTCCTAATACTTGTTGTATAGAAGTGAGATATCTAAAATTTGTTTTATTATGTTTAGCAACAAAATATAATGTATTTACAAAAAATGAAGGCATAGCTATTTCCGAATTTTACCTTTGTTTATTTGATTCATATGTGCAATCCCATCCCCAAACTACAAAATTAGCTGAAAGAAGCTGCAAAACAGTCTCAGAGCCCAACAATTGTGTGCAAAAAACATTGGCTAGGATGCTATTATCATGATGCAAATACACTGCTAATAATTTTCTCTGTAAATAAAATATGTTATTACAGAATTCGTACATATTAAATAAAATATATATATTTTGGTAAGTTTATTTTTATTTACCTCTCTTGGGGGCTTAGAGCAAGATTCTGCAACAGCTTCTTCAAAAGTACCAGTAAAAAAGTTGGGGTGAACAGATCCATACCTCTTTTTGTATTCTTCTATAAAATGCATAGTCCCAACGATTTCATCATCAATATTATCAGGTACTGTAATAATAATAAACAATATTTGCAATTATCACCATTAAAAAATTCCATTATATCGATTTATTATGAAACATAACTTACTGAGATGTTGAACTTTTGTAGGCTGAACATGATCTATAAAAATATCATCATCTACTTGAAACGTTTCGGGAGCATCTTCATAATCTTCTCCATCTTCTTGTTCATCTACAGAACTATCAGTATCAACTAAATCAACTACTTCCTGAAATGAATAGAAAAACAGAGAAAATTTGTTATCTAATATATTGCTTTAAACGTTTATAATTAAGTAGTTAAGAATGGTTTATATCTTACCTTTTTCGTTTCTTTTTTAGGCATTCTATCAACACTAAGATTATGTTCAGAAGTAATACCACTTTGAGCCAATGTGATTGAATCATTTTTCAAAGTTGGTGGCCATCCTTTCCACAATTGATTTCTTGGTGGTACATCATTTAATGTATAAATATTAGTTTTCACCTCTAAAATGGTATGTGTACCAGGAAAGTTCAATGTATACAGGGTATTGTTAACTTCATCACGTACGTTTAAAGTATAATTATTAGTAAGACGTTCCGAAAGCTTCATTCTGCAGAAAAATACGCATATGAATGATATAGTTTTTACTTATAAATTAATTTATAAACTTACACTTGAGATGATGAATCGCCTATATCTGCTACAGGAGACATGAATAATTCATTTTCCTTAGGTAATTCAAGAGATTTTAATGTATTTGTATCTCCCTTTGGCTCTTTTCTCCAGCCATGTAATTCTTGCTGACATGGTGGTACACTTGTGTCATCAAATATTTTTAATTTTAAGTCTCCTACAAATGAACAATGTTGAAAGTTAATATTAAAGTGATAATTAAACAAACAGCGTGATTAATAGAGATCCTGAACTTTACTCACCCACAGTATTTGTATCGGGTAAATCAATCTGATATGTGTTAGATTGAAAATGTATACGGAATGTAAGAATTCTTAAATGATCATTTACTCTACTTGATCCAGCTAGCATTTTTCCTAAATTTCTAGAATTGCTAGTGCTAGGCAGAATTTCCACTTTGTCTGCTAAACAAGAATTCCTACTATGTGGTAGGCTAGCTGTTTCTGTGGAAGCAATTTTCATCGTTGGAACATGTTTTATTTCTTCTATCATTTCAACGTCTCGATTTAACTCCGATGGCAACTGCTGTGTACTTTGAGGCATGACTCTGTTAATAGCTGCCTGCAATTTGACGAAAACCAATGAATATATTTTCCAGTATCATCGGTATGTAAAGCAAAAATTGAACAATTTCTTACTAGTAAATCCCAGTTTGTATCTTCTAAAAGTAGAATAGCTTCAGCAACATCATCGATTTCAGTACAGGCCTAAAAAACACAGTGCACACTCGTAGAGTCAAACATTTTTTCCATTTCTAGTATCGAAAATAAAGAATCCTATTTTTTTTTTAGAACAAAGCACAACAAAGAAATCTATTGTCATGTGTCTTGGAAGAATAAAGGAAAATAAATAAGTGTTTTCAGCTGACGCCATCTGTAAAAACAGTGGTGGCCGAAAAAAGAAATAACGAAAAGGTGAAAAACACGTATCCTTTATACCTTCCCAAAAATACATTTTTTTTCAATTATCTATCGAAAATGCGTCGTTGAAAAAAATCACATATTACGCTTGGTATGCCAAGTATACAGTTTTAATAAGCACGAGTTTCAGATGGAGACAACAAATTTTTAATCGTCGTTCTAAAACAACACTACATAATAGCACCAGCTAGCAAAGTTTGGGCTCGGTGATATTCTTAATCGACAAATTATTTATAACAAAACGCAATTTGTCGCGTAACATTGGGCAATTTTAAAAAAAGCCCCGAGTAGAGGTATTGCGTTTTCTTTGGAATATAGCTGTCAATGGGAAAAATTCGTAATTCAAAAGACAAAAATTCCGGTCAAAGCATCAGTATTGTCAATGTCATCGTTCATAACGAAACTCTACTCCATAACCTAATTTTGTGACTCGAAGGCACAAAGGAACAATCGGAGAGAAAAGGATGCCAGTGTAAAGTTGCTCACCTGAAAGTCTGCGAGGATGACATCGCGATTGCCGGCCATAGTAAATCGGCGTGAATTTTTAAACTTAACTCGATTACTGGTGATTCGCTTCCAGTATCGCTCTGTTTCTGCCTTGTATATTTGCCAGTAACACTCAAATAAAACGCATAATAGCATAAACCACGAACTTTACTGAGGGATTATTTCTGTGTTCTACAGTCTACAGTTCTACACACTAAACACACACACACACACACACGCATATATATAGATATAGTATATATATACAATACGTGCGCATACAAATGTAATGTATATATGTAGTGGACAACAGATAGTTCGGCTGCTTGCCACCGAAGATCGAACCAAGACACCAGGCACACAACCACATCGCATCTAGTTATCGAAGTCGATCATTGTACGATATAGATAGCAGCACTTTCGATTACCGTTTGTCCAGAATTAAAACTCCGCGATCGTCGGTTATTTACGTTTTCTTAGGATTCGTTGTTTGAACGTTTGAAGTCGCAGTTTTGAATTTCTATTCGATAATACCTATAATATATATACATCGGGAAGGGCAAATATTATATACCGCGAGCTAAATGATATAATGAAACGAATAACTGCTTTTAAATCGAATAATGTTTAGTGATGGTATAAATGTAATATATATATATATATATATGGTTTAGAGAACTTGGTATTGAAAGATATAAAATTTATAACTAAACAATTGTATAAAACGAACGATTGAAGAACTCTAGACATTTTTGTAGTCGATGCTTAATTATTATAATATCTAAACGTCTAAACACGCCATCAACAAAGCCAAAGAAGGCGAACGGAGTTGCGCCGTGTCGCCGTCACAGCACACTTTGTAGTGCGTCTTTCGCAACTGACCGTTGGAACCGATAAGAAAGTGCGTTATTCGCGTTGTCATCAAAGTTTTAAATTGAGAGAGTAAGAATTAAATATCAGTTTGCCAATAAATGTTTCTAAAGCATCTACACATATTTGAATTCCGCAAAAAGGAGTGAGCGACTTCAGGAAAATGTAAGTTGAATATTCTGTGCTTTTTAACCTGCAAATTTGTAATTCATACCGGAATTTTTTTTTTCTCATTCCGACTTTTGATTATTAGTTAGAAATCGTGCCCTTTCGTTGATTAGCCATGTACGAACAAAGATGATTCACAATTTTTTTTATTTTACAATCTTTTCCTGTAAACAGTAATTACACAAACAGTTTATAATTATCTGATCAATAACAATAATTCTTCATGGTCTTCAATCGATTTAACAGTATTTTTACAATATTATTTGAGAAAAAAATTGTATACATTCATAATATAAGCATATAGTTTATACTTTGGAATCTAGTATAGCTTTGGTTTCCTAGCACGATAATAAAAAAGTATTTTACACTCTAAATTATCAACTGGATGCGTTTAAATAAAATAATATTCAGTTATTACAGTAAAATGAAAAAAAAAAATTTAGCCAATAACTATATTAAAAAATATCTTACAATTTAAAAGCAAAGGTGTATAATCATATTGACTTCTTTTTATAAATAAATATCACTTAGCTCTCAAGAAGTATGTATCCATTCAGCTTTATCCAACAAATATTTCAATATTTTTTTTGTTAGTTCTTGTATTATTTAAATTATCAAAATGTATGTACCTTAAAGATTATATTATAATATGTATGTATGTATATATGTGCATTTGGTATTGTGTTTGCATGTAATACATTTCAAATTAGCCTAATTCAGCCAGGACTGAATCTAAATCTTGTTGTAAAGAGGCACTTTCTACACGTTGCTTTGCTAAATCATCCTTCAATCTATCAACTTGTGCTTTGAGTAAGTAGTTACCTTTCTTCAATGCTGCCAACCTTCCTTCATGCCTCTTGACACGTCCCTGAAATAAAATGATTTAATGAATTATCTCTGATTTCTGACAAACATATATTTCATATATAAATTACAGTTAAAAATTCATGTTTTTTTAGCACTTGCCTGTAATTTAGGCTTGCGTTTATCTACTGGTGCTGATTCATCATCAGTTTCTGAATCGTCATCATCCTCTGATTCCTCAGATTCAGATTCCTCCTCTGATTCTGTCTCTTCCTCTTCATCATCTTCATCCTCCTCATCTTCTTCTTCATCACCAGCCATCAATTTGGCCATCTTATCCACCTCCTTTTGTAAAGCCTTGAACTTTTTGTTCTCCTCTTTGACTAATTTTTGTTGTTGCTTAATTTGATCTTTCAGTACTTGTCTCTCTTTTTTTGAATTAACAGTCTTATCTCTGAAAAAATGTATTGTTTCCCAATTAGTAAGTTTACATAATGCCTTTTGCCTTAGTCGCGAACAAGAGTCTGTAATGAAATTAAACGAAATGCACTAACTTGAAATTCCTAATCTTTGTTTTCATCATCTTTATCTCCCTCTGCTGGCGTTTTTCTTCCGCGACTTTGGGATCCTCGTCTTCCTCGCTCTCTTCTTCGGACGTTTCTTCTTCTTCCTCCTCGCTTTCCTCGGGTTCAGGTTTATCCATACTCTTTTGGGAAGCAATTCTAGCAACATCTTTAGCACTTGGACATCCAGCCAAAGCCATTCCTGAAACATCCCACCAAGCTACGTCTATCGTGTCCTCGGCCAATTCCACAATAGGCTCGTTTTCGCATTCCGAGTCATTGTGTTCTGTTTCATCATCCTCCGTCTCGTCCTCATATTCACTTTCAGTTTCATTTGCAGATTCACGCACAGATTCTTCATTTGTTTCTTTGCAGTCTAAGCGTCGAACAGAGCAGGAAAAGCGGTAGAAACGTTAATTAGCTAAGCAAAGCGATATCAGTCTTTCCATTTTTAGTGTAAGTTAGTTAGCTTTTTAGAAGAGCATAAGATTTGCGTAGCTGTCGTTATTATGAAATAGAAATGTATTCTATCGTTACAAATTTTAACGACTTTTGTATTAAACATTGTTAGTAATGTATTAAAATTACTAGGATTATAAAGTAGAGTTATTTTACCGGCTTTCATGCGCTTCTCCAAATTAGCGTACATCCTCTTCATGTCTTCGAGTTCGTTTTTGGCCTTGTCCCTTTCTTCGGCTGCGCTGGCGAAATCTTTTTCTAATCTTTCGGCGTCCTTCCTCGCTTGCTCAGCTTCTTTCTTTAATGAGTTGGCCAACTGTTGGTCTTGTTGCTTATTTTCCTGGACATTTTTCTGCGACTTGGCCTGTTCCAGCTCTACCTCGAGATTTAGAATCCTTGCCTGCGATCGAAATTGCTCTTGTTGAAGCAGCTCAAGTTCAAGTAGTTGTTCGGGACTACTATGTATAGGAGTCTGCAATTTCACGTGAATCTAGCTCTCGCTTTCTTTTGAATTGATTTTTTTCTTTATGATTGCGTTTGGCTCACAGAGTTGACGGCTTTTGCTCTACCTTTGCGTGACGTAGCTTCTAATTAGGCGCTGAAGATCTGCATTCTTTTTTTATTTCTTTTTTTTTTCTTTTTTTTTGTAATAATGATATGCTTCGTACATTGATTTTGGTTTTTATAATGAATTAGTCGAGTTCAAGATAGATTCAAGGTAATTTTGCTGTTGCGAAAGCTTTGCTTTAAGCTATTTGGATTATTGTGAAGGTGATTGACTTATTAGTAAATACATTTTTAAATAATTAATGTAAACGTAGAACACGTTTTTTATTCTTATACAAGATTTTATTTGCTCTAAAAATGAATTTCAAATTAAGGGCATTTTTTGTAACTTTCTATAGGAGGTGGAGAGATATCATGAATATAAAGATTAATCAAAGATTATATATGCCATTTTATCGTAATTATTATTATTACCTGTAGCCTTTTATTTTCCCTCTCTAGAGCTTCCTTATTTCGAAGTTCCAAAGCCAGCATTTGTTTGGTACTTTGAAGATCATCGCGTACAGCGTCGATGTCGTCCATTTCGTCTGGAATCGCCTCATCTATAGGAGCCTTCTCAGCCTTTTGCATTTGCTCCTCTATCGTCAATTGCCTTCTGAACTTTCTTAGGCCCTCCAGTACAGGCCTCGATCTGTCGTTCGTTTTTACACTTTTCAGCTTGACACCCTCCTGGATTTGTTTGAGTAGTTTGTTGTGCACATTTGACTTTTCTGAATCGAAAACGAAATGCGCATCTCCTATCGAATTAAGATAATTTATTTCTTTAATTTACCGAGATCGTAATCGTTCTAACAATCTTTTGCTCTTGAACGGTGTACCTGATTTCGAAGATAGAATTTTTCCTTTTCGTGATTCAGAAAATTATCGATAAATATCTATGCATATGTAGACTAATTATATCATTAATCGCTTTTGCAACACGTATTTTGGTCCCCAGCCAATTGATCCAGTTTTAAACGAGCTACGACCGAGCATTAATAATATTTGTCATCCATTTTACCAATACAAATGCACAGATATTATAATGTGAAGTATTAATTATATCGGTAATCAATCTAGTTCCCAGATATTTGCGATAACTTCGAGAATAAAGTCAGATTTTAATATAATACCTTGTACTAAATTTACGCTTACCGGCTGGATCAGCTGTGACCTTTGTGATAACCCTCTCGATGAGGGGCGCACTTCTGTCGTTGCAAACGACATGTCGTAATTTTTTACCGCTCTCGACTTCCTTCATCATGCATGCCCAGTCCGGGCGTTTTCTCGGTCTTGACTTCAACATGTCTATGGTTTTCTGCGCTTTCGCCGATAGAGGCGCCAAATCCTTCAATATCGTCCTGGATGGAGGTGGTGGTGGTGGTCGTGGTGGCGGTGGTGGAGGTATGTTTGCCCTTGAAGCGCTCTTCGACAGCGTAGGAGCTCCTTTTATGATTATCATTTAAATAACGTTCGATTAACTCATTTACAACTATTATCGGAAATATTTTTTGCATACATTTGATCGCCGTTTATTCGAATTCACTTTTTGTATGCGAAAAAACGTATACGTTGTAAATAAAAAAAGAAAATAGAAGAACTTGCCGGTCGTGCTCTCGCTCTTAGAGAGAGGAATCTGGTCACCCCGAGACCTCGATCTCTCGACGCGAGTCTGACGCTCGAGTTGCGGTCTCGAACTTGGCTCTGGTCGTCCATTTTCCCGTGTCTTCGAAGGTGCTGGTGACGGGGGTTGACCTGTTTTCTTATCGCTCTTTGGTTGCGATGGCACGATGGTAACTTTACTCGTCTTGCGACTATCGGCTGTAGGTGCCGCTGCTGATTTTGTCTCAGCCGGCTTGGCATCTGCCGGCTTTGGTACACTCTGAAAAAAAAAATATATATATATATACGTAAACATAATTTTGATTATACTTGTCTTAAGATATACCTTACTGCAATTGCTGTGTGTGATGCAATCGAGAAAGAAATTTTAGGATGAAATAATTTATCTCAAGAAATCGTTATGATTACGATATATTATTCTCAATGCGATATTTATTATTAACACAAATATCAAAAAAATCACAAGAAAATACTTTGTTAACTTTTTGGCATCAGTTTTTCTGAGTCATACAAGTTCAACGTCGTTTCTCACAGAGTTAAAATAGTGCGATAAACCTATTTATTATAAATAATTATTTGTTACAATAGCGAGCATAAAATAAACGAAAATAATTTTAATTAGTAGCAGAAAAATATAGCATAAATAACAGTTTGCTTTACATCTGAATAGATTTTACTTTAACGCACTCTAACGAGCGATGTCTAAAAATATATTCCGTCGAAATTTTTTTGTTATTGAGAACGGACTTATTTTTTCAAAAGAGAAATAAACAATAATAGGTACCTTTTTAGCACTTTGCATACAATAAATTAGAAAACTTAAATGAAACCATTTTGGAAAAGTCACACTTACTCTCACCATTTCAGGCACTTTATTTGCGAAAAACGTTTACTAAACTGTTCCCTTTTGTAAACGAAAAATTTAATTTAACTTTTGTAATCACTCTTTAACTTTAACATAACCATTACTTATTATAGTTCACAATCGGGTGTATAACTACGTGGATTAAAACGGATTTAGTAAAAAAATGACAAGCATTAGCTGCAGCGATAATTCACGCGACTCGTTCAGAAAAGCTCTGACCGCGAATCCGAAAAAAAACTAAGAAAACCCTATCTATATCTTCTTGCTCTCTTCGTAAGCGTGCGTGGCTTGGCAACTCGTCTTGCGCACGATCGTCGTGTCTTTAAATATAAAAGCTCATCGACTTCCTTTTCTCATGTGTTTACTATACGTGTATTAATGATCGCTCGTGCTTTACGGCTGTTCAAACGTTAAGTTTCTTCGCTCTTTCACTCTTTCGCTTACTTTCCTTCTCTCTTTGAGTGGGGATATTTTATTACAATGCTGAAATTTTAAATGGCTATTTATTTGAGAAATTCTAGTTTCGACTTGATGTACGAAGTCCGTGCGTAATAATACGCAATGAATTGAGAAATAAACAATGAGAAATTTGTATAATTATTAACTTTTTGTATCACTTGTATTTACACGTGTTTTCTGCGAATTTTTATTTGTAGTTAATTAACAATGAGTCTCTTGTGTATTCTTTTAATTAAATTAACATTTTATTTCATGATTTTAAAAGAAATTTGTCTGACTGTTCGATATTCATAAAATATGTCTACTCTTTTTTCTAGTACTCGTGCACGTAAGACGTGCCACAACTCGTTTTTCACAGATTTTACGCAAATCTGAGGAAAAATAAAGGAACCTTGAGCGTGTAGTATTCAAACGTCGAATATAACGAAATTCGAAAGAACAAATGTCGGTAACCTTCGGCGATCCTTCTAAAAGTGTTTATTCGCTGGCCGACGTATACAAAAACACGAAGTCAAGTTTTGCTCGGGATTTTCTATGCTTCGTACGCTATTAAAATTTTTAACGACGTCGCCGTGTAGAATCACGCTTAAGACGACAAGAACGATGGACTCTGTTTACTTCCTGTTGTTATGTATATTTATTTAGTTGGCAATTTTGGCGTCGATCACGCAAAAATTGGGAATGAGATCAGCATTGAGCGAGTGAAAAGTTGACATACGTCATTTTTCTTATTTATTCTGACGTCAGATAGACCTATTTTTGATAACACAATATCGTTATTAACCTTCTCGATTCGGTATACCGGATGACAGCATTTTTGCAGAGGATTTTTTTTTAGAAATTTTCAAGAGTTTGGAAGAGAAACTTTTCTGACTTGGAACGCACCAAAGAGTAAACTACGTATTCGTAATGAAATCAAACAATCATTATTCTTTTAAACCCGTAAGTGTATGTTTGGTCGGTGTGTAACTAGTTAGTTTATTCTAAGATCCGCGGAAAGGAGCTTCGTTTTAAATCGCTTTGTTTTACCCATTTCGGCCGTATACAATGTGTAGAATATTGCAACTGCGCAACAGAGAAGATTGAAATATTTAAAACTTAATATTAATTTAGATCACGTAAAGTATTAACTGATCTAATTAAATAGCCTGTTTATATACAGATATACATATTTAAAGATAATACTATACATAATATTCGAGTCTCTATTGCGTAACGAAGCTATAGCTAACTCAAAACAAAACCACGTGGTAAACCAGAAATAGACGCATAGGTTCGTAATTTGACGTCTTTTAAATTTATACTGTTTATCCCCAGACTTGTTTATGTCATTCTATAATTTATTTTCTTGTCCATTAAATTTTATTAATATACTGATTTTATAATAATCTTGCATTTCTATTTTACAACACACCTCATGTCACATGGACAAGTAATAAAATATTAGTTTTATAGAAATAAATACAAAAAAATCCTTTATTCTAAGAGGAGCAATAAGCATTATGGTGCATGGAGAGAATTTACGTGTTCGTGTTATATTCGAACAAACTGGCGGAAGACGCAGCTGGCGAAGCCGGACATTTGAAATAGATGCGCGTCTTTAAATAATCGTGACCCAAAGGTTTATATATCTCGCCGGGAAGATTCACATAGCTGTACTTCAGCAATGCACCTGCTGAGTTTTGTATTAATTTATGTGCAGTTGGCGTGAAAATCAATTTTCTTTTTCAACATAAATATTTGCCTTGTTTTTATAATTATTTATCTTCGTGAATTGCGAAAAGAGATTCAAGAAATATTGTACATGCATGCGTGTTTAATAACTAGTGAAAATAAGTGCTAGTTAAATCAACTGTACTAGTAGCAATTAATTACATGCTGTACGTGTTATGACATTACCGTTTCTTCATGTGTTTCAAAAATCTTTTTTACTACATTTTACAAGTCTATGAACCATTTGAATGCTTTACGGAATTGTCAAAACAATGTTTAATGTTGAACAATGTACACGATTATAAAATTGATATATTTACCTTGAGCGTGACTTTTGTGAAGGCTGGAGCATCGTCCGCTGAAGTTTTCGAATCTTTTCGTGCATTTAAAGTCCACGGCGCTGCCGGCATCGGTATCGGTGGTGGTCCATCTTTGACCCAGGGTGGCCTAAACGTCGTCCGTTGGGGTGGTTGACCCCCAGCGCCAGGCATCGTTCCCCTACTTTCTTCTCCTTGTTTTTAGACTTTACTTTTTGGCTAGATTATAGCTCAATATTGCCTGAAACACGTAATTATTTAAGATGTATGTTTTTTAATCTTATTCAACGTAAATTATATTCAAATGCGAAACGACATAACCATTTTGAATATGTAACTTATGAACGTAACACAAAAACATCGCGAATAACCTTTCACACACTGAGAAAGTATTTGGATCTCTAAATTTAAAACAGTAAACCTACTTTACGAATTTTTCGTTTGAAAAAGCGAAATACAATTGTTATCCGATAAAAAATCGTCATTGTATGTGTACAATTGTGAAAATAGCGCGATTTTAATAGTTAAACGATCAATGAACTTATTTATATTAACCAAAACACCGGTATCGCTTCAATTCAGCCTATCAATGTGTCTAATTCGAATGCAAGATGAGTAGAAAATTCTAGTGTAGTCAGACTATCTAAAGTCATCCATTTAATATACAACTACTGTAATGTTTCTCACAATTTAACAAAACAAATTACGTCTTGCCTCGTATGTAAACATTTTACGATTTGTAACGTTTCGTGATCGATGACTTCATCGATAAATACATTCGTTTGAATTCTCTTATATAAAAAAATATTATCCAGCACAATCCAGTCTAATTTCTCCCGTGGACTTGTCGTAAAAGAGAATGTGTCGCCTATGTACGTGTCTCAGCCATCCAAAAATATCATCAAAGACAGTCGTCGCACCGATAAAAATATATACACCGGGCTTTCGAACCGTCGCTCTCTTTCCCTTTCTCTC
This sequence comes from Apocrypta bakeri, assembly GCA_018906985.1. NCBI lineage: Eukaryota > Metazoa > Arthropoda > Insecta > Hymenoptera > Pteromalidae > Apocrypta > Apocrypta bakeri. Next base: position 14,116,025 of record JACCIA010000001.1, read on the forward strand.
TCTTTCTCTCTTTCTTTACGTTGCAGCCGCGAATTATCCGCCGTTACATATCATCTGTAAAACGACTAAAGCATGGACTCTTTTCGGTAACGTCAATCATGGTGCCGCATTAAAAAAACTAAAATCGGCTCACATGCACAAGCCGCTATTCGCTTACTTATCGGTGAATTCTTACACACCTATTGCACGTATATATATATATTGAATGATGTATATATATACTTCTGCTGTTTCTGCAAAGTTAGCCACTATACACCACGCTCCTTCTTGTATATGTTTATTTAATGAATTGAGTAAAAGAAACAGTTGTGAGAATGCAAGAGGAAAGAACCAAGTGATTTTTACGCTGGTCGATATTTTTCGGAGTCGCGCGCGCGTCGCGGACTTTCCCTGACTAGGGGAAAGATCGCTGCGTTGGGTGCTCGCGGCGACGAGACGGTTCCATCGACGATCATCGCCGCAGCTCTCTCGTTCTATCTCCCCGCCCCGGAAGGTGCGGCTATTTTGGTGTTCCTGTGACGTCACGCGTCTCTGGTACGGAAATAGCGAGGTTCTCTCATTCTCCTTCTTCTTTCACCAGTTTTCGGCTACTGCTGCTGCTACGTCTCATTTTCACGGCGAGAAAAGCGTCGCCATTGTCGATCCACGGATATCGCTTACGCACAAGCGCTTTATATTATACTTTTTACTCGCATCAGGGAACGTGCGCTGTTTTCGTCATCGGTACTTTTGTTCCTGATTTTCGAGGAAGTCTCACACGGATGCATTACTTTAAACGTGGAGTAGATTTGAATTTTTAGATTTCCAATTTCGTATATTTCGAATTATTCTTCTGATTTTTATTATCGTAATCGTACATTTGTGCTAATATAGAATGTTGTACACTTTAGTCAGTTTTTTTTATTATTATTATTTAAGTAGTCTTAAAGTCTCTAACGAGCTCTAAAGAGTAAGTTCTTATGATAAATAACTCGCTAATTAACCAACACGTACTGTGGAATCATTAAAAAAATATTTCTTGGCAAGAATCCACAAGATCGTATGTTTCGGTTCCAAACCAACCACGAACAACTCACGAAGATACATCCTCGTCATTTCAGGCCTCACAAGCTTCTCGAGCGTCAGTACCAGCTACAGGCGCAGAAACGTCATGAAGAACATCTTCGTCAGGACTACTACCGACAAACTGCTCGGTATTTCGAACGTGAGGCCGCAGCGGCCCGACAGTTTCATTCCTGGAGCACAAAAGGCCCAGAATGTTACTCCGACAGAGTGGAAAAGCTTCGAAAAGCGGAACAGCTTAAGAATCGTCAAGAGAAGCTTCGTCGACTACTTCTCGACGAGAATGAAAAATACGCGAAAGAGTTAGAAGAGCAGAAAAGAACCAGGAGACGTTCGAACGAATCTGTCACCTTAGAAGAGCTAAGGCAAAAATTGATGGAAAAAAGAGCCGAACAGAGCTTATATTATCCTAACGCGTGTAGGAGGTTGAGAAGTTACTCGTCTAGTCCTGCAGATATGACTAAAAAATTAGAAACTTTAGGTATTGCTAATAATGGAAGTGATAGCGTCAGACCTGTTAGTAGACACAGGTAATATTTCGTACCTTGGGTCTTGACTTGGTTATGTTTTGTGACATTTCTTCATTTTGGTTTAATACATTTCATTTTCTTCTTTTTCTTCATTATTTTGTTTACTGCCTTTAGGTTAATGATTTTTGTTTGTTTTTTCTTTTGAACAATAAATTTTTTCACGCCATACATTTTTTGTGAAAATTCTTTAATTTCGTGACGAGTACTTCAAATGACACGAAAGTACGATTTTACGTTATCGACTTTCGTTCATTAGTTTCTTTCAGCTCGTATAGAAATATTTTTATATACATATATATCTATGTGCGCTACAAATTATAATATTATATACTTATCACGATTATGTCGTAAACTTCATGGGAATGGCATTTAAAAATGTATTCTTTTCTTTCAATGCGCATATTTTTAATATCTTTTATATTTAATTAAATGTTGAATAATAAATAAGCAATTGTTCTTATTGAATCACTGAAAAACAAACATTCGTATTTTTCTAGTTACAGTCACAAACGATTCTCGACGAGTCCATCCTTAGAAAAGGCATTATACTACGACTACGAAGAAAATATCAACGATAAAAACAAGAAGATTCTAACCCCTCCTAGTAGATACGCAGAATCTCCTAAATCGTCCAGGATGTCTGAAAACGGCCTCAGTAACAACCTACGATTTGCAGCTCGCCGTTATCATCAAAGTCTCGGTGAAACAAATCTCCGAAACGATAACAATCAACACGATACTCTCGAGTCTTCAAAGAATCAGAAAAACAACGACTTTCATCTCCTTTCATCTAAACAACAGTGTGAGGAACTAAATAGGTCCAATCATACAATCGAGGAACATAAAGACGATAACGGCAATGCCAGCGAAGTTAATGAAGATCAATTAATCGAAGAAAGACTCTTACAATGTAATGGTAATGGTACAACAAACGGCTCAGTGGAAAATAATAAATCTTTATCCAAGGACGTTGAAGAGCTAAAGTCATGCGAAGTCGAAGTTATGGAACCTTTGCGCACTGAAATTGCACCGAATACTGAGAACGACGAGACAGACTATGTCATTGAAGACGATGATGCCGATAAATATCGTAGAGGTAACATGCGTCAGAAAGAGGCCGACGTAGCCGGCGATGCCAATATTTCCGTAAAGATGTATCGGTATCTCAAGCATAATGATTTGAATCGTCAAATTCTGGATCTGGCTAAGAGAGAACATACGTTTGTGATAAAGCAGAGCTTCGACGAAGCATTGAGACTTCGAGAAATGAGGAACGAATTGATTCTACTGAAGAATAAGAATCTTTACGAAAATGAAGATCTTAAAATCAGTGAGCAGACCAGGGCAGCGGGTCTTAAAGTTGTCGAAGAAAGGAACAAACTCAATGAACAGAGAACAAAGATGCGCAACACCATATTGTACAGGTAAATATTTCAAATTTATTTTTATAAAATTTTTATTTTATTCATTCATGTTATGTCATAGTACACATGATTCTCCAAGCTTCAATTTTTTCGTGCAAAATTATTCGCATTTTTCTTCGTGATGTATTTTTTGTTATTTCATGATGCGCATCGTTTGGCAAGATGCCATATTAAAAGATTCGAAGAAGCAGGAGACATAATTTTCAGATTTTGCGTCTTATGTTTTTTATTACACTCTACATAGCCAAGTAATTCGTTTGGTAATCCTATACTTTTATTTCCAATATGTATTATTTCAAAAGCTATATGGGATGATTAAATTAACGATCATTGGAACGTTTATTAATTATGCAAAACTAGCAATTATAAACACGCGTACATCCGAAGCTAGTTGATATTAAAAAATATTATTAATAATAATAAACAACTAAAATCATTAAAATTATATCCTTCAATTAGTGAGAAATTTACATGATTTATCATGTTTGAATACAAATGTAAATCGCCGTATTTCAATACGTATAAAATAAACGAACGCCCAGTTCGATCACTCGCGCGTGTGTGGTACATACTGTAATTATTCAAATCTAAATATTCTACGACCTGTACACTTGCGATGAATTTAACATAAAAACCGGTCGTATAATAACAAACGCGTTTTAGTTTCACCACGTGAAATTCTCGCGAAAGTTACGAGTTCAATTACCTGATAATGCTGCCTCGTGTGCGCGCCTATAATTTTTAATTTTTTTCCGCTTTTTGCAGTATTTCGTTATATTTCGCCGGTATAAATAACGCATTATATGCGTCGATGTCGTCGTTGCGATGCAACTATGACTTCGTAATGTATTACCATCGCTGCAAACCAGTCCAAATGTCTGTCGATGTAATAATGACAATTTTATTTACGAGCGGTGTAGAGACATGTGTGTATATGCGTCTGTTATATACGCTCTATTTGTAACTTCCACTTTTACACTTGTTTTAAAACTGCCAATAGAATCGCGAGTACAACGAGAAGATTTTTTCGCTGAGATATAGAAAAGAATCGGAGCGTACGCTAGTGGATCATTGTCCGAGAGTATTCGTCATCCGATCAACTAACGACCATACGAATTCTGAGCGTCAATGCCAAGGGTCTAGGGCGCGTCGAATGACAATTATACACATACGTATATAACACACTCTCAACACATCGACTCGATTTAAACTGCATCACGGAGCAGTGCGGGCGTTGTTGCGCAAAGCTCTGTAGACCGTGCCAAAAGCCTTGTCGCGCATCGTAGTCGACGTTTCTCAATAAGACTTGTTATTCGATCATTTTTTTTCAGAACGTCACAAGCAGGCTTATCACACTTCGTTTCGGTTATTTTTTTTCACAAAGGGAGGCGCTACTGCTGCTCCAATTAAGCAAATTTATGAATGCAAGAGCCGCTTACGATTCGTGATTCTTATTTTATTTTAAGTATTGGGTTACAACGCCGTTGGATGGTTGAGCAATCTCTCGAGCGATGCTTCTTATAAAAAAACGTTGTTTCAAGGGTCGAGCAATTTTTGTTTCCTTAGCTGTTGTATTTACGATTAATCGCTTGCTTGTCGCGAGATGCGAAAAACAACAGGATGCACATTCGTTTAATTCAAGTCGCATATTTTCCTTGTTTACGCGTAATACGTTATTTTAAATAATTGAATAATCGTAGTACTACTATTTTTTAAGTAGAAACATGAATTTCATACTGTATAAAAGATTCCGCAATCGATGCTTCATTATCAGTACTGAATGCGAGAATCGAAATAATGTTGAAACTATTATTTGAATTATGTCTAGTGACGAGGCAAAAGATTTGTGGAAGCAATGGGTTCGCGAGGATGACACTCTGGCTAACATGGAAACAAATGCAGCCAGGGATCTAGTATTGCAGGATTTAGAAAACGAGTGGCAGAGTTTGGCTCTTGGTGATAAAAATCGAATTTCCCAGCTGTACGACAAGATCATGACTAAATCTGATCTACAGAACGAACATAAGCTTGCAGCCGTGCTTCGGGCTGCCAATGACGGCCAGAAACAATACATGAACTATCTGGCGAAGTAAAAGCTATTCGTCCATCGTTCTCCGCTCCGACTCACCAATTGTAATGTTAACGATTGCGTCGTAATACACATTATAACATTTTTACAAAAAATGCTTATAATGTGAGTGAACCGTTATCTCCGTCGTTCAGTAGGAATCGCTTTTAATATGATTTTTATAAATACTTGTTCTGATGATATAATACGCGATGGACGAGGACAGATTACTAGGTAATTTGTTGGTATAGTTCGTCAGTCAAAAGGACAATATGAATGATATTTTTGATGATATTGCTTGTATAATTGACTGTTTACTAAGACTTGATAATCTGCATTTAGATATTTTTCTACTTTTTAAACTAAGCTTATACATTTACAGTATTGTATCGAAATAATAAATTTTCTATTTACTGAGACTAAGAAGTTATGTTTGTTGTGTAGTATGAGAGTTCGTGTATTTCAGATGTATTATTTATGAACTTCCGATTCGATCTAAAATTTCACATTATGATGTATATTATCTTAACATGTGTTTAGTATTGTTCGTTTTATAAAGATTAATCAGTTAATATTTACGTTGAATAATTACTCGAAGGCCATCTTCTATTGTAAAGACTGTTTATAGAGTGAATGCTTCGATCATTAGTGTTTGAAATATTTGATAGATTAAACTATAACTACTTTTTTATGTGTCCGTATCCGTAACAGTTAACTTGCATTTGTATTTAAACCCTTACCTATTCAGGAGGACACTTTTGTGCTTTCGGTGAATAATAAAATTATAATACGTAAACAGTATTTTTTGTATCTTTGATTTATTTAACAATTATTAACACTTCTATAGATGCACTTATCTAATGTTAGTACAGTTGTACTTGCAGCGACGTCGCGGTAAAGTAAAATGACGATTTACCGACACTGAGTTGGCGCTTTTAACGCAAGATGGAGTTGTCTGTGATATCTAGTTGACTTAGTTATTTACGTCGGATAAGAGCTATATTTTTATATTTAGCGATACATCATTTTACGATTCGATAAACGGCTGATAAATCTTTTATGCAAATAAAAGCAGTCGTAAAAGTAAAAAATGTTGCGAATAAACGATAATTTTTTCAAATGGTCATTTAAAATCGAATCTTCAAAAATTATTTCTGATGTATATTCCGGAATCAGAAAAGCATTTGCATTTAACAGTATTTCATCCCCAAAGTAAACGAATATTCAAAAAAATAGGACATGGGGTACTTCATAACGATCTTGACATTTCGCGCGCTCTCTATCGCTCTTGCCATAAAAAATGTATCACCACTTCGCGCAACACGACAAAAAGAAGGCAAAAAACCTGCCTCGCCTCGACGAGAGGACGAAAAAAACCGAACGTTTCCCATTTCGTTCCTCGGAAAAGCCACAGTTTCAATCAACTTTACGTCGACGTTAGATTTGACAGGGTCATTGGTATATCCAAGAGTCATCGCTCAACGCCTTGGTGAGACCGAAAAAGACACTCGATCTCCCATTCCAAAAGCTGCACATATGGCCGGCGCTTGCTGTCCTCTTTTCAATTTTCTCGCTGTATTCGTGGTACTCGTCGCGCATCGCTTATTCTTTCGAGATGTCGCCATCTCACTCTTGTCAGTGGAAAAAAAACGGAAAAAAAACCAAAAAAGAAAAATAGAACGGCCACTAGATTTCTTTATTAATCTCGAGTGGAGTTTGACGCGACATGTGTATATAGGTATGTATATGCGACAAGAGAAAAGAGAGACGAGGAAGAAATTGTAGGTTTTATGCTGTCGTGATTGCACGTACGTAGAGATGTGTAGGTAGAGAGAAGGTGGAAAAAAAGTGGGAAATGAGATGTAAAGATAGAACGCTGTCTGCCGTCTTGGTAAAGTTGCATATTAGAATTCTGCGAGCTCGCGACGTGCCTATTTTCGTGGTTTGATGTCGGCTGGCGTTGATGAGGTTTGCGCATTTTTTTTCTCTGTCTATTTCTTTTTCTTCTACTTCCGTGTCACTTGCGCATTCGAATGGCTTATTTGTCCCTGAATATGTACAATCTGCATTCTGCACGTTGCACGTACACATAGAGAATGAAAAATAAAAGAAAAGAAAAGTCGAACGCTAGTTTAACAACAACAAGTGTCCGCAAAAAGCGAATGGATTAGCGTTACCGCTGAGGATACAGCGCTGAGTTAAATCAGAGAGCATCAGCAGCCAAAATGGAAGGGGTGGATACGGTGTCTTATGTTAAACGGGCGTGTGGTTCATCGTACGGGACGTGTTATTAGCTCTCGCACCCTATTCCCTCTCGATCTCTCGCCGTCGGATGTCTCTCTCTCTCTCTCTCTCTCTCTCTGTCTCTCTCTCTCTGTCTCTCTCTGTTCCTTCGCTGCTTCTGCTTCATTTTTTTTTACTTGCCGACTTCCTATAAGGCTAGAGACGCGCGAGTTTAATTAACATAGCTGCCGCGGAAGCTTCTTCTTTTTTTTCCTTTTGCCAGAAAAGCAGAGGCAAGTTTCACGGGCCATTGCACGTTACGCGCACACGCGTTTTCTCGGACTGCAGGCGTGGTCCAATTTTCTCTTCTTCTCTGTCTTATTCTCAGGAGAGACTTAGGTGTTCATCTCTCTCTATCTATATATATATTTGTCTGTGTGCAACTTCTTTTCTTTTGGCACACATGTTATATGAGGGGTGTGCAAGTGGCTTATCTTCGTCGTAGATGCGCACTCTATCACTTTTTAATTTCAGCCTTCGGTAGTTTCTGCTGAGCTTTTTTTGCGCCGCCATTTGTCAGGAATATATTTTAAATTAATATCGCTTCTATAAGCGCGCCTGTGTATTTCTCTGTAAAATATTGATTCAAAGTACGAATTTTTCGAAAGTTCAATTAATTAATCTACATATATAGTTTGGAAAAGCTATACGCGTCATTTAATTATTGAAAAAAATCTCGTATCTCGATGATTTCACGTATATATGTACATAACGCATCTCTCCGTGCGTGCAAATGAATATCCAGACATTTTCCATCAAATCGTATGTGTATAATACGCAGTTACACACATTTGAATATATATATATGTATATCCTCGGCGAAACTCGCTTATCCTGATTAAAATCCCAATTATATATTACATATACAAGCCGAGAGAAAGAGCGAGCGATTTTCTCGCAATTTGCATTTCCTCGCTCGCATTTCCAGTCCGTCGCAACAATAAACAAATAATACTCAGCCGTAATAACCTCTTTCCGGAGCTTTCCTCATTTTCTATTTCCCTCTCCTCGACCTGCCAAACTATCTCTCTGTAGAAATGCATTTTTCGACGGGTACACCAGCAGCAGCACTACCAGCAGCAGCAGCAGCAAATGGGATTCGGAGTCAAATTAGCCCGAGAAAATTTTTTCTCTTTCTGCAGCAGCGTGCAGTCCCGCGCTTCTTCTCGTCGGCGCTTCGACCGAAAAGAAACAACGAGGACAAGGAGGACAAAAAGGGGCCCGAGTATACGATGATGAAGGGCGAGAAGAAAGAGAGGACCAAAGAATATATGTATATGTATATGCAGAGAAGCGAACCACTGGCCTTCCGTAATAATTTCTCCGGCCCTTTTTCCCGAGGGTCTACCTTCGCGCGACTCTTCTTTCTCCTTTTTTCAAGCTAATTTCAAGCGGGACGAGTAATATCAGGGCTATATACTCGCGGTGAGTCGAGTTTTTCGAAAGAAATGCGAAAAAATATGTATATACAGATATATATATATATATATATATAGGTATGTGGGAATCTAAAAGTATACAGTATACACACATCGTTAATACGACTCTATTGACTTTTAATTACAGCCTCGCATTGTTTTCTACGTATACACATACTCTGGCAAGCTAGAAACAATGCATGTGCACGACTCTCTGACTAAAGAGACATTTTTTTGCGTCGAATGAATGTGCGCTGTGTTTGTATGTACGAATACCATGTACATTGTTCAATATACATGTTGTGTAGATATATGTATACCAGTCGAACGATGGCTTGAATTTGCTTTTATAATTTCAAAGAGTGTAGCTATATATAAGCTTCCGAGCGCGTGCGATGCTTTTTCCAAGAAAATTTCGCGCACTTTAATGCAATATTATTGCGGTCAGAAATTCGATCTGAATATATATGCGTGTAAGATGTAGGGGGAGAGAGAGAAAACAGTATTTTCTGCAGGGAACGATGGCGATGATATTGAATTACGAGATAATAAAGTTATGCTTTCGCGCGCGTTCCACTAATTATTTTACGAATCATAAATTTGTTTACAAGAACGAGATTGCTTCCGAGTCTCTCGAGACGTTGTCTTATCGATTGATTTTTCTGTCGAGAGGGAGAGAGAGAGAGAGAGAGACTAATTTTGGTTTCCTCAAAACTAGAAGCTAAGATATTCGAAGACGCGCCAGACGCAAAAAATCTCTCGCGACACATGCCACGCGCGACAAGATGTCTCTCTTTCTCTCTCTCTCTCTCTCTCCCTTTTTTTTCCCAAAGTAATTAACACCACACATGTCCAACTCGGCAGCTACTTAATCATAACTGAAAATTTCCCCGACGAGTAGTGTAAAGCTGCAGTGGCATACACGGCCGATTAAGCGTCTCTCGGAACTAATTGCCTCATTATCGCCGGTGCAGACTGCGGGACCCTTCGACTTTTCTTCAGCTGTGTAACTACCCTCGTTACGTCGCTATTCATCATAATACCGCGTATACTAACTATGCTCGTGTCTCTAAACAGATTCACTTTTTCCGATTACTTGCCGGAGGGTCTTAGCTTTCGGAATCGAGCTAACGATTCCGCGACTTTAATTTGAATTATGTTGCCCTACTCGTCCTCGTTGTTGTTCTTCGAAAGCAGAGTTTACGAGCTCTACAAGCTTATTTTTTTTATAACGAAATAAAGCTTAGAAAAATAAACAAAGCTACCAAGCACAATTTGTCAACCGAGGCTACGTAAGAACGACATCTTATTTCCTACGCTCGCAAGCTTTTCACTTTTTTCCCCCGAGTGACTTCCGTTGTCGAGGTCTCTCTTGCTCTCTCTCTCTCTCTCTCTCTCTCTCTCTCTCTCTCTCTCTCGGCAAAGAGAAATATTTCTTTGCCTTTGCCCGCAACGAGAATTTCCTAGACGTAAACATGCTGAAGATAATGAAATGGGAGGAAAAGATTTTTTTTGTGTACATTGCTAAAAAAGATCTTAATTTTAATGCACTTTTTAAATACGTTAGTTTCAGCTTCAAATAAAATGTGCAAGCGATTTGAATGAATATCAGTGTAGAAGAGCTTTTGTTTTTCAAGCTTGTTTGACGTACCGCTGTCGAAACCGACACGGAAAATGATAAATTTACGTTAAAATTGAAGAGAACAATGTTTATAATATCTTTGCAATATCAGCAAGTGCAAAAAGCTTTGAAATAAACGCTTAAACCCGGGAGTGAAATTCAGCACATTTCTAATAAGTACGCGGTATACGAATACAATCTTGAGAAAGAAATCTGATTATACACATTGCTCTATGCTTTTACATAATTTTGCATAATACCTGAGCTGTCGCGTCCATCATCCTGTGGTGGTACAAGCTACTTCGAAATAAAGCATCTCCGGCCGTCGCTCTATCAAATGTGAAAAAAAACGTCCTATATAGAAAATGAAGAGACGCTAAAATTGTAAATCAACAGGATCATCGCAATTTTTCCGATAGTAGTAAGGGCGAAATTAAACGCATACAAGCGTTGTCTTGAAACGATATCCGTTCTAGAAACACGTGCAGAAATCTCCTCCCCTTTGTCGACAAAGGTATCCAGAGTAGTCTTCCGTGAAAATCCGGCCGATCCGGAGCTTGCAAAAAATAAAAGCTCGAACAGAGCGCGGGCGGCACGGTCCCGAAAAAAGCATCGCAGCAGCCGAAAAAAGAGCTTCGCGCAAAAAAGGGGGCATAAAACAAAGCTGGAGTATACGCGGGTGCCCGCGCGATATGTATTTTTGCGTGTATATACGTTCCGTCTCTCTCTCTCTCTCTCTCTCTCTCTCTCTTTTGCTGTTATGTAGAAAAATAAGTACATAAGCTCGGGCGTGCGTGTGTATAGACGTGTATACGTGTAGGGGAGCGTAGGTGTGTGCGTGTATAGCTGTGTGTTTCGGAGGCTACCTATCTATAGGTACCAAATGGTAAATGAGAGGGTAGACGTTGGCTCCGGACGGCCGCAGCTAGCGGCGACCCAAAGCTCCGCGCGTCTACCGCGCGCGCGGCTCTTGCTCTCCTCTCTTTCGCTCTGTATATATATGAGCCGCCACGTACGGGGTGTCCGCTAAATAACTTATGCGCATATAAGAGCGTCCGCCCTTTTTTTCCTCCCCCGGCTATCATTTTCTCTCGTACTTACGCTGCCCGCGCCCTGCGCTTATTTTTCTCCGCGGTTATATAAGAGATCGAGAGAAAGAGAAGTTTTTCCGCCCGGAATTGAACGATCGTAAAGTCAGCTTATGATTCGAAGCTCGGGATTTCCGGGTTAATCGCTCGTTGTGATTCTAACGCGTGAATATCGTCGAGTATTCGAAAAATAAACAATGCGAAGAAAGGAAATGACGAGTTTTTTCACCGCGCTGCGGTTTTTCCCGGGAAAGATCGGCGCGAATTTAGAAAAAGATATTGGTACGCGCTCCTGCGACAAAGACGACGCTGATCGAAAGCTGAACAGTAAAAATTCGAAAGTCCGTCAAAGGTATATTGCACGCCTCTTCGATTTTCCAGCGGAGCGTCGAGCTCTTAATTTTCGGAGGCCTCCTTAATAGCTCTCACTCGATAAAGTACGGCCCGTTGTTGCAGTGTGAGCGCGCGCTGCTACTTGGATTTCGAGAGGGACGGCCGCCACTTCCAACTTGCCCGACCGCGAGAAAAGAAGCATTAATTAACTTGATCGTCGTAATAAAGAGTCCGGCTCTCTTTCTCTCTGTTGTGCGCGCACCGCTGGTGTAGATCGATGGCCGTGATTACGGCTGGACCGAACACTGGAGCTAATGTCTCTGTTCTTTCTTTTTTTTTATTCTTCCCCCCCCCCCCCGCCTTCGCTCTCTTTCGCTCTCGTTTCAGTTTCGAAGAGTCGAGAGAAATGTCGAAAATTAGCAGGTCCATTTATCGGCCTATTTTCGAGCTGCCTCTCTTATTTTGCAAGAATATTATCGTCACGAACGAACGGATTGAGATCGGGACGCTGAGAAACGAGGAGAGCGTCACCAGCTCGCACGACAAGAAACAACGCGCGAATATATATATATACACACACACAGAACGCAACGCAGGTATTATTCAAGGAGATAAGAAGGCCGGTCATCAAAAATTTATTGAGCTATAACTTTGCAAATTCAGCTCCTTCTCTTTTGTGTCGACTTTTCAATCGCAAGTATATTATACGCGTGCGCCGCTGCACGAAAGTTCGTATTTCTATTTTCTATATCGCGTACCACTTTTCAAATAGGTTAATAATCCTCTAAATCATAAGCATCTTATTTTCGAATACAAATCTAAAACTGCGATCGCAGCGTCCGACAATCGTACCGTAATTCGTGGAAAATCCTATCGAGATAAAAACCCACCTCGCGTGTATATGTACATATATCTATATATCTATATAGATGAAGTAGAGAAAAAGAGAGAGAGAAAAAATTACCGAGAGAAAGCACATTAAACTCGCTCGAACATCAGCGTATACGATAAGCCAACGAGATGCAAAGCATTATTCCCATAATCGCAATCAAGGCAGCACACCGGCAGCAACTACCTATTTGATTGTTCGACGTGCTCGCAACCTTATAAGAAACTGAAAAAAAAACAGCTCCACTCAGAAGAATAAGGAGCGTGTCGAAGCATAGATCGATATCGCACGAAATTGAATCCGGGATGCACCGGAGGCTCGTTTGTATGCGTGTGTATATGTCTGAGTGTGTATACCTGTCGTAAAGTACTTTCAAATTGGATGCAAATTCGTGGGCCTAATTGAGTTACGCTGCTCGCGCATCGTGCAACGACATATACCGAAATCGCTTCTCTTTCATCTCTCGGCGCAGATTATCCTCTTTTATTCCGCTTTCAGCTACCTATAATCGGAATGGAAATAAGTTGCTGCACCTGCGTATACATTTTTCTCAATGAGAATTTACCTTCGTTTGAGCGGTGGATGCGACCGAGCAACGATTATATCTTATTCTTTTCTGGATATATTACCGGATTAGGCTTTGACTGATATTCAACATTCCGTTTATTTATTTAAATTAATTTCACGTTATGCATAGGTATATACAAATGTATATATATGAGTTATATACTCATTCGTAAATAGAAGTCCGTTGTATAAGTGAGAAATGCTTGCTTTTAAGTTGTTTATCATTATTGACAACATTGTCGTAAAATTTGCATGCGTCAATAGCTTCTTTTCACCTGTAAATAACTAATATTCTCCGGAATGGCTATAATTAATAGATAACACCTTTTGTTCCGTAACGAACAGTTTCCCGTACACTCGTTTCTGTTATTATCAACATTTTTTGTTCCCTAAAAGAAATATTGCTTTCCTTGAAAAGAAAAAGATGAAAAAAACGAAAATACCAACTAACATCTTATCGGCAAAATAATATTATTCATGAACTTACCAGCTATCGTTTATATTCAGTGAGTCAACACTTATATATATATATATATATATATATATATATATATATAAGCTTACGCGCACTACTATTTTATTATATCCTTACAGTATATGTACTTTAGTACTTTTATATGTATATAATGCATATACTATACACGTTTATTATTGTTGTTCACATATTATCGCATATGTACGAAATTAAGCACTACACCGTCCGTACGTAAACACATAAAAATTCTAATTTCATACGTATACCTTTATCGTTATTTATTTATTTCGATAGATTTTAATTGAATATAGCCGTTTTATTAATATATTTTTAGTAAGCATAATAATACTTGGAAATGGCATTTAAACGACTCGTGTTAAAACTATTATTAAATACGTATCTCATTTATTGGGTATATCAAAAGTTACAAAGCACTTAAGTACTTATAGAAGTACTTAATGGATAGTTTAACCGTTTATTATTTCTGTTCTTTGGAAATATAAACTAACGCCTGGATAATAATTTTTATGCGAGCATTTATGTATTTTGGATCATGTAAAGTGATTGCACTAATAATAACCATAGTTTACTCAAAATACGAGATAAAATCTTTTTATTAACTCATCTTCTGGTAAGTAATCAGAAGAACTGAACCTTCTGTGACTTTTGAAATCGTAAAATATATATTTTACTAGGGGGATACCGAAGATTACCGGAATCATCATGTAGTATATTAATATATAATTCATTTTATTATCACTATAAGCTGTAATTATTTTATCAGTACGAAAATTATCGCTCTCATGGCTGTTACATTTTTTAAATATATATACAATATGTAAATCAAAGAGTAATCATCATATGACATTTTAAAACTTTCATTATTTACCAATAATTATTTGCAACATTTTAGATTAATATATTAGATATTGATATTAAAAATTAGTGATAAAAACGTTGTTAACTTTTTTCGCATAGACTCGACAAATGCTGTCATTGCTCTACAAGAACGAAATTTAATGTACAGTTTACTACACGTACAATACTCATAGACAAATACTTTCAGTACTTATTATATTATGCTTAATCGATGACGAAATGTTGATATTCTAAATAATACTCCTAAACATTTCGTATACGCTAAATTTCACCGTTATTTTTAATTTCGATAGAGACTTAACGTATTCTTCATATGCCTTGAATGATAACATACATACGCCCCAAAGAAGTTGTTATTAAATTTATAGATTTAGAGTATAAAACTGTATACTGATAATAATAGACAATTGTTTAATAAGCAACTATAACTTGTTTTTTACTGTTTATTATACCGCCATTCAATATACAATATGTGCGAAGAAAAAATAATTTCTGTAATAATTTGACGTGATGCTTAATAACTTATCATTATAATACAATTAATTTTTGCAATAATTTCACGCGATTGTACATTTTGAAAAATCATTGTGTACTGTCTGAATAATTCTGAACATAAAATAATCAGTTCTAATAAGTTTTCATAATGAAAATCTTTGAATATTTGTTTTTGCAATATCACAATTTGTATAAATTTATCCCCTAGTACGGAATTCACCTTTATACGTTCTACTAAAAATAAAAGCATATTTCATGTACACGTAGCAATAGAAAAGACAATCCCAAGTTTCCAGAATATGCAACAGAGTATGAAATTCAAAATAACACATAATTCTTATAATTTCCTTTACCAAAAAAGAACGAGTAGCATCATCACGCGTAAAAAAAATCTCGAGCCCAGAGTCCCATAAAAGCTCCCACGAGCTTGCGAAAGCTCCCCTGCGTAATAAACGCAAGTCCAAGTCAGCTGGAGTCACCCGTTATAAGGGTAAGCTCGCGCGTGTGTTCGCCGGCGCTCACACAAACACAAATAACACACAGTCAGAGCGAAAGAGAGAGACAGAGTGAGCGAGAGAGAGAGAGAGAGAGAGACAGAGAGAGAGAGGGAGACAGGCAGTATACTGGCGCACGGCAGCAGCAGCTACGCCGGGCTACGGGGCATATCGGTGTAAGAACGTGGGTCGATGGGATGAGAGAATCGGCCGAGTCCGGAGCCAACGTCGACCCACCGAGTTGATAGGTTGTTCGAGCGAGAGAGAACGGCAGGCCGCGAGATAGAATTAGAGGGAGACGGCGCTACTCTCTCTCCTTTTCTCTCTACCACTCTACTCTCTTTCTCTCTCTCTCTCTCTCTCTCTCTCACTCTCTGAGTGTATATATATACTTGTGTATGTATGTATGTATAGAGATACACGTATATATATGCGCACAGATATATATATATATATATATGTGTATGTGTGTGCGTGTGTATACGTATATATATATTGTGTGTGTATATATATATATATACAACGGACAGACAGAGTGAGACAGGAGGAGGGAAAAATGGAGGCGCGAGTGCGCGCAAGCGAGAGAGAGAGAGAGAGAGAGAGAAAAAGCAGCAGCAGCGGCGGCAGCGGCAGTGGAAAAAAACGAGTGAAGCGAGAGGCGTTGTGCAGAAGGTGCGGCGTGGAAGGAGGAGGTGGAGCGAAGATCGAATAAGAGAGAGAGAGAGGCCTTCGTTTCATTTCGTTTCGTTCGGTTTGCTTTGCTTTGCACAGCGCGTAGGGTATACACTATATATGTACGAAATGAGAAGCGCAGGAGGAGGACGCGGTGAAAAAACGATGAAAAGATAAAACGAGCGAGAGAGAGAAAGAGAGAGAGAGAGAGAGAGAGAGAGAGTCGTGAGAGGAGCTGTTGCTACTACCGAACGATCCTTCCTTCCAGCCAGGCTTCTCGTCTTCCTCCTCCTCCTTCCTTCGAACCTCCTACCTGGCCGCTTGCTCCTACTTGTCCTCCTCTTCTGCACTGTCCCTCCTTCCTCACCACCAGTCCTGCTCATCGTCTTCTTCTTCCCTTTGCTTCTGCTGCTTCTGCTGCTGCTGCTGCTGCTGCTGCTGTTGGTGCTGCTCCTGCTGCTATCTCTCACTGTATATATATATATATATATAAAATCTACACGTACCTATAACTTCGAAGCTCGTAGACTTGCTTCAGTATTGCCAACTTTCCGGGGAAATTATTTCCCCCCCCCCTCTTATTGATTGTCGTCCGATCGACCGCGGAAAGCTCTCTAGATTTTCTCCGAACATTGTGTACTCTCTGCTAGTGTAATGCCAAACAGTCTTCTTCCGACAATGTAAACACAAAGCTAAGGATTTTTCTTCGAATCTATACATCGTTTGAAAAGGAAAAAGCTTTGTATACATACTCACTTTGCGGAGGTATAACAATGAGTTGGAGGGGTGAAATAAAAAATTATTGAAAATATACGTTTACCATTGCGCTTTCGAGATATTATATGTTGAACATACATTACTGTAATAAGCTTCTTCTATACGGAGCAGAAGGATATAAAAAAGCTCGCAGCTTGCAAAAATTAAAAAAATAATAATAAAGAATAAAGATTTCAAGACAGATAAAAACAAGCCACAACGGAAGTGCCTAATTGATAATAACAAAGTTCCGGTGCTTCGTTGAATTTTATGCGCAAAGCCCCGTCCGTAAAGGGGCATTGTCGGTTTTGGCCGTCGGTTAATTATACACTAGTGAAAATATCGGGCCCCAAAACCTCTGTTTCGGGAGAGCGAAGAGCAGCTTCGAAAACGATAATCGTTAATCGATCGGAGTCACCCAACAGGTGGGTAGCAGCAGCAGCAGCACCAGCACCAGCACGCGGATACAGTTTCCGATTGGTCCGACCTACAGTACTGACTCTTATACAACTTTGCAATCAGCACTTTTTTGCAGTCCCATAATCGATAAAATGCGCGTGCACATTTTGCAAATTTTTAGGCTCGCGGCGGAGAGATCTTTGGAAATATACACGCTACACTTATAATTGCGAGAATAAGAACTGGATTTCGTTATAGGGAGAAAGATAGAGAGAGAGAGAGAGAGAGAGAGAGAGACGTAAATTATTCATAATACAAGCCCGGCGCGCTTTTCGAGTTGAAAAAATATCTTATTGAGCCGTATAAAAATCGCAATAAAGAGTTAAACAAACAGTACGAAAACCTGTCAGATTAAGAGAATCACTTACGGATTTGCATAATTGGGATAAGGTCCGCGCGCGCGCACCGGCTCTTCGTCGAATCGCATACTATATGCATATATGTCCGCGAACAAAGCTTAATGGCGAGCGAGCAGAAACGAGCGTATCAACGAGTTGCACCGAGTCCTCTCTCTCTCTCTCTCTTTCTCTCTCTCTCTCTCTCTCTCTCTCTCTCTCTCTCTTTCTCTCTCATCTGGCTATCAAAAACGCGCCGACGCTGCCGCCGCCTGGCCGGTCTGATTGACCATGAGAATCTCCATTGGACACAGTCTACAGTGCTTGGAATGATTTTTCAGGTTACATTTCACGGCGTGAGTGTCAAAAACCTCTAAATGGTGCGCAATCTTCGCGTTCAATGCCCGCTGCGAGTATTCGCGAACGCAATTTGCTCGAAGGAATCGACGAGGGTGTAAGGAGATGTATATATAAATATAATATATATATATTTACGCGAGAAATTTACAGGAAAAAGTGATAAGCCGAAAGAAGCTACCGCTTGTCTGATGGACAACCGTGCCTGGTCAAGTGTAAATAAAATGTATGTGCAAGGATGAAAATATTCGACGAGACTGCGATCGATCGCACGGGTATCATGTAAGTACTATCTACAGAAGCGAGTAATCGAAACGTTGCGTTTTAAAATTAGATTATAAATAATAATCCCAGGAGAGAAAAAGCTCTTCTGTCTCACATAAACGAGGCTTAGAATGCACATAATATACCGATCGCATCACCGCACGGGTATAGAGTAGCCAGGCGATCGGCAGCAGCAAAGGCCTGCTGCTGTCGCTCGTAAAATCTCAGAGATGGGAGACTCCTTTCGCGAGAGCATTAAAGCCCGTCTCTCTCTCTCTCTCTCTCTCTCTCTCTTTCTTGCTCTCTCTTGCTCTCGAAGCGATATCCTTCCCACCGTGAGCGCACACGCCGATAATGAGGGCCGCGCTCTAAGTCAATGAAGGAAATCGTAAAGCGCCGCCGACGTCGTAAAATCCGCGCTCCTTTTTTTCTCTGCGGCTACGACGTCGACGACGACGAGAGCGATGACGATGACGACGACGACGACGACGACGACGACAACGATTCGCTTCTTTATTTCTCTCTCTTTCCACTCGGGGACCGCTCTGTAATACATAAACTGCCGGCGGCGCTGCCGATTTCCGCCGTTGCGTAAGACAGTCGCGCGAGCGGCGGCAACGGTGCAAGTGATAATGATTGTAGAGGCGACGGGGAGACTAGGTGTATTTAAAGATGACACCGGATGTGCCAGAGGTGTACTTTGAAAATATCTCGGCAAATTGCCGGTTTTACCTCTGCCGCCGCTTGCGCGGTTTTTATTACTATGGTTCTTTGACAGGTTACGGCTTTTTTCCTGTAGGTCTTCTATGCTAGGCTGTTTGTTCTCCCTCTCTTTTCTCTCTCTCTCTCTCTTTCTCTGATTCTCTATCTCCCGCGTAAAGGCATCAGCATTTTCGCTGGAAAAAAGAGCGTAGCGTGGTAGTATAGTTCTAAATCAGGCACGTGAAACGTTTTATGCTTGGATAATTCTGTCATTAGCTAAGATCCTCTCCTCTCTATCTCTCTCTCTCTCTCTGTCTCTGTCTCTTTCTCTTTCACGCGCTGTGCGAGAGAATTTTATGATTAGACGCGAGCGCGAGCGCTTTTATGGCGCCAATAAATTTCGACTACACTGTAAAAGCGTTTGCAAATTAATGCTGATTTTTTCACGCTCTAAATGTCCCCCGCAATATCAGTATTAATTCCCGGAGTTTCATTTTCGTTCTTTGCGAAACACGCGCGCGCGCGCGCCGCGGCTATAAAATATTCCACTCGCACACGCGCGCTTAAACAGAAGTCATTTAAAAATTGACTGTCAGTCACGAGAGCCACTACATTACCCGCAGTTATAATGGGAGAACAATGAGAAATCATTCGAAAACAGCAGCCGCTGAATTAAAATAAAAAATATGCGTTGCCTCCCACCCACCCCCCTTCGCCCTCCTCAGAAGCATCGAACACTCGAAGAGCTGCTCTCTCGAGCGCTTTAAAATGACTATCAGTCATCGGCGCGCGGGACAGAAGCTCGATCGCGTCACGTCGCTCACAAAAAACGAAAGAGAGAGATCGAACGACAATGACACACCCAGAGATAGATAGAGAGAGAGAGAGAGAGGGAGATAGAGATTCGTGTTCTAATCTCCCTCGAGTATCTACGGGGTAACTCGCCGTCCGTCGGACTATCTGTGTATACGTGTTGTGACTACTCGAAGACGTTCGACGAAATGTATATAACCATATGCTATATAGTATGAGAGAATCGACGCGTCATCCTTCATTATGCTGATTCTTTGTCGCACACTCGAGTTGCTCCTTTTTTTCAGCACGGCCGACGGCATATAAGCTCTGTGCGAACGTGCGCGCTGAGCTGAATTATAATATATGTGCCGATGCGTGACGAACGGGATTTTCGGATAGTTGCTAATCATCGGCTGCGGATTATCTCGCTGAAAGCATATACGCTCAGACGCGCGCGTTATCTCTATCGTGAAATCGTAGAAACGGTAATTACCTACTCCTCATTCCTCGCCCCCCCCCCTCTCTCGCTCGCTCATTTCTTTTCTTACGCGTGTAAAAAAAATTAGCCCCCTTTTTTACTAGCTCGTTTGTCGCGCGACTAACAAGATTCGTTGCGAATCGGCGATACAGTAGAAAACATAAAGTATAATGTAAACCGAGGCCGTCGACAGAGTTTAAAGAGAAAAAATATATTATCCAGCAACTCTGCGAAATTTCTTGATTATTCGCGGCGGCGGCAGCGGCGGCAGCGGCGGTGGTAGTACACTGCAAAGATGAGAATCTCTCGAAGCAGTTCAAGGCTCCACTTCTACTCTCCCAATAAGTCACGACAATCTCGGCTTGCGCTGCAGCACCGAGTTATTAGCTAATGCTACGCTATATACGCATTAATATGGGCATAGCGTGCAGTCGTATAATACCCATACTAGTATACCTCCTAGTATTCTTGTGTTTTTTTTTTTTTTTTTTCATCGAGATTGCCTGCCTTTTTCCCGTTGAAATATAGGACAAGCAAATTTTTCTCTCTCACTCCTCCTCGTCCGAACGACGAGGCTACCGACTGGCACTAGTACCTATATACTAGTGGCAGCACGAGAGCGTGAGATTATATTGTCGGTGTGTCTCGCGCGCGGGAGATGGTGATTCATGACGCGTGCATTGTGTACTTTCTAAATCTGGTTTCGCAGAAAAAATGCCTTTATTGTGCGAGCTGCGCAACCTTTGAGTTAATCCACGGGAGCTTACATCGCGATAGGTTCGATCGCGTCCGATATACCATTTCTTTATTACTTTATATTATACGCGTGTAAAGCATTATGAGAGATTGGGCTTTTTTCATCTCGGTGAAATCGCCACACACGAGTAAGACCTCTCGAGCTCAGACTGATAAATAACCCTCTCGATCGTCACTACAATAAACCCCACGGCGGAAAAAATAAAGGTCCAAAGAAAGAGTCACAAGCCCGCGCCTTAAATCTTAAATTTAGTCATAATGCCTCTCTCTCCCTTCCCTCTTTCTCTTTCCATCCAGACAGACGGACAGCAGCTCGTCGCGCGTATATACGAGCAAAAATGAAGGAGAAAAAAAAGGAAGAAGCAGCTTCGCGCGGTAGAGATAAAGAAAGGAAGAAATACGGATCCCGCGGGCGCGTCTCTTATTTCTCTCTCTCTCTGTCTCTCCCTCTCGCTCACTCTCCCTCTACTCGCTCCTCGAAGCGATATTCGAGAGCCGAAAGTTACGTAGAAACACTGACGGACAGGTGACGCAGACGAATGCCGCTCATTTGTCTCGCTTCGAAGATGGACTATACGCGGAGGCGGTGTGTAAAAGAAAGAAGAGAAGAATCCTCTTTCTCTCTCGCTCGCTCGCTCGCACGAACCGCGCGCGCGCGCGCGCGCGTTAAAAGAGGATGAGATTTTTCGGAGCTATACGACTCCCCGTCGCGCGACTGCGTCCCGCTGATCATCATCCTGCATCATACGCTCGCAGGCCTTTACTTCTTTTCTTGCATACACACACACACACACATGTAGGTTTTCCTTCCGCGATTGCGATACACGACGTCGATGCTGCCGTTGCTCTTTTCATCGAAGACTGTAGAGACAATATTCCTTATCGGCGATGTGCTTCGATTTTCTCGGAATATAATACCGGCGCTCGAGGATTTTTGAGTTATTGCGCTCGCGATGATTTGTGCCGCTTGCCGGCATAAATCATCGCCCGCAGTTCTAGATGTATATATATAAAAGTGCGCTCGCGCGCGGTCTGTTATTGATTATTGTGCGCGATGGAAAAAGAGTATATAAGGGCCCGCGATTTGTATTGAACGAGTGTCTGCGCTATTTGCATAATATTTTTCGCGGCGATTCTCCGCGCGTGTGTACCTATATATACGAAGAGAGCGGGAAAGAGAGATTCGTGAATGGAGCGCATATCACGCGAGATGATGCATCGATTAGTTCAGCGCCTGAGAAAAATCCAATAATAAAGTGTCATAAATAAGGGTCCGAGTGATTCATGCCTAATGAAAAGAAGCGATAATCGGCTACGTTCTCTCTCTCTCTCGGTCTCTCTCTCTCTCGCTCGCTCTCTCTCTCTCTCTCTCTCTCTCTCTCTTACTCGTGATGCGTGAAAGTGGAAAAGTCAAAGATCGCTGTGCAGTGGCTCTTATTCCGATCTCTCTCTCTCTCTCTCTCTCTCTCTCTCTCTCTCTCTCTCTCAACTGCACGGGAAAACGCGCTTCGGCAACGCGTTCTATACACGCGCGGATCGCGCAGTATAAAAGAAAGTTGCAGCTACCTCATGTGCAGCAGCAGCGAAAAAAAGGCAGAAAAAAAATCTAGTGGAGAAAAAATAAGAAGCAACGGCGGCTAACTTATGGATATCCATAGCAACCAAGTCAAAGCCATTAATAACTCGACCCGGGGAACGCCCCATCCTCTCTCATTTTATACCTTTTCTCTTAAGTCGAGCGGCGGCGCGGTGAACAGGTAGATACGCACGCAGCTCGCGAACGCGCAAGCAATATATTGGAATACCTGAGAAATTTAGTGCCCCGCCACTAAATTTCACCGGCGTGACTCTGCAGCTATAGATATATATATATATATATATATACATACACACACACACACACACACACACACAGGTATGCATACGTGCAGACTCACACGAGCGCGCTTACGAGTATATATACAGGCCCTTTCTCTCGGCTTCACGGGGCGCGTAGCAAAATGCTTTCAGCACTTTCGTTTGTGCGGCTAGTCCCACGCGTGCTTTGAGACGTTGGAAAATTCGCTGACCAGTCTGTATATACGTATGAAGAGGAGGAGAAGGAAGGGGGACTAATGATCTTGCGGTGCAGTGGTCATTGTTTGCGCGGTGGCTCTCTGTGGACGAGCGATGAAACCGATATTGGCCTCTTGAGTCTCTCTCTCTCTCCCTCTCTCTCGTTCTTCTCGATGGAAGTGTCTATAATTATCTTCGAGTTAGGGGCTAATTTCCATCTTTCCTGCTCTTCCATGGAATATAAAAGAATACACGACTATAATTAATCAAGCATATTCACACGTGTTTAATATAGGCTCTGAACTCGACACGAGTGATAAAAGTAAAATATAAACAGCAGGTCGACAATTAGGCATTAGGAGGCAGAGCAGAAGGCGAAAGGGGTGTCGCTGCTTGGCGGGTGATCTCGCAGTGGGCGAGATTTCGGCGGCACTTGTCGGATGCGCGCGCGATCGGGGGTCCAAGTGTGCGCGCGACGCGCGACTGCTGCTCTCTTTCTCTCTGTAAAGCGCCCCGTCGATTCGCCCTCAGAACTCCGAGCTTTTGTTGCCACTTCTAATGCAGTTTCCGACGCGCCCACCAACTGGAGCTCCACGATTTCACGGGGTTCAAGTAGACATATAGCGTATTTCTACATACGCGAGAAACATATGCGCGAGACGAATGATTTTTTAAGGGGGTTCAACACACGCGTACGTTATTCCACGAAACTATTTCAGTAACAACCTCGAGTGTATGGCTCATACGCAACAGCTCGTAAAGTTTTTCCTCGCGCGAAATTCTTTTTCCAAAACCGTACACTCGCGCTATTTCGTTCCGGTCCATCGGTTTAGCACCGACGGTAGATAATAATTATCTATATATGTCTGTGTGCATATACATATATATACATATATATAATATGCTGTGGTACACGGGATTTTTTTATACCTTCGACGCACTGAGCACGAACGCCATCATTTTTACGCACACTTTTAACCTTCGGACGATTATATTACGAATGATAATGAGCTTCGTACCGCTGCTGCCGCAGCAGTAAAAAATATACACCGGGACATTATTCGCATAGCAGCGAGAGACGACAGAGAGAGAGAGAGAGAGAGAAAGAGAGAACAGACGAACTGTTTATAATAAATGCAGACAGAAGAAATGCTGTAGAGTATAGTCCCGTATCGTTTCGCGAATTAAGATCCGTCGTTTTTCGCTGTGCTATTAAACGGAGTGATACGCGAAAAATCAATAAAATATTGAAAACAATCCAGGGATATCCATTAAACCGTACACGCGTCTCCGCCCATTCGTTATGCGCTAATTAGCCCATTAGTCGGTAGAGAGCGAGAGAGAGATACTAGACAAGTCTACTCTCGAGTCCCCGAATAAATCAAGCAGCTCGAGTTGAACATCCTCTGATACAAGTATTTCGATGGGCCCGTACAGATACAGTCATCCACATCGGATCGAAGTCACGATCGGCCGCTGCTCATCAATTAGCTCGAGCGCGCGCGCGCATGCATAATATCGATGAGCCTCGCTCGCGGTACAGCGAAGGGGCCGAGCCACTCTTGCTCTCTCTCTCTCTCTCTCTCTCTCTCTCTCTCTATCTCTTTTCGCGAAATGATTAACAGCAGCGCTTCGGTATAAATTCCGCAACAATGAGTTTCTCGCGAGAATTATCGATGGAAAAAAGACACCCCCGCGAGAACAACTACGACAACGACGACGACGACAACTATACAACCCTGAGCGAGAAAGAGAGAGAGAGAGAGAGAGAGAGTGAAGAAGCGGCAGCGCAAAGGTAGCTTCTCATTCTCTCTCTACGCGCGGCGCGTTGCTTCTTTCTATACGGCTCTACGGTGCTGCCGGGGAACAAGCGGGTGAGCGCAAGAATAAGAAGAGAGGGCTCAGAGGCCAACTGATCATCGCATGCATTTAAATTGGTTCATTAAAGCCCCCCGAGCTGCCGAGCAGTACCAGCCCCTCTTCTCTCTCACTGTTGTGTTATATACGGCGGCGGCGGCGGCGGAGACGACGGCGGGGGTAGAGGCGTCGCTCTGTCTGTCTGATGTAGTGTGTTCGTGTGTACATACCCGCGTGCGTGGATGGGAAATCGCGAGGGCTGCTGTGGGACCTGCAGCGGAGGCCACTACTGCGTGCCATTCGCGTGTAAGCAATTACCAAGTCGATTGTCTTCTTCGCTTTGTGGCCGCCGGGAGTTTCGTTACGCCGGTACTGCAGCGGCTGAATCTGTCTTTTTTTTTTCTTTTTTTTTTCATCGAGCGATAGTCGCTGCAGGTGCGAATCGACGATTTTGGATTGTTATACGAGTCCAGCTGTATACGCGCTTTGAAGATAGTTAGCTTTTTATTTTAACGCGCGAGACGATAATGACGAACAGCCGCGACGACGCAAAATAAAAGACGTCAATAACATCGCAAACGACGAAGGCGCACGCGGACGTTAAAAATTCCAGAATCACAAATAAGATCGGGGATCGTGATATATTGCGTACGTAGCGCGTTATATTCCTGATAAGCATCGTTTGCGAGCTACACTAAACTGCAAGTTATCGTGGGCAATTAAAAAAAAAGCCCCGACCAATTTGTTAATGAGCGAAGCGTGACCTACGCACCGCAACACGCTTTTTCAGCCATTCACAGCTTCACTTTTACCACATAACGTAACAGACTGGAGACAATTACCTGTACATATATATATATATATATATATATATATATATATATGCATTATAAAGCACAGCGGGACTGGCGAAGCCCGTCGTACTAAAGCAAGTCTTTGTGTACGTGGGATAAGTTTTTAAAGTCGGTATTTCGAAAAGTAGCATAAAACTTAAAAATTATAACAAAATAAATGCTACTGTAGTAATCTATTTCATTTCATTCATAATGTAGCGGAGCCACAAGCGTTTTGCATACAATTGCTATTATTATTTATTTTTTTATTGTTTTGAAAACTATATTATTATTGGCCAGTTTTTTCAGAATCATATAAAGTGAACATTAATTAAACGATTACATAAATTAGTAATATTATTACAAGTAATATTATTTACATTTTGGATCAATAATTTTTTAATCTATACTATTCGACATTATTATGTGCATTGCTAAAGCAAAAACATTTCACAAACATTTATATATGAAAGCTCTGTTTGTGTTAACATAAACAATATTTTCTTATCTGACATATTACGTAACAAAATATCTGTTATAATGCTGTTCAAAAGCGAGGACGAATTGAATGAAGTTTTGAAATTGTTCAAGCGGAAGATGAAAAGATCGATGTTTCCCTAGTGCATCCTATTTTTAGAGATGATTTGTGTTTGCATGTTTGTTTAATGCACTCAATACTAAATTTATAACCGTAATTATACATCAAATTAGGACCACACGAGAGTTTTCAAACAACGCTTTCCTGTTTCATTCGTTCTCATACTCGGTAAGCAATGAAGAAATTGTCCACTTTCCAACCCTTCCGAAAAGCCGATCCGAAAAAGATTTCCCCCTATAGTGTCTTATAACCATACGCACAAGCGAACGTAGACCGAGGATAATTATTCGGCTGGCGCAAGGTCAAAGCGCGCGCGCGAATTCATTAGCCTATCGCCGACGATAAATCAGAGAGGAGAGAAGCAGCGATGCTATCGCTTTCTCTCTCTCTCTCTCTCTCTCTCTCTCTCTCTTAAGTTAGAGAGAGGTGCGAGTATAGCGTGGTGCTGCTGCTGTTGCCTCCCGTCGCGTCATCTTTTGCTAATTTCGCTGCGGGGAGATGATGCGAAGAGCGCTTGAAAAATCGTCTGAGACGCGGGAAAGCCATGTGTGTATACTTGTGTATTATATACTTCCGCGTTGGGGAAATTTTCAAATTTTTCGACTGGATGCACATATGCGGGATCGATGTTTACCGCTTGCGCTTGCGCTCGAGCCGTGTGCTTTTAGATATATTGCGCCAGTGCGCATTCCTCGATTATGAGCCGAAGGTATTAATTATATGTTTAGATGAAAATCTGCTTGACTATACATCACTGACTCAACTTATTGCACTATTTTTAAGGCCACGCTATATGTACACATGTATACTGGAAACTATATTCGAGTTGCGCTTGTGTCTATTATGGAACGGAAAGACTCGCTGAGATGATTTACGTAAATTGTAAGCGTAGGAAAAAATACTCGATGATTTACTTGAAATTGGTGATAAGATGTAATAAGGAAAGTGATTTTAATATTATTTAAAGCCACAACTTTCCTTATATTTAAAAGCACTAGCGCAGCTGTATGTACATAGGTATTATGTATGTCCATTTTTTTTAAATGATCAAACCAATCGCTTGGAAGCGAAAGGAAAATTCGCCTTGAACTTATTATTCCAACCGCATTGTTCTCCTGTGCCTAATCTCTTCTTTCTTCGCCCATTTTTATCTCGGTTCCCCATAATACATAATCGCTTTGTAAACTTTTCTATGTCTAAGGCATTCAAATTCATTGATAATCACTTCTACAACATTTATTTTCGTAATAAACATTCTATAATCTATTCATTGTCATCGCACGATCAACTAATTTAACTTGGACGCAATACCGTCTGAACGTATTTAATTCCCAATAACTCATCTCACCTGTACGCATCTCTATTCATCTCTTAAACCTTCAATCCAACCCAGATACATCCCCTTCACTATTAGTGACTTAATCGGATCCTCAAAAGCTCGCAAATTTCTCAGCGCACACCTATCATCAATCACAATCCAAAGGTAACAAAAAAAAGAACAACCCCCCCACCCTACGAAACTTACCCTCAGCGAACATTCTTCACAAAACTTACCTCAACCATTTCCCATCTTCTCCCTCCCTCTCTCTTTTTCTCTGCGGTAAAGCGCACCCTATACGCGCATAGAACCCGAAAAACGCGTTAAAACAAGAAAGGCAGCAGAAAAAACCTCGTTTCCTGTACAGGGGCGAAAGCTAGTCGCGTGGGTGATCTTGACGTGGGCTATCAAGAGCCGTCTGAACAAGGGAGAGAGAAAAGAGAGAGAGAGAGAGAGATTGAGAAAGACTATACACGTCAGCGGACGCTTGATCGGGGAGGTTCCCACGTGCTCGCGATCGCGTGTGCGGCACGTCACTCTCGAGAAAAGGGATTAGTCTACTATGTGTATCGTTCTATGCGCGCAAACCCACTATATATACGTACAGGATGATGATTGCGGGCGCGCGCGCGTGACGCTAACTACTATAGGGCCGAAAGCAAGCTTTTTGACGGACGTGTGCATTGCGGGCGCTAGACACTAGTGACGAGCGCTTCTTTCTCCTGCTATATCTCTGCTGCTAGATCCACGCGGACGAGCTTCCGTTCTCGTTTTTATTTCTTTATTCCAACTCATTAAACGCGCGGCAATAAAAGATAAATTATCCTTTACATAGGTGTTCTTTAATCGTTAACGACGAATCATCGAACGATTCGAATTCTGCATAAGTGTGCATATATATATATATATGTATATATATATGTTAACACTGACGGTGCGGGGAAACCTCGCGCAAAGCGATGGAGAACACCCCTCCGGATTTTGCACCCACTCGTTTTTTCTCCTTTTTGATTCGCCTGTGTGTGGATAGCGGCGCATCATGCGCACACGTCAGGCTGTTTGACGCGTGCGCTTGAGCTCGGCTATTTGCTTTGACAAGGCCGTCGGCACACGATCAAAGTATGGCTGTCCGCTCCGGTACATCCATACACGGATACATCGGGTTGTAGTATTTTATATATACGACATGCACGCGTGCGTATACGCGAGTGTGTCGTTGTTGTTGCGCGGGACAGGCCCATCACCGAATTCCTAGCGCGTGTTTGGCCGAGTCTTCTTTTTTCGCTCGGCTATGAATCGCATTAAATTTCGATAGGAGAGTACGTTTATGGTATAATAATAGAGGAGACGCCCTTGGCGAATAAGACTCTGCGCACTCTCTCGACAAACAATGCGGAAACAAATGCGGCGGTGATTTGGCCGTCGGGAGCAGCCGGTCAGCACGCGACCGAGTGTGTATTTATACATTGTTGAGCTTCTCTTGGGTTTGATCGAGAACTTTGTTCGAAAATCAATTCTTTAGCTTAAAGGGGTATGATAAATATACATATATATATATATATATATATATAAGCCATTACGCGCGTTGGTTATCGATAAGCCGTTCGCCGATTTTGCTCTTTTGTTTAGCTAAGGGTGGATGAGAATTTTCTTCCCGTGCAGTGACCGATTATAATGCAATATGTCAATTGTACTGTACACTCGAATTAATATTTGGCTTTCCTTTCAGCCAATAATAGAAAGCTCAAATAGACCTTTTGTCAAATGGCGCTCTAGGTTAGTCCATATTCCCAAAGCATCAGCAATTTGCCGCGGGAGAGAAGAACCAATTCCACTACACACATAGCGCGACTAATCGTCGCGGGCACAAGAAAACTTGATAAATGTCTTTACGGAAGCCTCGATCACACACGCACATTCACGGATACTCACACACACACACACACACACACACACACACACACATATGTATATATATAAATATATACACACATGCGTTCGTTCACGAGGCTCGAGCCATGAATAAATAAGGATGCGTCGTAGCAACAATGTACCGTTGAGCCCCTAGCCTAACAAGCGTAACACAATGGCCACCGCAGAAGTAGCTTCGCAATATAGAGAAAAAGCAGTCATAAATTCCTAATCAGAACTATACGCCCAGTCGTGGTGGCAAGGTTATCAGTCAGGCCAGCCTCTATACGATTCATCATAACCGCAAGACAGTACATACGTACTGCAGATGCTCCATCTCTCTCTCTCTCTCTCTCTCTCTCTCTCTCTCTTGTCGGCGAGCATTGATCAAAGCCCGAGCGCCAGATGACAGCTAGCGCCTAGGTAAAAGCAGACTGTAGGTAGGCAGTATATAGGCCTCGTGCCTTCTACGAAGAAAGAAAGAGAGAGAAAGAGAGAGTAGGAGGAGTGCGTACATATATACCTATAGCTATAGCTATATGTATAGACCTATATATGCCGTATAGAGAGAATGACTGGTGATGTTTTTGGCGGTACAGATCCAAGGCAGCGCGAGCGAGGCCAGAAACACACGCGGGCCCCTAATTATCACCCCGGGGGTTCCCCCTTTTGCCTGCAGCTCTCTGCCGAGTACAAAACTGCGCGCCGCGGGGGTCCATACGCGGCGAGAGATCCACTCGATTCAAGAAGAGAAGAGAGAATACGAACGCGAACGATGAGATGAGACCTCGCGAGGTCCTGCCAAAATACGAATCGCCGCCGTTAAATTAAAGCCTTTAACTGTATCAAGGTGTGCAGGGGATGTATCGATCGACGTATGTACTTTTTTCTCTTATTTTTTTCTTTCATTTTACGGATCTATTCTCTTTTTTTGTTTGTTTCTGCGCAGGTTACGTGTAAATCCCAGCTCGGCGATGTGCGTTTTTTCCTATATATACCTATGCGGTATAGTTATGAGAAACATCGAAACGTGCCCGGTTGCCGTAATAATTTGTTTCAATTAAAGCGTAATATCTTAATCGCCGCGTTCTCGATTTATTTTCAGTATAATTAATCTATTAAAATAATGGAGATGTCGAAACGAACTTCACAACCGAGAACCGTACTGCAGACTTTGAATCGGATTTTTTCGTTGTGCGCGAGAAATTAATATTGCAACACGCGAATAAAAACCATAATGTCAATATAATGATTTATCAACGATTATTTATCAACGAACGACATTTATCGCGCTTCCAACGATTAAAAGAGACGCGATCGTCGACGAGCTTGAGAAATTTCCGACGAATCAGCGTAGCTGCCACGGAGTTGCACATAAGGCAAATTGTTCGAGTAAACTAAAGCCGAGGATCAAATAATCCAGATACCCTACAGGCAATGGAAGTACGGACACAGGTACATCTACCTCTAATCGTACGCGTGTGGACGCAAAAAATCCTCGACTACTCACAAAGCCTTTTGCGGCAGCAAAAAAGCTTCACAGCGGTTCTCTCTCTCTCTCTCTCTCTCTCTCTCTCTCTCTCTCTCTTGCATGGTAACTCTATATACACAGCTTGGCCCGTGCCACCTGTCCGCCGGTCGCGCGACTATACGTCTGTCCCGTCAATCGCGTTCGTCGCTCTTTGTTCCGCGGCTGGGCCAACCGACAGTTCCACTTGATTAACCAAGTTTATGCGCGTGCCCTTCATCCAGTTGCCGTTTTTATTTTTACTTTCTACGCAAAGGGGGAGGTGCGTCGATTTTTCGATGAAAACCCGAAGCGTTTTTGTCTAACCCCGATCCTCGTTTAGGCGACGGAATTATGGATTATTTAAGCTGTCGCTTTTTCAGCGACGGATCGCTCTTTGGGTGGGCACAGCTTCGATTCAATGAGAAAAAGAATATCCCAGCCCTTCGAAAACTTTCTCAAGGAGTACATTGCGAGTAGGTAAGGAAAATCCAACGATTCCTATCGATAGCCCGGCATCGTCGAGATTCACTTCGGAATTCACTAACCCTCGAGAGTTGAAATAAATTCTCAAGATATACATACATATGTGAATACACGAAACACAGCTCACTTATCTCGCTGCAGTTGCTGCAACTATTTGCAATAAATATTTTAATCTCTCCCTCGCATCTATATATAGGTATAAATATATAACACTCCATACAATACACAGATGCACGAGCACACCCCCGAAAATACGACGGCGATCAGTCAGCCGCTCGGCCAAGATAAATCTGACTCATAAGTTACAGGCCTCGCACGCGCGCGTATAAGCCTCCGCTGCCATTTCTAGCTTTCGTTTCATACATATAGATATAGCTACAGAAAGCAACGAGAGAGGGAGGAAATCGGTCCGAGTGTCGTATCTGTCCATATAGGGATATATTCGAGTATAGAGAGAGGGGACACGTCGCTCGAATCCGTATCAAGATCTCTTTGCATTTCTGCGAGGGTGAGCTTTCGGGGCGGCGGCGGCGGCTGCTGCTGCTTATCTCGGCACTATTCCCGAAGGGCGAAGCCCAGCCCTGTCAGCCTGGGAGCCGGTAGATAACGCGCTGCTCTCGTTACTTCTCCCGTTCCGTATACTCGCAAGCGAGCGAGCGAGCGGTAAAGGACGACTGCGCGGCTCCAGCGACGGCGCGTGCTACTGTCGAAGTTGCCTGTCTTTCTTCTGAGTTTCGATATCGCTTCGCATCCACAGGTATCGCGGAGTGTGCATTGCGCAATCGGCCATGCATCTTCATCTTTATAGATTTCAAAGACGGAAGAGCTCGTCGATCGAAAGGATAACTCTAAGCCGTTTGTCGATTGTTATGCGTCGGGAAAATGGAAATTTTATTTCTATTTTCGTCTTTGCCTTGCTCTTTCCAGGCTTTTGTCCCGTCGTTTCGGAGAATCCTTATCCGATGGAAAATTCTCCTGCGGAAAGAACGCTTTTCTCTTTTCAATTCATTTGGAAAGTCTAAATCTAATATTATCAATGACATAAGCGACGCTTGCATTCTGATAAGCGCTGTTGGTATTTTTTGCAAGTCTACTCGTTTCAAACTTGCGACAAGTTCCTGGAACTTATTTATTATTTTTGTACATTCATCGAAAAACATAATTTTATGCCGTGAAAGTGTTCACTCGTAAAGATCGTAAACCTTTCTGTACCGTATTCCAAACTTCAAAATGCTTCTTCTTGTGATTTTCAAAAAATTCACATCGCGTAAATAATATACTTCGCTATGTAGCCTCGAGCACTTTGAGTTTTCATATACGATAGCGCACATTTTTCATATAATCACGAATCGCGATTGACGACTATATTTACATTGGAGTTTAATAAAATTATACGAAACTTCGTGCAAATGTTCTTTATTAGAAATATTAACCACTGCGTAATATATGTAATGTTTGAAACGTATGAAAGTATACTTGATGCAAAGTGTACTGAAATATTAAGACAGTTTATGCCGATGTTGTTTTCAATGCTAGAATGATTTAATCTATGATAAAATAAAATAATACTTGCTGTGCGATAAGATAAACGACACATAGATGATTTCATATTTACCTTATCAGTATCTACGACAGCAGTGTAGATGTAGTAGATGTAGTGGACTGTATATACCGTATTACATATATATATACATATAGCGGTGATGCGAAAACAGGCTTGTTATGCCTGCTTACTCTGCTCATACCTACACACCCTGTTTGTTGGAATGAAATAGATTTACTCTTGAAAATCGTTTAAAGTGTTCCACTTAACTTCGCATCGTGCTTAACATCTAATTTTTATAATACGAACTGCATAAAGGTCTCATTCGCTATTTTCTGATTCGATTTTTAAATACAAACTATCCTTTTTTAAATTACTGTAATATTTATAGCCGGAAACATACGTTATTCTGTTAAATGTAGTTGTCACCGCGTGGCTTCCTAATGAACTGTTCTCGCTGCGTCTTTAATCCACTGAAGAGAGCAGAGCTCCTATCGAAAAAAAAAAATAATAATAAACGTATTAATCCGCATAAGAAAAGAGAATAGTTTACATGTGCGCGGCGAGCGCGTGCGCCTTTGGCTTGCAATCGTTCGCTGTCTCATATCTGCTTATACTAACTGTGATCCTCTGCAGGGGGCTTTAATACTTTGGAAACGCAACCAACAGTTCATTCGAGAGAGAGTGGTACTAATAACCTGAAGGCTGGCTATTTTAATAAATATTTGCGGAATTTAACTATCACTATTCAAATGAATTGCTTTAGAATGCCATTATATACTTTATCACCTTACCGCTATTCATTTAGACATTATATTGAGTGCGATTTACTATGGTTTTAAATTCTTTGCAACCATTAAATTAAACCTATACATTACTGGTGTAATTTAGTAAAAATTCCAATATAAGCGATGACCTTGGGAATACAGTACTTGTTATATATTGTATTTGTAGGTATTTCCAAGGGATAACGACTTAAGTTAACTTCATCATTAAACTTGAGCAGCCCGTGCAGGTGTACGCGATATTCACTTAGTAAAAACTAACAGCTACGCGCCTAACGACTTTGGTCCGTTATAAAGTTTTGTTTTCAACAAAAGCCGAAAATACTTCTGCTAAGAATCGTACATTACTGGCAATTGCGATCATAAAATCGTTAAGATAAAATTAAAAAATTATAATCACGCATAAAGATATATTGCACGAAATAATTCTTTGGTAATGAAATGAAATGAGATTCTGCTACCGTAATTCACGCACATCGCAGCTGCACATATAGTTTAATGAGCTGATGTGTGAAGTTGAAAAAAAGCCTTTGCATAAAATCCGGATATTTTATATTAGTTTACTACATACTAAAATATATCTGTATAGTGAGTATACTATACATGTATGTTCAGCTAGTGTCTATCGAATACAATTTAGATAATACTGTTAAAGACTTTAATTAAAAAATAACGTTTCCAACAGTTTGAACCAGATCCATAATGTAGCTGTCGTTACAAACTCTGTTGATAAATACAATAAGTTATATTGACAGCGATAGGTTTTGAAAACAGGCTAAGTGGACAAGAAACATTAAAGTTTAATTCGAAGTTTCTTTATTTCAATACGGAGTATTAGAAAGATACACGTTAAGATTAGAAATAATAAAGATTAGCGTACATTTATAAAAATATACAACTTGCCGCAAATAGAATAATAGTAACAAAGATCAATGTGCAATAAACCATGAAGTGATTCAGCAGAAATTAAATGCAATTTAACACAGTGATTGATATTACGCTAATTATTGATACCTTACAGCTACTAAACGCGGTAATTAAAGTACATAACTGCAAAAAAAAAAGTGTAATGCGTTTGCCAAACAGCGTAGCTTTTCGAATTCCTCATCAGAAAAAAGCTTGGAAAAAAAATTCGCTCGTACGGAGGGTAGCCGACGGAGAAGTTAAACACTAGTTGGCAAAAGGCAAATTAAAGGGAAATCCATTAACCTCACTTAACTCAATTCATCAATCCGAAGTTAAGTAGTAATGATTACATATTACGAAATTATGATTAAAACCACGTCAGCCGGAATTGCGTTTGACTTTCGCTTCCGACCGGTAAATTGACCACTGTCTCGGAGAGTGTGAGTGCGTGTACCTATATATAATATATTATATATATATATATATATATATATATATGTTTTATATGTACATTACATACATGCATGTGTGCGTATATCTAAACCCACTTATACTTCATTGATAGCGATAAAGAAGAAAAAAATTGGATTCGAAGTGTACATGTCACATGTGGGGAGAGCTAGTCAGAATCACACACCTAAGAGGATTAAGCGACTGTTGCGTATTTGAATTTTTATTAGATGCGCACATAAGCGGTGATGATTGTCCGCGAATAAGTTCCGATTCGTATTAAAATGTAGAGCTCTGTGGGAAGTAAACGAGAAAATTGTGGAATTAAAAAAAAAATGAAAAAGAAAAAAGAAAAAGAATTATTCTCCCACGCGAATAAATCAGTCGTCGGTACGGTGGCAGTAGCAGCAGGAGCAGCGCATATATTCTATATAAAATTTTTACCGCTTCGCAAATAACTTACAGCTTAACGCTTCAATGAGATTTTCTCTCTCTTTCTCTCTTCCATTGCAATTCAGCGCAATCTCGACCAGCAGCAATAGCTCGCTCGTGCAAACTTCTCCTACAGGACTTCCACTCCGGCCAGGTCAAGATAAGCCACCCTCTCTATACCCTCCATCTCATTCCCTTCTTCTCCTTATTCTTCTTTCCATTTTCTTTTTTTTTGCTCCCGCGTCTTTTTTCCTCTCTTTCTTCCTCTCTGCCGCCGCCACTGCTGACTCCCTCTCTATTATCTACCGTGTTTCCTATTTTTCTACCTTACGGCGGCTTTGCTCTTCTTGTTGTGTATAGCCGAGGCTGCCGGTCGGAGTCTTCGTTTCTTCTTCGTCTTTTTTTTTTAGCTCATCTTCTTTCATTCGCGAATTCATACTCTCTCTC
Organism: Apocrypta bakeri; assembly: GCA_018906985.1. NCBI lineage: Eukaryota > Metazoa > Arthropoda > Insecta > Hymenoptera > Pteromalidae > Apocrypta > Apocrypta bakeri. The sequence goes on from JACCIA010000001.1 coordinate 14,152,353, forward strand.
TCTCTCTCTATCTCTCTCGCTCTCTTTCTCTCTTGGGGATATTGCTCTTTTTTTTTCTTGTCGCTCGCGAGCGAATTTGATATTCTGCACGAGCGCGAGAGGGAATTTATAATAGTTTATTCATTAATTGGATTCTGAATCGCGCGCCCTGTGGACCGAGGCTCTATGTTAATTGATGACGAGAGCATGTTTCGCTGTGTGGCCGGATGTATAAATCGTTTACCCCTAGAGTTTTGAGTTATGGAACTTGCTTCTTTTTGCGAATATTTAACCGTCCAATATATATATGTGTGTGTATATATATATATAGATATTCAGAAATCATTGTATCTGCGCGTGTGTGGCATCTAACGCAGATAATCCAGTAAAAATATATGCAACAGCGGCAGTGGCAGCTTTCTCTTCGATCAGCTATTTTTCAGATCAACTCGTAATCAAGCCTCCAATCGTAGTCTCCGTGCAAAATTACAGGCTATGCTAGTTATAATGTGGCTACTTCGAATAGGAAGGCTTTATAATTGTAAAATTCTGAGTTTCATTAATTCGTGATCTAGAAACACCTTTGGAGGTAAACTTGTTACAACGCCTAGTTCTGATCGGATAATATAAATACATCTAATGTGCCTATGTATTTTTAAGTCGATGCCAGTGAATTTTATACGTCGTTATTTTTGTTTGATGATGAATTTTTAATTTTTAAAAGATATCGAAATCTCGTACTTCATTCAAAATTATCGTTTTACCTAATATTTATACATAATATTTAGTGATGTTTGCTATTAAGATTAATAACAGGTATAAGATTTACTAGTGTTCAATTCCTTTTTGATTTTAAACTAAAATTAAATTCACTTTATCGAAATTTTAGGAGAAAGTTAAGCTTTCAATATATGTACACCGAATTTATTCTTTGTGATATGTTAAAAATATTAATCTTTAAATTTTGGTAATTTTTTATTTATCTTCTACGTCACGGAAGATCAATAATAGCTTGAAACTAATAAAATATTTCTTGTGATAATTTATTCGGAAATATATATTATATTTCGGCTTCTTAAATTTCATAATGGACAAAATAATAAATGTCAGAATATAGCTCATATCTAGACGTATATTATTATTGTTCGAAGCTTCATGCAAAGCTTAGTTCAATTAACAATTGTCGATGCATCAATTGCAACCCACCGGTCACTATTAAAGATACTAATCAACTGGATTATTGTATTTTATTATTTATCAATATATTAACTCCGAAAAAGTAAATTATATTTTCGAAATCGTCATGCCAATAAATCGGCAGCGATTTTTTCACTGGAAGTTGCTGCAACTGAACTCTCGATTCCACACACGCGGCAGTAGCATAAATCTCTCTCTCTCTCTCTCTCTTACTTTATTTCCGCAGCCAAAAACAGGTCGAAAATATGTCCCTTAGTCATCATATTCCTGCAAACTCCAACGCTATCACTGCTCTCACTCGGCCCCATCAATTTTCTCCTCTCCGTTAAGTCCAACCTCTCTCTCTCTCTCTCTCTCTAGTTTTTCGAGTTCTCTCTGGCGTATACACTGCATCGGGGTGGCGGTCGCTCGCTCGTGAAATAAGCTCGCGGTCGGCTTACCGGGGGTTGCAGTGGCAGCAGTCGACCCCTCCAGCTGCCGATGACGTTTCCACGTGGCTGCCCGCGAGGATCGCGTGTTTTCGACGTTGTACGCGGCATGCGTGCCGATGATTTCGTTGCGCTCTCCTGGCAGCAGCCAAGTATAGGCCAGGATTTCCAGGGGGATCGATTGCGAATAAAAACTATCGCCCTGCACTTTTAATCGGATCTTGATAAGGACGAGAAAAGAACTTTGTGTTTATTTTGCGCACTTCGATTATATAAACAATGCCACCGCACGCGCGGGGGCTTTTTGCCTTCATGGCTCTACGTAGAGAGAAAAAGAAAGGAGAGGAAAAGTTATCGCTGCTCTCGATCTTCCAATTTATCGCACTGTTATATAAGATCGAAGGAGAGCAAAAAATTCAGACCTTTATATATCTATATCTCTCTGTATATACATACACACACACACACACACACACATTTTTTATGCTTGATTTTTTTTCTCCGATGTATAAAGCGCTGACCAGCAATAGTTAAACGAGCTGGTCTCGCACACGTGTGTGAAAAGAACAAAAATCCATCGGGGAATATATGCAAGGTAACGCAACGATGAGTCGAAACGATAAGAGTGACTTCGACACATGAGAAAGAAATCGTCTTCGCTCGCACAGACGCGGGCAGTATGAAGAACCCGGTAGCGACTGTAAGTGGCCCACGCAAACCGCGGGGGTCTCCCGTCATCGTCGCGCCTCCGGAGATCCTTATCTACGTGTCTCTCCTCTACTGGTATAGTGCATCGGACTTCTCTCGATGAGGAGACAAAGATTATTAACCCACAGTCGCTATACCTGTATATATCTGTCTATATATATCTGTATACGTATATCGGTGACTCCTTTTCTCTGAAATCATCATACGGCTTCATAATAGCGTACTTTTGTCACGCTGGCTTTGTACACGAGCTCCACTTCTGTATCGTATCTCTCGAGCTTAAACTCACTGGTAAATCTTCGTTTTGATCGCTCTTACGATGGAATTCTAGACACTACCGATTTAAACTCCTTCGGTTATAATGTTTAAAACGAGAATCGACAATATCCCACGTGGCAGCTGCAACCGAAAACTCACTTAATAATCCAGTGTCGTATCGTTCAAGCTCTCAACCGCAAATCACTCCTCCGAAGAAAGAGAGAGAGAGAGAGAGAGAGAGAGAGAGAGAGAGAGAGAGAGAACATAAGAGATAAGGCCTGTCCCTCACTCTCACGTGGAGTAATATTGCGTCGAGCGCTAATTTCAACGGGGGCGTGGCGCCAGAAGCCGTGAGCGCGTAAATATGAATATGCACTTGCGAGAATGGCGATCTGCGAAAATATAAGAGTATATAGCAAAGGCTTTCGTATTATATGCGATGGGGTGTGCGAAGAAAATAGAGCGCCGTTGGGTAATCGTTTTCGTGTTCGTGTACATGAGTTGTGCTTCATTGAATTTTTTTAACGAGAAAAGGCTTTAGTTCGATTTTTTTTTTAAATTAATAATGCATCAAAGATGTGGATGATAGGATGAATGGGTGTGATAATGTTTTTCGTAAAGCGTTCATTTGGAAATTTAGTCTAGTTATCCACGTAATTAAATATTTGTCAATAATTTTCTACTTTCAGAAATAAATTAACGTTACAATCTTAAAGGATGAAGGTTGCAATGTTGATTAGCTAACTTATTATTAACGTTTTTTTATCAGGAATTCAGTAATTATATATAGTTTCTTGGAACAACTTTTATAAACACATATATTTTAAGACATTTGTTCTGCTTGTTACGAGAGTTATTTTTTCTGAATTATAAAAATTCGTAGCTTTCTTATCGAATTTTTAATCAAACTGTACATAATATATATATATACATATATATATATATATATATCTACTTTTAAACTTAATTAAGTATACATTTCAAATATTAACCATAAATTAACTTTTTCTTAAATTCGTACTTACAGTGGCAATCAATTTAATACATTTGCAATTTTAGAGTGAAAATTACTCGATATAAAGTTAAGTGCTTATCTAGGCCAGAGTTTGTCTCATTCTCGTAACTGATAATTACCTCTGTAAAATACAATTCCTTTCCACGTTCTAAGCAACATAATTATTATTGGAACGAAAAAATGTTAAATGTTTTTAAGAACTTTTATATCTGATAATACTGATAATGAAAATATTTTTCAATGGATCTTCTTACAACCAACAACATATGCGTTTTGAATTTAGTTTAGAAATTGAAAAAACAATTTTACGTAAAAATCAATATGCTATGAGAATTATCAATACAGGAGCAATTGTATGTACTATCCATAATACAGAATCATTCTAAATTTTAGAGTGAGATGTTTACAGGAATATCCTCATTTTTAATGACCACTCGGAAACAAGTATTTTAAAGAATATTTCCTATATATATTTGAATTAATATTTCCTTTAGATAATGAGTAATTTAATAAATTGTATTAGCTGATTAGATTCCTTTTTAAGTCACTCTAGACTTAGTATAACATAGTAATCAAATTGAACACTCTAAGATATAGAGTACAAAATTATACCGAGTATAATGTTCTGCAACACTTACAGTTAACTATAATTTTAAAAATCCTTTCGTTAGAGTTGATGTTACACATCTCACCATTAACTCAAACAAAGAGCGAATTAAACACTCCAAATGTTGACAATAATTTGTCACAGATCCATTTAAATAAATGAATTTTGTTTATCTTGGATTATTCATTAGTATCTATGGGAAATTGAATTTTCGAGGAATGCACAGTGCAAAATATACTGCTAAGTGCTAAATATGTGAATCTAGAATAGGATAATAAACGAGGAAAAGGATTTTAATTAAAAAATTTCCGCGATGTAGAATAAAGCGTGAGTATAGAAACAGAAACCGTCTCTTTCTTTTCTGATCTTGGTTGCTTGCCGCCGACTGCGGCTTATAAAAAATGAGGTTCGATATAAAGTATCGTTATTGGGAATTGAATAAATAATCTCTTGTCTTAGTATGAATATAACATGAGTTTTCTCTCAGGCGCCTTATATTTTTGCATCACCATCTATAGTTCAGCATACAAGAACTCGTACAATACATAACGATAACAGCTAATCATGGTTATATACAGCAGTAATATATTTCATTATTTTTCAACTACTTATGTAAATTCTTTTGGTATAAATGTCATTCGTCCGTTGCGTAAGACATTTTTGCGTAAGATAGCAGTTACCGCTATGTATAGCTTAAATGAGTTGGCAAATTTCAGCCGGACCTTTATGCATTGCTTAACTAAACATTGCCTTCTATTGTTTCTTTTGGTAAATATATATATATAAGGCAAACCTCGGATTTTAATTAATCCCGCGAAATATTTCATGCACGCGTGTACGTTCGGGTGTACGTTTCCGACGCATAAGCAGCTTTTTCTCTGTACAAGCGACAAGAAAGCAAAATCCCCGATCGTAAAAAGCATTCTCCCAATTTTTCCAATCCAAACAACCTAATAACACACTCAAGAAGCAACTCTCCTTGAGCTTCCCAGCAGCTCTTGGCCTCGAGCAGCGTACTCACACCTATATAGGTATATACATATATAATATAATACATCGACAGCCGCCGCCTCTGCTTCATTTTTCGCAAACCGCCTCGTCGATCGCTTGTGCCGACGGGATACAGCAGCAGCTATACGTCCCCATCATAACTGGTTTCCGGCTTTTTCAGTTATAATCACCGAGCCATTACCAAAGTGCCGGCCCCGCCGACTGCCTACTGTTATAACCCCTCGGGGTTGTACGCGATTACCTCCTCTTCGTGATCTCTCTCTCTCTCTCTCTCTTCTCTCTCTGACTACGTGTATTATATATAGATATAGGTATTCTCGTTCTCTAATTTTTGTATACGCATCAACAAAATATAAAGCTTGTATTTGGACGGCTATTCGAGATCGAGCTGTGATAGCACACAGAGAGGTATCTCTACCTGTGGCTCATTTCGCCGCTCGACGAGTGAATGGCTGGAACCCATTGTTGTCGTATTGTCGCGCGAGCTGGGCAAGGTGTGCGCGAGCGCGAGAGAGTTATTGTCTGCAGCTAGAAAGACGGATGTCGATGCCTGGTAGGAGAGTGACGCTGTCCGAGATCGACTTCCGGGAATCGATAAGCACACCCACGACTCGCGTAGTCCTTGGCTTCTTTCTTTTTTTTCTCCGTTTCTTTTTTCTCTCTCGTTCATTATTATATGCCGCATGACGAGAAAGACGAGTCTTTCTTTGAGGCGCGACGCGCTTTGTGCGCCGTCTGTACGACTGCTGCCGTTGCTGCTGATGCTGCGCTGCCGGTGCTGTGACGTTTTTGTAATGTGTACCTCGAGTGCGCGGGTTCGCGAAAAAAAGTGGGTTTTCATAATAATAAGTCACGCAGGGCTGTCAATCGTTGAATGGGTTGTAAATTTTCAGCGTTGCATAACGCGTATGCACGCGCGTGCGAGCTCGGGCGCCTCTATTCTTTTTCACCCATCCTTGTTGGAATTGATTGCCTTTGGCGCGTGTAGTTCGATTAATCAGCGGTACTTCTACAAGTCGAGACGAGAGCTATACGACTCTGAATTTTGTACGCGTGAATGCGAAGTGACGGGGGAAACGTTTTCCCGTGGATGTCGATGGTTTACATTTGCCTTTGTGAAGAATCGCTGAGCTACGCGCGTAACGGATCGTCCTTCTTAAAATAGTACTGTATACCGTTTGATATTACGTGCGTATACATATAGACGCTTCTTTCTCAGAAATGAATAATTTATTTTATACAAAAATAAAAACAAGAAAAAAGTGGATTAAAAAAATAGAATAAAATTACGCTCCGCATCGGATCAAGTTCTCGCGCGCGGGCGCGCGCGAGCGTACACTTTCGACGATTTATACACCCGCGGCGAAGCCAAAATTTAGCTGCAGTGCAATCAAGCAATTTTGAACCGCAGCTTTATAAAATTATTCAAATTTTTATGTTTTATTTATAAGAAAAGTAGCATCGATTGAGTTGATCCTGACCTTCATATATCATCGAATAATTATGTGGTCAATCAAATGCCGGCCACGGCGATCCGATTTTTATGAAGAAAATTATCCCTGAACTACTTCCGGGAATCGTGCTCGCTTTTTTAAAATAGTTCGCCCGTACTTGTTTAAAAATATTCCGCAAATAGATAAATAAAGGATCAACAGTTGAATAATCACTTTTTATTCACATACGTATAGATACATAAATATGTAGAAGTAACCGCGTGGATCGGAGTATACCTATATTACATATACGATATCATTTTTTTCTGCTTGAATGAATAAATAAATAAATAGCAATGTGCATGTCCGACGGGCTAAATATATGAATTAGCGTAAGAGTCTATAAAATTTTCCACATACATTGCAGATCCGAAGACTTGAACCTGACATATCAACCTTATCTAATACAACTCCGCAATGAGAGGAGAAAAAATCGATATGGAAATATTCAAATTGAGCAATTTAAAAACAGCTTCCAGACTGATCATTGAAACTCCTGTACGAGAAAAAAGCCAAGAAAGGAAAAAAATTCGCGGTTACCCGTGGAACCGCGCGTGTACAAAAGGAAAAGCTCGGATACGCGCGCGAGCGCTGGATACCGCTGATTGTGCATTATACCCCTGTCGTGCGCGCGAGTACCTTCACGTACGTCAATGCGCAGCATACCTAAATTAAAGAACAATTGTCAGATATGGCTCCTGCTGCAGAGATGATGCTGTACTGCTGCGCACAACGGCTATATGTATAGTGAAAGTAGCCGCGAATAGGCGAATAATAAGCTGGGCGCGCGCGCGTGCTTCGATTCAACCTCGGCTACCCGTACCCCCTTTTACGTAGGTGTACGTGTAAGGAGAATCTCTCTCTCTCTCTCTCTCTCTCTCTCTCTCTCTCGCTTTCTCTCTCTCTCTCTGTCCCTCTTTCTCTCGGAGGGAGCTTTAATCACGGGGGCTATCACAATCCCTAAGTGGGCTTCCTGGCCGCCTCGGAATTATAGATAATGTCAGATAATAATAAGAGGTGGGGTAGGGGGAGGGAGAAGGGGGGGGATATCTCGCGCTGCCGGCAGCCCACGGGCAAATAAGTATAAGGTAACGCGAACGCGCGCGCGCGCGAGCGGCTCTGTGCGCGGTGGTGGTGGTATTAGTAGGAGGATAAGTATAGGCTGGAACGCTCGGGGCCTTATATACCTTCTGGGCAACGGACCCGCGAGTGAGAGAGAGAAAGAGCTGCTGCGCGGAGCTACTCGAAGCCGAGTACGTGACGGGCCATGGGGTCATACCCCTACCACATTTTATATATGTATGTATGTATGGGTATATGTATGGTGTATATACACGATCCGCCCAGAGCCTCCTTCCACCCACGTATATATATGTATATACGAGGCCGCGCTCGCGTTCTTGTATCTTGATCTTTTTTACTCTGACCGAGAGAGAGAGAGAGAGAGAGAGAGCGAGAAGATGTTTTATACGAACCACGTGGAAAACCAGTTTTTTTGCGGCCTCGCGCATATACGATAATTTTTTTTACTCGATACTGTGAGGGAAGCGGCAGCAGCAGCAGCAGCAGTGCGCGGGTGAGAGAAGGATTGAAGACTTATTCGAGATTTTAAGTTGTTATTGCTCGGTGTGGTTCGTTTAACATCTCGTATTTTTTCTCACTCGTTTGGTCGTGATCTGAAAATTTACGTTTACGAAACAGTTTTTTTCCCTTCAAACTCGCGTGCGCCCATTGATTTATCGCGGCGCAATGAAATATTCGATGCTTGAAATAATTCACATGCGCGCACATGCACATAAGCTCGCGGAGACAGAAAAAAGAAGCAGCGGCGCAAGTGAGGCCAATAATAAGCGCGAAACGTCGATGCGCATCGCCCCTCGAGCACAACTAATCTTTACAAATCATGCCTTGCTGTATACATATACATATATAAGACCAGACACATATAGGGCGGCTATATAATCGCATAAACGTTCGCGCGACTGGCCGCATCCCGCGTTCGAACTGGGGTCGTTCCTAGACTCTTCTCTCGCTCTGTACATGTATACTATAGCCAAAGTGCCGATATGATATTCACCCCGCTTCTGTTCGTCGCCTCCCTGTACACAGCCACTTTCGCCCCGAACACCTGTTTCGGGGGAAGTAAGTAGAATGAGAGGGATAAAGACTGGAGATTCTCCATGGATGGCTCGTTTGTCGTCGACACGCTTGCGTGTAACGATTACGCGTAGCCTTCGAGCATTATAAGGCCCAATTTTCGTCGTGGGTTTCGATCGGGGGTCAAGAGCTGAGTGAGTTCGGTAATGATAGAGGATCAACCTGACTCTCCTGAGCTTTTCAGCTGCGAACGATTTTCTTACATGTATATTCTCGAACCTGCTGATGATTCATTACGTTGTATAGTTTTGGACGCTTCGATTTTATGATTTTATCGGAGGTGTGTAAGAGTCAAAGTGGAGAGATGAGAGTGGCTGATGTTGTTTTCGTTCGCTTCAGCGAATTAACGCGAATTTGTGAAATTTATCGAATTATTTTATCTATTCGACAATGCGAGCTATACCGGTTGGTACAGCTGTTCTAAATTATCATCGCAAAGCATTTATATTTATATTCCATTCTATTTGGAAGAGTTGAAAGGTCCATGAAATTTTCAAATCTCTCTTTGCTTATTATACAATAATATTCCACCGTTGAAAAGTAAATTTGAGTGAATACACGGGCAAACGTGTACAGCGGTACGAAGTCTGTATTAAAAGAGCCATTAGCCGCATAAGCATCGATTTCGAACAATGAAGAAAATACTCTCTTCTTTCTCGTTACGCTACACTGTGGGCGAGCATATGTAGCTTCAGCCCCACACCATCCCACAAAAATCAAGACTACAACCTCCGGCAAATAACCGCACAATAACCCAGCGGCAATTTCATCGGTGCAACGAACACACCCCTAAAGCGGCAATAACAATAATCGGGAAATATAAAGTAGCCCGCGCGTTTCTCCGTTCCTCCTTCCCCGCGCAAATATAATAATTCAAATCCACCTAATTTGTCGACGTTGACATGTGTGCGCGCATTGACATCAGGGACGAGAAGCCAATTCTCGAAGAGCCCCTTATTATACGACATTTTCAACCTGCCGCGTACACCGCATCGCCATTCATTCCACCAGCCGCAATCATAAATACACACACACAACACACACACAGACACGCGTATATATACATATACAACCCCTAGTTGATACTAGCATAAAGCGTGCGTTTTATAGTCATCAAAAATCAGTCCTACGCCTACCCTTCGCGAGAGCGACGATTATTAACGTTAGTTTTTTTTTTATTTCTAAAAAAGATCATATACATCCAGAGTTCGTCAAGCTAGACGACAGCATCAACGACAGGATGTCAATTACGAGGAGTCTGACGGAGGTGTGCGATCGGGGCGCAAACACGTCATGCGTATACGTTATATACGGTGGCTCACAGATGGGGGGCGTGTATCTCACGCGCGCGCACGCGTGCGTTGCACTTTATTCCGACATGCGCGTTATTACCCGCCTATCGAAGCAAGAGAGGAGCAAGGGAGTTATACACTTCATGGACGAAAGACTTTTCTTCTTCTTCTTCTTCTTCTTCTTCTTCTTCTTCATCGTCTTTCTCGTTTGCTATATATCTCGATGCAGGACTATACTTACGTAATGCAACCCCGCGTGCGCCATGCGTGTCTGTATATATATATTGGTATTAGCGAGAGGAACATACGTCGGGGAAGATAAAGAATCATAATGGTTTTTCAAGAATCGTACCGCGTTGTCGTGCATAATCAGGAGCACGTGAGCACATATTAGGCGCAGGTGACTGCACACGTAGGATTTTGCGCGCGTTACGCTACTATTCCATTCTCTGTGAATATATACATACATATACATATACATATACATATATACGTGCGTAGTATGGGCACTTTGAGGAAGCTCGTCGTAAATCAAAAGAGACGCGAAAGCGCGATTCGATCATCGTCGCGCTGAAAACGCAAGTGATAATTAATAACCCTCTTGTTTGTAGTGGCGTCGCTTGCGTGATTTATAATAGTATACTGGCTATATTTCGAGGAGGAGGAGGAAAAAAAGACAAGGCGTCGTTCATTTGAATATGTGCTTTTTCATATCTGACTTATGCGCGCGAAAAATTACAATAACTTTGCATGGGAAAATGTATATAAATATATACGAACGAACCGAGACCTGCGGGAAGTGCAATTAGAAATGTACAATGTACAAACCGGAAGTCCAGTGTATATATATATATATATATATATATATATAAATATCTATACGCCAAGATTTAAAACCGAGCAATCAGTGTCAATCTTATTACGTAAATTATAAATATATATATATATCTATATTATAATATGTAAGTTATACAAAGTACGTATAATGCAGTCGCGAATACGTCTAGACTCGGAATAATTAATAATCGCGATTCATTAATCATCAACAATATCAAACGCTTTCGCTATCGCATGTACGTCGTTAAACTTTTTACAGCTAATTGATGTAAACGTTTAAAAAAATACTTTGCACACGCATTATACCCGCATATCCTAAACCGTAACGTACAATTAGCAGTAACTCACTCCTCGTCACACAGTCGCTTATACTACTCCACATAGGTATATCTAAATTAAAAAAAACCCGTCCAAGTGCCAGGTCAATTCATCCGTAAAACTCATCCATGGAGCCCATATAACGAAAGAATGCTTATATGCCTCTCCGTCACATCCACGGATACGCTTATACGCAGACATTCGAAATATATAGACACAAAAGAATAAAAGGGCTAAACGGCCGCACGTCTCTGTCTGGCGTCTTGTGGTGACAGATCGCGTCAAGCCGAAATTAGAGAAATTAGAGGCCGCACGCGTCCGCGCTCCAGGGGTGATACGTCCGTCTCTCGGATCCACACATCTACGCACACATATACCATATAGAACAAGAGAGAAAGACACGTGTATACCGATTGGGGAATACTTTGGGACCGAAAGAGAAATCGAAGGCGTATATTTGCACAACGACCCCGACTGTGCGCAGGGGGTGAAAGAGCTTGTCTCTAAGTGTTCAAAGGACCATCTCTATTTCTCTGCCTCTCTCTCTCTCTCTCTCTCTCTCTCTCTCTGAATAAGAGGTACTCGTGTATAATTGCATTACCGCTGAAGCCGTAAACACATCTCGAGTGAGCATGTACAGTTTTATATATATGGTATATATACAAAGGATAGTTCCTTTTGATACTTGTTTGGGTTCGCCTTTTTTTACTCGCGCGACGAGAAAAATTATATATACAGTTTTTAGTAGGGCTTATAATTACGGACGAAGCTCGCGAGCTTATCGCGCGCAGCTCGAAGTTTAATGTTCAGATAAGACGTTGAAAAATATGACTGGTCGGGATGATAAGGCGGAAAAGCAAGGACGAGACTGGTACATAAACAGAAGAGAGCAAATACGTATACGCGTTTGCCAGAAGCAGGATATGGAATATATAGAATACACAGAATAGATGAAATAGATAGAATAGGGGGGATCGAGTCACTTTATAGGCTAGAGAGACAGTAGACATAATAATAATAATGGTATAGCAGCTCACAAAGCGAGTTTTAATGCTTCCGGGGGCTGTTGCACAAGTGCCCTCGGGCATATGACGAAAACCACTTGACTGCAGTCCTGTTACCGTGTACAGACCGAAAAGTACACCGAACCGGTTCGTCGGATTTTGATACTCTCGAGCGAAATTCCCGGAGCATGACCATCTACTCACGATCTATTCACTGGCCGACTGCTTACGAGAGTAATTAGGAAAAGTTTTGTACCTACATACGATATATATACGGATATCGCATATACGTATACGCGTGACGCTGCACGATCGCTCATATTCACACTTTCGAGATATTTCGCACACGCGTATATGCGGAGAGCGACGAGCGGCGCGCAAGGCAGGTATATAATGCGCGACTGACTGACTGAAGTTTTTCACATGCATACGCTGACGAAGCGTTATTCCACGGACGACTGACGCCTCTATCGAATCGGGGATCCTCTCTCTCTCTCTCTCTCTCTCTCTCTCTCTCTCTCAACTCTTCTCTCTGTACGTATACGTACACGCTATAAGCCAGATATTTTCGCGGGATAAGTTGTACAGTCGTTTTATTTTTCGAAAACCGTTCCCTTATTCGCCGCGCTCGCGCCGTATGAAATAATAAGCCCCGGAATTATCAAAATAAATTCCAATCAATGCGCGACAGAGCGAAAAGCCCCGCAGTATATATATAACCTCCGGTCGAGGGAGCACAGCTTCTAACGCAAATAAACACGCGCTATGTAGACTACTGCGGAGCTCGAGAGTAGCGCACGCGAGTGCGGCTCCAAGCTCGCGGAATAAACCCCAAATTAACATTTCCAAACAACGACTCGACGATGACGCTGCTCGACTATCCACAGGATCGAAAAAAAAACGTGACAAACTGCCGAAGGGGATACGGAATATACACCTCGTATGTATGGTCCTCTGCACCTGCGCGTGAAATCCGCCGCCGCGAATCTGAATACACGGCACGCTTGAGTCCGTGTCTCGAGTGCGACCTCGAGATTGCGCGCGTTTACAAAGCAAATGGCTCGAAAATAAGCAACGATGCTACTCTACGCTCGGCTCTGGACCGAGAAAGGGAGCGTACTAGAATGTACATGCGTTTGTGTCTATGTGTGAGTGTGTGTGTATATATATCGATAAAGGGGAGAAAGGTTATACGGCGAGGGGCGGTATAATCGATGCGGACATGTGCAGCTCCCTTGGGGTCTCTCTCTCTCTCTCTCTCTCTCTCTCTCTCTCTCTCTCTCTCGCTCTCTCATTCGCGAAGCCCTAACTCGCCAAACCTATTTATACAACAATGCACTGAGCACACCCCCGTAAACCGCCGAACGATCGCCGCTGGCTCGTGGGCACATAGAAGGGACTCTCTATGCGTGTTTGACTATACTTGTTCTCTGGCGCTCTTCTACTTTGTTTGCTCGGGACACGAGCTTTTTTATTATTTACCAGGCTGAGACAAGCTTTGTTCAAAGTTGGAAATGATTTTCTTTTAATTTCCAAAAGAGCTGTGAGACCAGAGGGGAAAAACTTTTTTTATTCTATTCCGCGCGACACGTTCGCTGAACTTTCTTAAACCCTGGATCTGAGCAGATTTCTCTTTCTCTCTTCCTCTCCAAGATTGGATCAAAAGAGATTCACTCAACCTCCCCTCAGCCCCGCGCGAAATTGTGCAACGTAAAAGATTTTCGTAAAACCGATTTCAGTAACTCAACCGATCGATCGCTCGAACAAAATTCACACACACGATCCCCTCGAACGTATCATAGACGAGGCATAAAAGCGAAATTCCAAAGAAAACAAGCGCCCGTCGCGATAAGACGCCAAATACAGGCGCAAGCGCTAGAGCGCGAAAACACAAGGGGCAGGCAGAGCAATGCTTCCCTCTTGATTTGGACCCCTTAAATCCCCCCTCTCCCTTTAGGGTTCTGCACACAGCCTCGGTTTATAATCAACCCCTACAGAACAGTTTATCTTGGCTGGAACGCGAGTGAGCGCACACGCGCGTATCCTGAAGGGTGGTGGTGGCTGCTGGTATTTTAAATAGCGAATACTTATCTCGGGGGGAAAGAAAGGAGGGGGCAACCGTGCGCAGCCGTCTTATCATCGATATGCCATCGTCCTCGCGTCGTTGTTGTTTTTGCCGCTACTACTGTCCCCGAGGCATCATAATGAGAGAAAAAAAAAGGTTTTTCAGTCTTTTTTTAACGCGAGCTTCGTTTACGTCCCAGAGTTTATCGTTGCATCTTCTTTTTTGCATATGGGAGAGAGAATTTGGTTGGAGAGAAAAAGCTGAGCCAGGCGGTTGCCTTATTACAGAAAAGGGATTGAAAAAATTTGTCGAGAAATTTTTCAAAAAGCTTACGCATGTAAATTTGTAAAAAAAACGCGTAAACACGAGCGAACAACACTCGTCAAATCATCCAACAATACAAGGGCCTTTCGCATTGTGAAAAGAGCAGTGGTCGCACGCCCGCGAGAAAAGGGTGAAAACGAGTTCCCTCTCTTTATATATATATATAAATGCACATACATGTACACAGACGCGAAACTCAGAGATAAAATCAACCATAGAAAAAGCAAGCAACCGCCGTATATATATGCACGGAACACGACTGCAGCCGTCAGAAAGAGAAAGAGAGAAAAGTCAGAAAGAAAAAGTACCCACACGAGCTCACCTCTCTCTCTCTCTCTCTCTCTCTCTCTCTCTCTCTCTCGTAGGAGTATATACTACGACGACTGTGGAACACAATGGAAACGTCAAGCTCTCGGCTGGCAACGTGTCACGGCGCACAGCAGAGGCCTAACAGCAACTCTTTTCTCTCCCGCAGCTCGTCGCTCTGCACACGTCAACTTCGTCCTTTTCACGTGTCTCTTTCTTTCTGTCTCTCTCTCCCTCTCTCTGTATGTCTCTCTCTCGCACTCTCTCTCTCTCTCTCTCTCTCTCTCTCTTGAGTAGCATATGCTCCGCAAGCTCTGCACGCTAATCCGAAATCCGGATTATCGACTATTTCCAAAGAGGTCGACTATATATATATGCACAGACTCGCTCCACATTTCAGCTCCTTACCTTCTCTCCTCTCCTCTTTTAATCCTCGGTATTTTTATTTAACTTTCTCGCGCGTGATACGTCGACGCGCCGCTTTTCACAAGCTGTCGCGCTTTGCTCAGTGTGTGCATATCGTTTTGCATTTTATTGGCTTTGTCTTGTTCGGTATTTGCCACTCTCGCAAGCCAAGATGCATCCAAAATGTGGGACACTCTCGTTGCGATGCAGTTTGTTTCACGTCTCGCTCTCTATATGTGGGTCAGCATTGAAACAAAAAAAAGACATATATATACATGTATACATACACGATACGACGACCGGCCACCGTTACATTGTTCGCTGCGAGTTCCAATACAACTATACGAACACTCGAGTTCCATGTTTTGCGAGATGTATATATATCTACAATCTACATATATAGATGCTTTTTTTTCTTCTTCAGTATCGAAGATCGGTGCTTTTGAGTTGCTAAATTGCCGCGCGGCTACTTTTCGAGGATACGAGAATATGAATATGGATGTAGTGGGTGGACCGTATACATAGCTCGACGATGTATCAATAAATTTGCACACATTAATGCGCGAGCTCGGATACTTTCAGTCGGATTATGCTTATAAGGCCTTCCAGAAATGTCATCGCGTGTCAAGATCCCTTCACCTTTTTCAAATGTATAATTGAGCAATATATACAAGTACATGCATATTTAGCGTTTCTCGCTTGTTCCTCTGATAACCCTCTGAAAAGTCGTGCACTGCTCGCCGTGAAATCGCAGGGAAGTTCGAATAAGAAAAAACGAGAATATACGAAAGAGCCATACTTATATGGAAGCCGAAGAAATGTTAGTTAACGAGCCGAGAACAGTTTTATTTCTCGAAGAAATTTTTCCCAAATCAACAGGCTTAATCGATATGCGCGCGCGCGACTCCGTCTAGCGGCCATAAAAATGATTTATCGACGCAGAGGAGAACTTTTTCTCAAAAGCGAGCCGCCCGTGAGCGGTCTGGCCTCTCTCTCTCGCTCTCTCTCTCTCTCTCTCTCTGCGTCATATACATAACGCCGCGTCACGAAGAAAAAGACACCGCGCGCAAGCGGCTCGTATATATACGTATATATATGTATATGTGGGTATATACCGCTGCCGTTGCGGCGCCTCCTTTTCTTGAGGTTGCGAGTATATAAGGCTGTAACCTTAACAATATTTTAGGGATAGCTTTGATGGACAGCGTATGAATTCGTTCTGGACTGTCTACAGAGATTTTTATATATTTTTTTCCCCCGGGCAGACGCGTGAATCGTCTGAGAAAAAAAGAAGCAATGATCTAGGATTGGAGATAATTTACGAATCGATGCATACGCATAAAGTGTTGCTTTAATGCTTCGGAGAGATAAAAAACTATAATTCAGAAGCAGCCCCCAAAGTGACCAAAAGCGTAGCGTGCAAAGTGTCGCGCCCACGCACCCTCTGTCTCACTTTCTCACCCATAATTGTTACAAACTCGAGCGATTAATTCGAGACGTTTGTACACGTAGAACACAATCGCGTATCCAACTAGATATAGGCTTCCGATCGAGGGTCGACGGACACGTGTGTCGACACGTGAGTCCGCGCGTATACGTCTGCCCCCGCGGGGCTCCTTCTGCAGTCCCCATAGACGCTATATAGCTGTTCTCTTCCTTTCATCCCCTTCCATATATGTATATATATATATATATATGCGCGTAGAAGCATCGGACACACGCGCGCACACATGCACGAGCAGAGAGAAATGCGCGTAACGTATAACGCAGTATATCTCGGACTATACTGCCATACCTGCTGCTGACGTGTGTCGCGATAAGGATGTGACGGCGCAGCTTCTCACCTGACACGTGTACACAGCGCACGCAGTCACGAGAGAGAACATAGAAGTGGAACGAAAGCGCGCGATTCGTCGCGAGCGATTGTGAAATGCGTGGCGAGTTTTCCGCGCGTGGGAACGACTGGGTGACGTTCGCCGTTATCGGACGGACGGCAGAGTAAATTATGCGTAAGGAGCACTTTGAATTAGTACCTAAGAAATATATATGAGTAAATCCACTGAATACAGGAAACAACGCCTTGCTAGAAAATTTTAAAATTACCAACCGGACCATTTTTCCCTCATCCCTGGATGTCTTCCGAATATGACGACTTCTTTATACGTTCTTTTCAATTGGCTATAATTTTTTACCACCAAAGGGAAAAAAATATTTTTCGATTTTTAGCACTTTTGTAAAACAATATACCGTTTATTTATTTTGTTTATTTTTCAATCATTTGGCTTTAAAAAGTGTAATTGAAGACCTTCCTGTTCTGAAAAAATCGCCCAAAATGGATGCGAGAATAAAAAGTTATTTGCGTTTAAAAATATAAAATGCAATCTAAAAATACATATTTAGATTTAATTTTCTTTAAACTTTCATAACTTTCCGCCCGGTCGGGACTTTGAAGCGATTTTTTTAAATGAATGATATTTTCTTCTTCTTTCTTTGTTAATAAGTCAATTTTATGAAATCATACAAGCTCATATGATTATTTTACTTTTCGAATATTAATTTCCATTTTATTTACTCAAACGATTATAACTTTTTATTCGATTAGTCTTTTTGGCCCGTATTTTTTTAAAGAAAGCTGAATATAGTGTATCTTTCTTTTCGTGTATTAAATATTACATTTGCAGGTTATTTAGTTATACAAATATACGCTTTCAAATAAAAAAGTTTGTTTCTCGTGAAATGTATATTTATAGACAAGTAATGAAAGGTAACATAAAATATGTATAATTAAAGTAGAGTTACCGAGCTTTTATTTTGAATAAAATCATTCCAGAAGGCCTTCAAGCCTTCAAGAGCAAAGTTATAGACACTCGAAAAAAAAAACTTTATAAAAATCACGAGATTTTATGTATCAGTGATGATGATTCTTTTTCATAATTGAAGGTTTTAAACTTTTTCCAGATAAATCATTTTTTTTTTTTTTTTTTTTGAAAATGTTATTAACCATACGTACGATAATCAACCAAAACTGATATTAAACAGGTATTAATAAGGATGCATACAAAGTTATTTACGCGATATATTGTTAGCAGAAATGACTAATTTAAAAAGTAAATACCAAAAGCTTTTACATATACATTATATCATGAGTTTATGTATCATGAGTTCTATATTTCATTATTGACAGAATACGTAGAATTTCGTAAACAGCGAAACATCGAAGAATATCGTCGGGAATAATGTGCGAGAATGAAAAGCCAGTGGAAAAGCTGTGAAAAAATTGAAACAACGTGTACCGAGCCTCATAAAATTCGCATTAGACCAGCCCTCTACAATCACAATGCTTATATACAGAAGTATCGGTGTGCCCGCATTTAACGCGCATCAGCGCGTAAAACTGCACTATATACACCCTCGTCAGAAGCTTGTTTACCCCTCGAGTAGACCCTCGCTTTTTCCGAAGCGACGCGAATTTCGACGTAGGCAAGATTTATGTGGGCGTTTGCTACAACTGCACTAGCTGCAATTCAGGGCCCATCAATCCTCGGCGCGAATCGATTCCCTCAACATAGATATACGCGTAGGTTGCACGTATACGCGCGCGCGCGCGCGCCTGTATCGAGGAGAAGAGCTTTTGTCGAGGGGGTATTCCCGAGGGGCGAAGTGAGGGGTTCGCATCTGTCGCGCGATTTTCCGGACGAAGCCCCAAGACTACGAGTACGTGTACATACACGCTGTTTACGGAGCGCTTGTCGCGAACGAGTAAACATAGCGATCGAGAACCCCTAGAAGAGCTGGTTACGATAAGAGTATAAAAAGCGAGAGTGTAAAGCGAAGGGAAAAGCGAGAGACGCGATTCTATCGAATCGTGCAATTGCGCGGCGAGTTTTTTTTTTTTTTTATTTTAATTTGGTAATTTGTCGAAAGTTATCTTTTGGCAAATTACGCGAACGAGCGCATTGTTAAAAAAATAAATAAATAAAAAAAAAGATCGAAGCAAACACGGGAACGGATAGACAGACAGGCAGACAGTCGGACGGATCCTCCCCCGGGGACCGAGGCGATCAAGCACTAGAGAAAAACGGGGTGTGTAGTACATAGCCCCGCGGGCGCAGAAACACATCAAAATCGAATCCGGCAGATGTCCGCTCACGCGACGAGCCTTAACGACGTCAGACGCGGCGGCCGCACATGTTGTTGGCTTTCTCTCTCTCTCTCTCTCTCTCTCTCGCTCACTCGGCGGGGGCTAAACGCTTTCTCTCTACTACTTCTAGATGGTACTTATGCTCACGAGCTCGACCGGCCGTGTGATAACTCGATGGTAATTGCAAAGGTCTCGGGAGAACACGACGACACTTTATTAGCGATGCGAGAGATTTTACTGTACACGTATGCATAAGTCTACTCCCCCGGTGCTGGCCTAAGCGCGAGCAATGTCCTTCGAGTAAACACGTGCGGGATTTCGGATGAAAACCCTTTCTATCTCTCTCTCTCTCTCTCAGTATTCTTGTACTTTAGCGGATTCTACGTACCCTTTGATCTTTCAGGAGGTAATACGCAATATCGAGGGAAATTTGAGAATCGCTGCTGTATATCTGTAGAGGACGCGTTGCGAAAATTGGCCTTTAAATATCTCGGAATAGCTGGGACTACATTTCGCGTGACATTGTTATATTGCGATTCTGACGTAAAGTGCAAAACGCCGCCATTACGATTCGACCAATTAACATCGAGTGCCGTCGGTTCTGGCATGCGCACCGACGTTCCCTTCAACATCGTCGACTGCCAAATCACTTTTTGTCCTCGCGTCGAGCAGCCGGCACGTACACTCGTATCTATAAATTTTTCCGAGAGAAATAAACTTTTCGCTCTCGAAATTAAATCGGAATTGACGAAGGCGAGTGTTAGATTTGTCTTATATGTATATATAAATGTGTCATGTTTAACTCTATAAATATATGTATTATACTCACGCATTTGTAAGGTGGAACAATACGGCTACTTGTAGAAAGTCATATGTATATATACACAAATACAGGTATATATTCGTACTGTATGCACACTGTTGATTGTCAATAAAACGTTAATTAATAAACAGACGGAGAGGTATACGTTATTTGAACACAATGAGAATGAAAACAATTGTTTATACGGAAATACGTGGTTGTTTATTATAATTATATTTATAATCATCATGCTTTCGGTGGCGGTGTAGCTGTATATAGTATATCCGTGTATGTCATTGTCAGTGTACATGTAAGTGTACATGCGCGTGTATGTGTGTATCTCGGTGTACATATTGTTTTTAGCTGTATGTAAATCTGCACCATAAAATTCCTTCTTACATAATAGTACCGCAAAAGGTCATTATGTGTGTCTTGTGTGTAATTATGTCTCTTTCTCTTTTGCACCTTTATATAATATTATCTCGAAATGTGCGCTACAGTCGCTTCGCGTCACACTGTAATACGCGTCGCACACACCCTTTATCTTCAATTCTCTCCTAAAACTTTCTTCAGCAACTCCGTGCTTCACAATCATATTTACATCGATCGCCGTCTTAACAGATAGTCGTAATGTATATATGTATATACATATGTATGTATGTATATATATACATATATAGATCCTATTTATATATATATATATATATATATATAGTCAATATTTATATCAATAATTAGTACTTGCGCGTGCGCGCGACTTCGTGTATTCAACGGCGCGTTTAGCGTGACTTTCAATATATAATGTCCGCTGCGACGTTCCGATGAAAGTCCATCGAGGAATTCGCGTCGGGAACTCTTTTATCTTTTTTCTTTCTTTACGTCGCAGTGTCGATGCACGTGTGTACAGGGCGAAATTTCGCGGAAACTCTCCCGACGGTGAGACGTGTAGCGCTTAAGTTTTACATTATCTATACAGTCAATGTCTCTTTATTGTAATTGTATTAAAGTCGCGGGACAAACACGTATAGAGAAATTTGTTTTCGTTATAATAATAAAAGTTTACTAGAGAGAGAGAGAGTATAGTCAATATACTTTTCTCGCTCCGTCGCGCGAGTTTCCTTTTCATTGGCGAAATCTCGCGCGCATATATAATTATATAGACACTTTGTATGTATATAATATATGTTTACCGTTGACCGAGGACTTTCAGCGGAACGTCGCAGCAAGATGCATTTTTTAAACGTTTATGTATGCGTACAATACAAACTCGTCTCTCTCGTCGTCGTTCTTTTTTCTATTCCATTTTTATCTGAAATTTATGAGTACGCGCGCTGGCGTTGATTCCGATAGGAAACGACTGAATTTCACTTTTCGCCTTTATGACAGACGCGTCAAATTATTCATTCGTTATATATATCTACAGGACGTCTTTTCGCAATCAACGTACGATTTACCGATCGACTTTTTCTCTCAAACTAATCAACATTGGGTGTAGGGGGGGGGGAATGATTTGGGGTACAATATTACACTGTCGGGTCAAAAATTTTATACACAATAATAATTAACTAATAACTGATATTTCTTAGTAATTATAATAAAAATAGCGCGTGTATTACTACTATTATCTTTGATAATAATAATAATAATAATAATAATAATAATAATAATCGTCAAAAAACTGCACGTCCGAGAAAATAATAAAGGCTCTCGCGCGAGATTTGTAAACCGCTCTCAATTAATAATAATAATAATAGCAATAATAATAATTATAATAATAATAGCAATAATGAAGATAATATCAATAATAATAATAATAATAATAATAATAATAATAATACAAGTTCCTACACATAGCTCCTCTCCTTCTCTCAATATATATCGGACCCCTCGTACAATATTCGCGCGTTTCGTACAAGACTACCTCGGTGTTCTCGAAAAATTAATGAAACGTCAAGAGGTTCAGTAGGCGCTGATCCTACCAGACGAGGCCCTCGCTCTGCTGCATCTGGTGTGGCTCGGGGAAGCCGCCCCCGCCGCCCCCGCCTCCAGGTCCGTTCGCATTGCCAGCACCGCTTGGGTTACCCTGGCCTCCACCTATATAGCGTCCAACAGAAAAGCAGAAGAAAAATATCATTTTTACCTCGTCCACAAACACATCAGGTGTACAAGCATATACGGGGATGAACTTTTCGCCGGGGATTAATCGGGACTCTCTCTATTTCTCTCATCCGTATGTGCTTCGATAGTAACGTATATACCCGCGTGTAGGTAATCCCTTTTGTCGATTCGTTGTAAGTGATTCCTGGGGTTAATCCACACAATCGAGAGACGCATTATAATGCTCGCGCGTAGATGAGAAAAAAAAAATAAAAGGAGAACCGGCTTCTCTCTCTCTCCTTCTTTCTTTCTCTCTTTCTCTGACAAATTGACCAGGCTTCGCATTAGCGCGTCTATAGGTATATATACATTCCGCGGAAGAATGCCGCTAAATTAGCCAGTTGATAAATCACACGGTGGAAAGAGGCGCCTCTCTCTCTCTACCCATTCAAGCCCTCGTGTGCATATATATATATATATATATAATATATATATATACGACACAAAGGCTGAAATCAAACACGAGAGAAGAGTCTGCGAATGGATATAGGGAATAATTTCGTGTGATGTAAGAACGCACACCTTTGACCTGACGCACAGGCTGTGTATTTATAATAGACACACACGCGAGAGATGAAGATATGGAATTAAGAAATCGTTCGCATTCCGAATAGCAGGAATTTCTCGAATGCCCCTGGGAGAAACGTGTCATTATATCATACGAACGCGTTTGTACGTTTTGTGCGCGCGTGCCGTTTTCTGAGTTATGTACATTCTCGCTCTTGATTATCATTTTTTTTTTTCGCCTCGGCTTTTAGAACGAGCAAAGACGGGGACAGAAAGGGAGAGAAGATATTGAAAAGCCGATCAAACAAAGATTAGCATGAATAAAGAAAAGGCACATCGGCAACCCTTTCTCATCGGCGTTGAAAAATTAAATGAATAATTGATACATATCGATCGCTCGCGCGTTTGGGCTTGAAAAAAATCCAGTAGCCAAATGCGGTGGCTCATTACTCGCTATGTGGCCGGAGGCGCGAGTACAACGAGGACGAGTGCGTGCAACGCATATAACGTATATAACAAGGCTCGGGTGTTGTGTGTGTATATAGAGAGTTCTTTGGGTTTGGCATATAAGTATAAGGTAGCGAGTCGAGGAGGTGTGACGTACCTGTAGGCGCTAGGAACTCGCCGGGGCTACCGGCTGAAGGTACGGGCGGCCCCTGGCCGGGGGGCCCTGTAAGGAATTCCGGCGGTCCGGCACCGGCACCCGGCGGCGGATACTCGCCCGCCACTGCTGCCGCTGCTGCCATACCCGCGATGCTCGTAGGGTCCAGACCTGCCGCAAACATACCCGGAACTTTATCAGACATCGTCGTATGATTCTGCCATCTCCGAAGCAGTCTTCCTTTCTTTTTTCTCTTTCTTTTTTATATACACTGCATTATGGATCTTTAGCGATTCTTGTCGTTCGATTGAGATGTTGCTTTTTTTGCGCGATTCCGATCTCAACTGGATTGTACATTGATTAATTATTAGCATTTATGCGAGAGCCTTCTAAGTCGCTGCTTTTTTTTCTTTAATGTCGAGTGAATATTATGAAGAAACTTTGTAGAAGAATATGCCTATTCGGGACTGTACCCTATTCCATCAAATCAAGAGACGTTACAGATATAATTATTTGCTTATTCATTTGCGAGAACACTAATGATTTGAATCGCCAAGGTGATAAATAATCGCATCGTACGAACGTGATTGATAAACGTGTTCTTTAACGATAATAACAAAAATTGTCTACCATCATCGGACTAGATATTGAATACGAAATAATTCCAGGTATACGTTTTCTCTATAGACACGCGGACACAGAAAGCCTCGAAATATATTTTTCGTCAAATTTCAAACTACAGCGCAAACTCGATCCGAATGCCACAGCCAATAATTATTTCAGTAAAATCTCGTTTCCTATCCCGTAAAATTTTACACAATTTTTTTCGCCTACCACAAGGTTAGCTGATTTTGCTCCAAAGTTTCTCCATAAAAAACTCCAAGAAATTATTCATAAAATCGCGCGAAACCGATGGAAAAGATTTGACCATTTTCCCACAGAGAGAACAAAGAGACAATGAAAATCGCTATTTCGAAACTTACCAGGATTGCCAGGTCCGCCAAAGGGTGGCCCATGCGGATGCGGCGGCGGATGTCCACCGAAGAATTCGTGGTGGAAGGAGACCGGCGCTCCATAACTGAAGTCGAATTTATCGGCGAAGTAAGGGAAACCGGGTGGAGGTCCATCCTCACCTCCCAGACCTCCGTGACTGATATTCAGAGGAAAGCCTCGCATCTTGCGCGAACCGCCGAAGAATGGTGATCTGCCCATCGACGTCAGTTGTTTCAGTCGACGTTCCTTACTGCGCTTGTTCTGGAACCAGACCTATACGCGCACAAACACACGGACAGACGGTTATATGTAGAAATATATTTTCAACAAAAATTTAGCAATAAAACCGCATTCGTTCCGTCGAGCCGCTATGCCTCTCGTATATAGGCGGAGCAGCAGCAGCGATAACTCACTCCCGGTAGTACGAGAATTTCTATATATCTTTTCCCTCTGCGCTGAGCAGCTGAGATATAGACGCGCGCATATACCACGCCATATGCCAAGTATATGTATACGTATACGTATGGTAGATAGATACCTGAATGACTCGCATGGGCAGTCCGGTCTCCTTGGCGAGTTGTTCGCGTATGTGCCTAGTCGGTTTAGGCGTCTGCGAAAAGGCCGTCTTCAGGATCTCGAGCTGTTTGGCCTTGATGGTAGTGCGGGGTCCTCGACGTTTCGAGCCGGCTCCGCCGTCGCCGCTGCCGCCACCCGCACCGCCGTCGGGACTCTTGTTCTCCGTCTGGCTGTCGCGCGTCTCCGGGTCGCCGTCCAACGAGCCTGTTGAGCGTGCGAGCAATTTTCTTTTTTTCAATAGCCGTACATGCTGCTTCGAGCGTCGCGCAATCGTACGCGATACACTTGCATCTGTTGCGCGCGCCGCACCGATATTCATTATCGCATTACGAGCGAGAAGTGTGCGCAGTATTCCGCGGCTAATAAGAAGGTCTGCAGCGCGCCACAGCGACCGCGTGCACAAGAAGTATAGTATTCGAGGAGAAAATTAACTTCCCGATTGAAGTGGCCAAACAGGATAAAGCCATTGGGCAAAGGGGATACCTCTCGCTTACAAATAGAATTCTCTCCACTCGAGCGCACCCCACGTTCACGGATCTCGCTCTCGTTCTCCCTTCGGATCCCATTTTCCGCGAAGCTCGCCGTCGGTGGAATCTCCCACCGATGACTTGCAACCGAGCGACGACAGTAGCAGGTAAAGCGAGCGAGAGAGAATGAGAAAACGCGCGATCTGCACAACTGCGATGAGTCGAGTATCTCTATCGTGGTGCCAGTAGCACGCTCGGCCAACAAGAGTTTGCGACTGTTATATATACCGGATTATCGTGACTCCCCGTTGAAATCTATCTCTATATACCTATATAGGTATCCGTATTCAGGGTTCGCGATAATCTGTACCAGCGAGAGAGAGAGAGAGAGAGCGAGAGAGAGATTTGGAGTGAGTATGAAGAGGAGGGGGGGGGGCTTAACCGCGGGACAAAGAAAATGTTTGGACAGTGTCACGCTGCGCTACGGGGCACCCCTTAAAGACACCCCAAACTATGGTACACTCTCTTTTTCGCATGCGCCAGATGAGCCCCGTTCTCTCTTTCTCTCTCTTTCTTTCTGCGTACAACTCGCTCCGTAGTGTTATGGATATGACCAGGGACGGGGAAAAAGATCTCTCTCGCGTTTATAGAGTTATTATAATACATCACGGATGTGGTTGGCCTCCTTTTCTCTCTTCTGCGCGCATCGACTCTTCGCGTGTTTATACACACATGTACGAGATAGAATAGTGACACTGGAAGGTGATCCTCGAACTCGGAGTCGTATAATATAATATATATGTGTAGACATGGTCTGGGCGCTATTGTGTATGTTTTTCGCAAAGATCACGAGTGGAGAGATCGTCGGTACATAAGCTTAGGTTCTCGAAGCAAGATCGTAAAACTGACGAGAATCTCTAAGCACGACTGGCACACTTATGTATACGCTTTTGAAAGTAGCAAACGATTTTTCTTCTCTTACCTTGATCTTCGGAGTCCTCCTGCTTGCAGGGATCGCCGCCGAGAGGCATGTCGGAACCTGGACCGACGACCTGATCCCCGGGACCACCCGAACCCATATTGTGCACTCCAAGATGCGGCACACCAACACCACCAGGATGCTGGTGTCCCACGCTACTACCTTCCTCGTCCTCGTCCTCCGAACCCGATCCCATCAGCGAATCTCCACCTACTGAAATCGAATGAAAAAACGTGTTCCTTTTATTATAAGTATATAACTATATATATACATATATATATATATATATACATATACACGATGTTTATAGTCTATTAAAAAATCTTATTCAATAGCCTTGATTTCGCACGCACTTCACTTTCGACTCTCGCAATTTGTCAAGTCGTCATTGTGCTCTGGAGAGGTTCTCGATTAGATGGCGAGAGAGAGAGAGAGAGAGAGAGAGAGAGAGAGAGAGAGAGAATAACAGAATAGACTGTATATACACTGGAAATCCAACAAAACCCGAAAGCCAAAACAATCGCGCAGAAAATCATCAATCACCTGACTCATCGCTTTTTAATAACTCTCCGGCTTCGCGCGCACATACTTATACACAGCATGCGTATACCTGTCTACGTGGGTATATATGTATATATAACATATAACATATAGATGTAGAGAGAGAGCAAAAGCGGATTTCCATGGTGAAAAATAGTGGAGAAAAAGCCAGCACTGCTCCAGCTTCACGCATATTCCCGCGCGTATAATATAAAATGATCGTAAAAAGCCCCCATGACCTACAGCAGCGTTCGCGGATTTTTCGAAAAAGGAAGAGAGCCGTATGCCGCTCGGTCAGCGCGTATATACACTTTACTTTTCCCTCCTCTATATAACATACACTTTCTCGTTCGCAAGCGTGCGCGCTCACGCGGGCCTTCCTAAATAACACGCTAATAACGCGATAATGGCGTTCCGGCCGGTGTGTACGATATACGCTACATATACGCGCGCCCGATAAGTTACGGGCGTTGAGATATAAGCTCTTTCTTTCTTTCTCTCTTGAGCGAGAGAGAGAGAGAGAGAGAGAGAGAGAGAGAGAGAGAGAGAGAGCGGGTTGCGGTTAGACGTCGGCGAGCGACAAAAGGAACCCGCTGCGTAACGTAACGACCTTCGCTTTTCGTTTCATCGTTATACAAAACGAGCGACTATGCTCTCTTCGGTTTCTTCTCTTTCTCTCGATCGTCTGTCGAGCTACTACTACATATTACTGGCATAGTAGAGATCATAGACCGGCTCGATCGCGCGCGTCAACCACGGGCTGTTTGCCGGTATTTTCACAGCTTGAGGCTTCTGCGCGCTGCCGAAAAGAAATAACGCGGCGGCGAAAGGTGCGCGCCTCCATCGTCGACTCCGCTCTCTGACTTCGAGTGTACGTGTACATGCGTACGTGTACATCTGTATACGCGTGTGTACGTCGGTACCTGCGTATGGGTATATACCAATACCCCCTCCGGGCTTTCTTTTCTTTTTTTATTTTTACAAGCTGTGACTCTCTTTTCTTCTTTCCCGCTCGTTGTTCTGGCCGTGCAGTGTATGCGTATAGCCGAGTGAACCTTTGCAAAGCGCGCACGTATGCCCTTTGACTTTTCATCATTTTTTAACGCTCAGGCAGAGCGAAGTGTCGATTTCGCAACGATTTCTTCGAGTTTCCTATTCATTTTTAACGAATGTATAATACAAAGCTGTCGGGTCTTATCGCGCTGTGAGAGAGATAGATAGATAAAGAGCGAGAGAGAGAGAGAGAGAGAGAGAGTAACGCTTTATAAAATTATAACACACCAGGAGTCAAAAACAATTATATCAGAGGCGAAGAATATATAGTGAGCACGTGTGCGTACGTATATACGTGTTTACACCGCGAAGTGCACATTCAGGTGTCAAAAGGCAAATTGAATGACGGTGAGAAAATAATCTCAGCCGCGAGCCCACATATATATTTTGGTCCATAAATCCATAAAGAAAGAGAATATATGAAAATAGCCTCTCTCTCTCTCTCTCTCTCTCTCTCTCTCTCTCTCTTACTCACTCCCGCGCTCGTTTTTACAGTTCGGCCGACCCTTTGTCTCAATTTTTTTTCTCTCCACCTCCTCTTTTTCTCCCGCAGTCCTCGACTCTCTCATACATTCGGCTTCTCCTCACTCCATCTGCAGCAGACCAGCAGCTCTCTCTCTCTCTCTCTCTCACTCTCTCTCTTTCTCTCTTTCTGACTCCCAAACGCGTTGAACTGTGACCCCCTTGATCCCGACTCCGCCTCTCGCTTCTCTCTATCTCTCTCTTTCTCTTCTCGTCGAAAAAAGCCGACTTTTCTCACATTCCGACGCTCTGTTCAGCCGACACACGAGAGAGATGTATACACGTGTATTTCGATACTCGACATAGTAGCTGTGGACACCCTTTTTTCCCGAGAAAATCTCGACTGCAACGGCTCTATCGACGGCAAACACACGCGCGTGTCACGCGACTCGACTGTTACAAATGAGCTTCTTGTACGTCGTCCCAAATCCCCCGAAACACTCGCATACCGTTGTATGCCATAGCTGAATGTACGCGAATTCTGGCCACGTATATATGTGTATAAGTATAGACATTGCCGATATGTATTATTGAATCGTGTATTCTAGCGAAAGAAGCTTCGAAAAACCACAATAGAATTATCCGGCTAAAACAATTTCTCGCTCGGAGAGCGAACAAAACATCTGCGCGCGGCGTCAGTCGATCGTGTCAGCGAGAGAGAAAGGATAAAAAGAATAATAAAAAAAAACAAGAATGAAAAAAAAAACACAGTAGTAGCCTAGCGGTATGTGTACTATACCGTGACGTCCGTGCATGTGGTGGCCTATGGGCAAAGGCTTTCCCGACAGGTAGTCCTCTTTGCAGACGAAGGTGTTGTCGTCGAGGACGTAGAGTTCCTCGCCTGTGCTCATCTGCTTCCGACAAACCAAACAGGTGAAGCAGTTCAGGTGGAAAACCTTGTCTCGAGCTTTGCGCACTAGATCCGACGGATTGATGCCTTGCGAGCAGCCGCCGCACTTTGTTCCGTAACGCCTGTAACACAGAAATACAGCAAACTTCATTTTCGCCGCTCTCTTCTGCTTATATACGCGTATTCGTCGCTCGAAAAATCTGTGGAATTGCTTTTTTCTTCGTACCTCTATCGGCCAAGAGCGCGAATAAGGATCGTCTAATTAACGACGTCGTTAAGTATATCGAGAGCCCCGGCGTCAAAAGTTATCCTCGGCGCCGCGGCTTCTCTCCTTTATAGTCGGGCGGGCTTTTATTCATTTCCAGGGGAAAGAAGGGAAGAAGAAAAGGAGAAGGAGAAGAAGAAAAGAGACCTCGGGCCGTAAAGATCATTAATAGACTGCTTTACGCGCGGCGAGTTCTCCCAACTTTTGCCGTGAGGCAGGACTATAGTTATACCTATACACGCTCATAACCGCTGCTCTGCGCAAAGAGAAACGAGAGAAACAGTGGAAGAAAATTTATCGGATTTACCAAGTCCGCAAACTTTTTTCGCGCCCTCCATTTACATAAAAGCTACGCGTCTATAGCTATACGTTTATATTTGAGATAAAAAAATTTTAACGAGCTCTTATCAACTGTCGGTGTCTCATCGTATCGTAATCTGCACTCGAGGCACTGCACACTCTCTACGCTAGTGTTCCTTTTTTTTCTCGATTCTCGAGGTCGGAACGAGAGCTCACTTTCGAAAAGAGAGAAAAACTCGAACATAACGTATATTTTAGGTGCTTCGATGGGTATGACGCAACTTTTATGTGTGTGTGTGTGTGTGTGTGTAAAGGGTTCCACCGAACGTTCCCATCGTTAACACTGACGTTGACAAGAGTAAAACCATAATTGATGATTATGTCGAATGCTTCTCTCTCCCGGGAGATATCGAAAGAGGAGCAGCAGCAGTAGCG
This sequence comes from Apocrypta bakeri, assembly GCA_018906985.1. NCBI lineage: Eukaryota > Metazoa > Arthropoda > Insecta > Hymenoptera > Pteromalidae > Apocrypta > Apocrypta bakeri. Next base: position 14,182,945 of record JACCIA010000001.1, read on the forward strand.
CGCCTTCGATCTTCTTCTTTATTATATAATGTTAAAAAAACTCCAAAGCCCGGGCATTAAAACTCGATAAATCAAATTTCGCGCGATTTCGTAGAAACTTCGTACCGGCTAACGTATATACAGCCTCGACTTCTCGGCGTATTTATATCTATATAGACATATATAATACAGCGAATAACACTCGCGCGCATTTGAACAATTATAAAACTACTCTGTTGGCATAGTTCGAAATCGAGGATGCGTCTTCGCGCGTACAGGAGCGAGACGCGCGTGTCTCGTCGTCGTTGTGATTTATCGCTCGCGTTTGTCTTTAAAATGTCGATTTACGCAGGCAATAGTACGCGAAAAAAGTATACGTGCGTATGTGTATGTATAAAATCTTATCGAACTCATACGCATTTGCATCGCCATAAATTAGTCTCCCTGCATATAGATTGTTATCGGCTTCAGCTATACCATAAGTTACGCTCTTTTTAAGAGCTATATCGCACTGGCGCGCGTTCACATCTCCGCCGAATGATCGCGCTCGAAAAAAAAAACCTGCCGATACATACGCGATACGTATAGACAAAGCAAGCGAATACTACTTTTTTTTTTATTATTCATCGTCGCTTCGTCGCCTCTCGCGTGCGCGCGCTCGCTCGCTCCAGTTGATCGGGCGCGCAGCTGTATACACGGACACGTCGAAAAAGCTGTAAAGAAGGATCTAGGATTCGAAAAATTCCACGAGAGGTCGCGTTCTTATCATTGGACGAAAACTCGTGCATAGTCGATTCGCAAAAAGCATCGACCTGTACACGTACATACGTCTCTCTCACTCTCGGTGAGAAGCGAAAGATGAAGAAGAAGAAGAAGAAGAAGACGAAGAAGAAGAGGAAGAATAAAAAGAAGAAGGAGAGGAAGAAGAAGAGAAGCGAGTAAGAGAGAGAGAGAGAGAACCTTCCGAGAAGGGAACCCCTGCGCCGTCACGCCCAACAAACTCTCCTCTCTTGGCCGGTCTCGCGTCACGGCACATTTGTAATATTTCCACGTTCGAGTTTCGAGCTCTCTCGCTTCGCTTCTCTCTCTCTCTCTCTCTCTCTTTCTCTCATGTGCGTATTATACGCGCAGCCGTCGGCTCCCACGACTCGCGCGCGCGCGCGATATGTTGTACCGCGCACGACGCTGCAGCTTCTTTTGCACACCTCTTCTGCCAACGAGAGTCTGGATTTTCAGGAGGATTCGCGAGAGAGAGAGAGAGAGAGAGAGAGAGATGCGATGGACGTGATAGGAGCAAGAGAGCGTCCGTGTACGTGTGCGTATGTATAAGATGGTAGTAAGAACTTTATCGCGGATTTTCGTGGGAATCGCTGAACGTTTTGCCGTTGACCGATCGCACCTGTTGATAGACGCGTTTAAAAATTTTGATTACGGTAGCCCTTGTGATCCTGATTTTTCGCGCATTCTACACAGTGCTTGTAAAGGATATAATCGTCTACAGTATACGTAACGGAATCATTCACCTATACGCGACGCGTTGAATTTTCTAAAGATTGAAATAAAAAGAAAAATTAATCGCAACCTCGCTGTGTATACGAGTGATTATTTTTTACTCTCGAGTCGGCGGATCGTTGGTGTGGTCTATCCCGACGACTGGTGCAATGCAAAAGATCGGCTATTGCGCGTGACGAGCGCTCGCGCGCGTGAAATCAAACACTTCCTCTCGATTTATTCGCTCTCGCTCCTCCTCCCTTTGCGCCAGCAGAGACTTTTTGCCCACGACTCTGAGAAAGTCTCCTCTCTCTCGTCTCGGAGGGCTGTGTACCTTTATGTTTGTATGTATGTATATATATATACACATAAACGTATATGTATCGGTATTTCGGTGTGGGTGTGCTGTGCCGTCAGCTCACACGGATACGCTCGGGTACGCTCTAAGTGTGTGTATATATATTATATATGTATATACATCGAAGCGGGTTTTTTAATCGAACTGGTTTATAGTCGGCGGAGCAAGTTGGCGGCGGCGGCGGCGGCAGCGGCAGCGGCGGCAGCGAAGACATACAGGATTATAAATATCGCATGTGGAGACCGGTAGGCTGAAAGAGAGACAGTATAAGGGAAGAATGAGCTACCTGCACACGGTCGCACGCTTCCGATCTCGTTTCTCGATGGATAATCGCATTAGCTCTCGATTGTCGCGCTTACGAGCACAGTTTTTAAACGCAAGCTCGTTTGCATTCGAAATTATTCACGCTCGTTGTGCAAGTGCCGCGCTCGCCGAAGTGACGATAAATTTTCTCCTAGTCCTTAGAAAGAGAGAGAGAGAGAGAGAGAGAGAGAGCGAGAGAGATTCAATGACTGAAATACATATTGTATTGCACGCGCTTGCGCTATGCGCGTTTAAATCAAAACCGCGATAAATTCGAATAACATGTAAATATATATATAAGAGCGGTATATACGAAGATGTACACAGAAAAAGAAAGACAATGTACTAGTCTGCTCAGGACAAAAGGAATAATCGCTAGAATTAGAAGGGGCACATAATGTGGTTAGCAGCGACGATGCATTATCCGGCTGCAGCGGAATTAGCCTTGGACGTGGCTCTCCGCAGAAACCGAATAGAGAGAGAAAGAAGAGAGAGAATTATCGAGGACGTATACTCTCTCTCTCTCTCTCTCTCACTGGCGCATAATCGACCGCTTCCTCGGCTAATAATAATTTTCGCGAACCGTCGCCGCCGCCGGCAGGCAAATAGGGCCCTCGCCATTATCGGGGGGTCCCTTATACGAGAGCTGAATGCAACTTTTATAACATGTGTATACCGTTTCTTCGACTCGGACCGTAATCATCCTCGGCGGCGCCGATAAACTCGCTAATATCCGGCCTTGCGCTTTCGTCGCGCAAACTTCTTTCTTTTTATTTTATTTTTTTTCTTCCTCTCCTCCTTTGTATATAGTATATGAATATATATTCGCAAGAAGCTTGAATGAAAATGTAACGGGATGGCTTTTCGCGCACAAAGGAGAGAGCCGCGCAACGAAGAATTTTCGCTAACGAGAACAGGTTCTAAGCCGGCGGCTGTGTCCGATTATGTATAGCGAGAAAAGCGTAGCGAGATAAATGGAGCAGAGTCGCTTCGTATCTCTCTCTATCTCTCTCTCTCTCTCTCTCTCTCTCTCCCTTTATATATATATACACACGCATATACACACGCATATACACTATATATGTATAAATGTAGCGTAAATTTCCAATATTATGTCGAAGCCGTAAAGAGAGATAAGCGCGATCGACTTCCTATTTATAACTGGTGGCGATTTTTCCATCGCAGTCGTAAAATGTATAGAGGGAAAGTATTTTCTGATACCTTAGTTTTCGACGCCAGATGCGGCTACACTTGCTTTTTAATTGGCGCCGAAGAAAAATGTATTTATTTCAAACCGCACAGTTGCCTCGACTCAATGCATACATTGTACATACACCGCGGTATATTTGCAGAAACAGCTGTCTGTGTGTCTATGTAACTGCGTACGCGTGTGTATGCGTGTGTCGAGAAATTCGAAATAAACAAGGATTTAACTCAAGAGGAGCGCGAATATTTCACTCGATCGCCGCGTGCAGACCGTTTTTTTTTCTCTCTTCGACTGGGATTATGTACGTCAGAATAGTCGGAAACTTATGAAATACTAACTATAAAGTGAGTAAAATATCGGAATCCCGTCCTATTCAAATTATAAGCGCTTTCTGGCGCGCGCGCGCGCGCTCTCTCGCGACGATATCAAATTTGAATTTCAAATTCCCGCGTCATTACGCGCCTAAATAAAGAAGAAACCGTTCCACTATTTTGATTCTCCACACGCGCGCGCGCGCACACACACATACACACACATATATAAATATATTTATATAAACATACACGGGGTGGCCTCGAATTATTATTTACAACAGCAATTACAGTGCATTATCAATTGCGTACATATTTATAAGGTAATTCCCGCGGCTGCTGTAATCTCGCGTAACGCGCGAAATGTAATAAATATAGGACAAACGTATAATATAATGTATATATAGCGTAAGATGGGAATGATCTTTCGCGCGTGAAAAAAAGACAGGCGCGATGACATTGCGGAAGAAAAGGTAATTACCGCAATTATTCATTACCAGAAGCGCGAGAAGAGTTTCTTCTAAACACACACACACACACACACACACACGAACACATATATAGGCGTTAACATGGCGAGTTACGCGTATCCCACGGACTTCCGTTCATTGTCGTTTCGGCGCATGCGTACGTTATATATCACTAGACTCCCCGCATTACATGCGTATAGATCGCGCGAAGATTCGCGTGCGCGCGGCGACGTCCGCTGAATTTTTCATCGGCGTATGCAAAGTAGCTTGTGTGTGTATATACGCGCGTGTACACGCCTCCGGGCGAAGCACGTGCCGCGAGAATCGTTCGTAGCTTATTACTTATTTTTTATTATTATTCTATCGGGAAACTCTCCGGTATGGGATAATTTTTTTTTTTTTTTTATTTTAACTCGCGAGATTCTCGTCGGAATAATAGAGAACGAATTCCTGCACACAAGCGAGCGAATTTTTTGCGCTCACGCATCGCTCCGACGGTCTTTTTGCATCGACGAACGGGTCCAGTCGTCCGACGGCTTTTCGCGCTTCGGAATATGAGATATAGAGCGAGAGCGAACGAGAGAAAGAAGAGGCTTGACCTATACGACTGCTCTCTGCGGTCTAGATCTGTGGTCGGACGAGAGCGAACCGAATGTCAAGGACTCGAATGATTCGATGCGCGCACGCCGTTCTTTCTTTTGCTGTACGAACTCTGCAGTTTTAAATGTATATATATATATCTATATATCTATATATAGATATATATGGTTCGAGTGAGCTGTGAGAGAGTCGACGGGTTGAGGACTTTTCGAGGAACTGAAGAGAGAGAGAGAGAGAGGAGAGAGAGAGAGAGGAGAGACGGGATACTAGAGAGCAAAGTTTGAAATATTTTGATGTTTCGAACTCGCCGAGAGCCATTAATCAGAATTTAGATGGTGCTAATGAACGTTCTTGAGACATCGGTGTATATACCGTATACTTTCTCGTCAAATGAATCGTTGTATAATATACACGAAATTACCCTTATCACACTCCCGGATAATAATCGACGACGCTAAGGATATGCATATATATTTATATTCTCGGCGACGAATCCCATCGCGCGAAGTCAATTTCACAGCTCGCACGCGACTTATAGCTCTCTATACAAGTACGTATATATGTATATATACATATATACGTGTTCCGATACCGATCTCCCGCATACGTGTATTATATATATAAAAATACCAAGCGATCCGATAAGATCGGCGAGAAAAGAGTAAAAAAGGAAACAAGAAGAAGAGGGAAGAAGAGCTCGTTCGCGAACCTATACATGTATATATATAGGAAAGATGAAAGAAAAAAGATATAAGTTGTCGCTGAACTCACTTGAAGAAGTCGTTCCTGCAGAAGAGTTTTGCCTCCCTCGAGAAACATTTCTCCTGTAGTGGATTCCGACAGTCGCAGCAGCGCACGCAGTCCGCGTGCCAGGCCCGGTCCAGCACGTTGAACAGGAACTTGTCCATAATCGGCTTGTCGCATCCCGCACATGACAGGAGCATCGCCAAACCACACCTGCCTGAAACAGACAGAACAGACGGCTGTTTTCTTCTTTCTCTTTTTTTTTACAAACATATATAGATATACATGCACGCGTCTGCATACGCGTATGCAGATCTCAGCTTCCTTTTTCCTCTCCGATCTATACGCGTGCGATCTTGCGGGAGGACAATAACGTGCATTTTTTTCACATATATTTACACAAATATCATTCTCTCGATCGAGGAGATTTTTAATTGCTTTTTTTCCTTTCGGCTAGACTATGGTAAAAGTGGGTGCTACGAGTATGCACACGATGTATATAGCAGGCTCGTTCGACTGTGCGCTATATATACATACATATAGATGTACCTAGGAAGCGCAAGCGTTTTGTGCCATGCATACACAAGTTAACGCGTGATAAGCGTTTGAGAGTTCGCGGAGAGTTGGCATAATGCGCGAAATTTAAGTAATACTTTTTTTGTTTTTTTTATTATGCGCTTTGAGAGCGGAGTTTACCGTATTCAATTTAGATAATAGGAACATTTGAAAGTTGTTTCGCGATAAGGTATACGCGATTGGAAGCAATCGGTGAAATTTATCAGTGGCATAATAACTTTTATTCGAATCGCAACTCTATGTATCGTAATCGCAATAATGCTCTTTAATACGGATTCAGCCTATTGCAATGCGCGCATAACATTATTACAAGCATTTCTATATCCGCAGTCCATAATTCCTCCTATGTGCTATCCTCGCGCATTTGCGTACACGATGGTAATATTAGACGCATGTAATATAGCCGATTGATTAAGATAGAAGTAGCCTTCTGGCATAAGTTGCAAACTCGAAACGCTTGTGCTAAACACATGTGTGTGTGTATGTGTATACATATATCTATATATACATAGAAACATGCGGTATACATGAATGAATGAACGTAATAAAATATATCGCATATACAATTATTGCACCGATACATTATCTGTAACGTGGATCCAAAACAAAACTACGAACTACAGCAACAAGAAGCTCGGGCGCACGTAACGACTCGTACACGAACATCGCAAAAGTTTAGCGCTATCGGCCAGAGAGACGGACTACAGAGAGAAAGACAGAACTTGAGTCACCCCTTATTTTTGCAGAGGAAGAAAAAAGCGAAGGTATAAAATTGCGAGTACGAGCTTATCGCCATCGCGCAGCCCTATGAATTTTTTGCCACTTCCTCCGATGGGCGGAGTCGACAAGAGTCATATATACCAGTAGTACAGGCCTGTCAACCAAACAAACCACCCTCACTGTCGTCGTCGTTTGCAACTTCTCCAACCCACGGCTATACTCTTGACTTCGATCTTATACGTACACTATGTACACTATGACTCCCCCGAAGCCACGGTATTCCAACGATTTGAATAGTCGAGTTATGTATAGGGGAGTCGAACTTTTAGGTGTATATATATATATATATATTTATACGCGAATCTGATGGCATAATTGAACTTAAACGATTTTTAAACATTTCTTGGATAACACCCGATGCTTTCTTTTGCAATGTAAAAGAATATTTATTTATTGGCGAATATTTTTCGTTGAATATTTAACAATTCATATAATGCAGATCCAATTAAACGCGTTCGGATGCGTCTTTCGTTTATTATTTTAATTATTCGACTGTTACCTTTGTATTATAGCATTATTGTATAGGAATTTAGAAAATGACTAATTACAAATACTCTTCGGTCAGCTAAATATTTCTACGGATATACACGGCAAATGTATAATCGATTCGAATAACTTGGATGAGAATCATTGAATAAACCGGTCGAGATGTGCACTTAATTAATAATTCGAACTAAGCGATTGAACCCATTAATATTCGAATCTTTACTGCGGCAAACGTTAATTTCTGCGTAAAACGAATAATCAGCGCGCAATCTATTTACTCAAAGACAAAAATTGCGAAAACGTTCGTATAATAATCTCCGTTATTGCAACGAATCCGGCGGAAATAATTTCGCGGCTTTTAAAACGAACAGGGACAACGTATAGTAACAAATAAAGAACAGGCGGATGGAAAAAAAACAAGTGCAAAGTCCCGTCTGCTGCGCGTGTTCCGAATAAAAGCCATGTAAAGCAAATCCCTCGCGATATTTCTGAGCGGCACACGCGCGAGTCCGTCGGTTAATCCGACGGCTTTCGCGCGCGAGCGAGCCGACGAGGAGATAAAAAAAAAATAACAGCAGAGCCGCGTTACAAAAATCCACAAAGGAATTACACAGCGATCTACGTAAAGCGGCGCAGAAAAAGGAGCAAAAACTATATAGAAGAGCGAGAGAACTAGGAGCGAACACGTGTGTCGAGTTTCATGCGTGAGCGCGAGAGAGAGAGAGAGAGAGAGAGAGAGAGAGAAGGATACGTATAGAGAACAGAGAGAGAGAGAAAGATACGTGTATGAAAAAGGTGAGGTGAGGTGAGTATATAACGTATAGTGCTTACCTATACCTATGTTGTGAGCCTGTGTGACGGGCAGGGGCGCGCAGCAAGAGGCCCCGAGGGTCGCGACCCTTATCCTGGGGGCGCCTTGCGCGACCCCCCCAGGGGCCCCAACCCCGGGCCCTTGGGCCCCGTAGCCCTCCACCTCCCCAGCCGCTTGCGCGGCCGCCGCCGCCTGCGTGCCGCCTACCCCCACCACCGCCGCCGCAGCCGCCTCGGTGGGCCCGGCCTCCGCAGGCCCGTACCGGCTGAACGCCCCCGAGGGCCCCAGCTCTAGCACCCACTTCTACCACCTTTCACCGCTTATGTACTCTGCAGCTTCCTTGCTTTAACTTGCGCGCTATATATACCTCGTGTGTGTATATATATATATTTGTATATATATTTGTATATATATTTGTATATATATTTGTATATATATTTGCACCCCCTATAGCGACCGAGCTTTTCTTTTCTTCTCCTAGCGATACTCTACAGCTACATGTAATGGAATATTCGGCCAAGGAAGCTTAAACGTCGAGAAAGTAGTGCTATTTTTGTTGTCTCGATTTTATCTATATATGTACGTCGCTATCTATTCGCTTTTCGATCTCCTTTGCGGTATGTACGCGCTCAGTGAGTCTCGCTTAACACACACTTATAGACGACGCGCGAACTCACACTACTGAGGTTGCCGTCGTGATCCTTCCTCGTGATGGCAGCGGGCCCGCCGGCACCACGTGCTGCAGCTGGCCGCCGCAGCCTGATGGGCATTCGACGACCTTCCCACCGGCAAATGGCTTTGCCCTCCACGACCTTTCCCAGCTTTCTTACGCTCCGAGCCTTTTTCTCTCTATATATCTATCTATATTTCTATTCACACTGTCGCGACGATTCTCCTGCGGGTCGTGCTCTCATGAGCCTCGTGTGTCACACTCTCGCACTGTACATAGATATACTATATAGTCACCGAGTACCTCGACAATAAATGCACTGTGCCTCGACAGGAGGAGAAAGTACGAGTGCGACCGTCAACGCAGCTGAACCGCACGCGTATGTGTTCGTCCGTCGAAGCCGGGCGCGCGCCGCTCGCTCGAGAGTTCGCCAGCCAACTGGCGAGACGCTCCGCACCTGCGAGCGCGGCAGCCCGTCGTCTCTCCTATAGCCTCGAACGGCCGATCCCGTAGTCCCGCCCACGCTGCACCCCGAGCTCTTCGAGCCGATTGGCGCCGGCGAGGCTCGGTGGGGGATCGAGGCTCCGCCTACCCTCCCGGCCAGACATGGCTGCCGAGCGCGACTTCGAGTGGGGGTGATAGTGCCCTCTCTCCCTGCTCTCGCGGATACGCAGTGCTTCGGTGGCGGCGGCGGCAGCTTCGGGAGAGACGGAGATAGAGAATCGCGGATCAGCCCTTTTACCAATGCCTCTCTCTCTCTCTCTCTCTCTCTCTCTCTCATCTCCCATCATCCCTCGTCTGCAGTATTTTTGACAGCGCTGATTTTTTTCTTCGTTCGTCTATATATCGTTACGCAGCTTTTTTTATTTCGCCGAACGGGTAGAAGCTCAGCGAGGAGAGAATAATCCATCGAAAGAGCTTGCGCAAGTCCTTCTGTTGCCGCTGGTGCTGATGGTGCCGATGGTGGTGGAGGTGCTGCTCGAGGGGTGGGAGCGGCTCCGCATAGAGAGGGAAGAGCAATTTGATTTTGCTGCGCACGCCGGAGCTTTTCTTTTATTTATTTAGTTTTTTTTTTTTTTTTGGTCCCGCGGAATTACAAATTGAATGCAAAGCTCTCTCGCACTCTCTCGGCGGTCGGACTTTCAAGTTCTTTCGATTATGACGAGCTCCGAGGAAAAGTTCATCGAGATCGCTATATATATGTATTTTGTAATTTTCAATCGAGAGAAAAAGAGATTTGAATTTTAAACAGCCCGAGCGAGCTTTTTCTCGCGAATAATGGAGAAGGAATATAAATCGCCCGGCATGATTGAATAGAATATTCAATGTAGCATTTGTGCGATATTTTCATATTGTAAGAACAATTTCAACGCTGGCAACGCTAAAGGTCTTTATTATCTCAGATTGCCTTGCTACAGACAAACGTGAATCGCGAAATAATAAATTTACTTTTAAAAACATTATTCGAACGAGCAAGCGTCGTCTTATTCGTCAAGACGTATCTAAATATTGATGCACAAAAATGTATTCGATTGCGGGGAGGAAATGCATATGCGTGTAATATCAACTTAGAAACGCAATATCCGAAAGTCCCAGCGTTAACGAAAAACGTCTACGTCAAAATCTTTTCGACAATTTTATCTCTCTCGGAGCCGAAATCTCGGCAACGTCGACGTCGTTTCTCTCTCTCTCTCTCTCTCTCTCTCTCTCATCTCTCGTACACGACAGTCGGCAGCAATAGCAGCGGTAGCAGGAGATATCGATCCCTCGCGAATTCCTCCGCACCGCGAGCTTTCTGCCATTCCACCCCTCTGTCACAAGCCTGTGTATATATATATCTGAGCACATATACATATATATAGACGGAGACTGTCTTCCCCTTTTTCGCAGAGCGTGTCTCTCTTCACAGGACGATAAGGTCCTCCTGAAATGCCACAGGTTTCTGCGAAATCCCTCCGCATATCACAAGCTTCTCCGTACACAAGTATACATTTATACGTATACGCATATCCATATAGTACATAGTACGGCAGTACCCACGAACACGTGTTTTGTTTGCAGCTAAGCGAGATAGTTCGTCGGAGCACACGCGAACTTCTACATATCGCAGCTTCGCCACTCTCTGTGTGCATACGTGCATATATCGATGTATATGACGTATATGTGTATGTGTGTGTGTGTGTGTGTGCATACGCAGGAGCGCAGAGGTGGTTCGTAAGCGTTAGAGAGCATTCCATATTGCATAGAAAACGCGAGAACGTATACGGGCATAGCACAGGAGTGTATACGATCGCGATACGATCTTCCTCGCGGTACACTCGCGCAAATTTCAGTTCGCACCTGAGTAGCCCCCGCGAAAATGAATAACTCGACGAGGAGATCGAGATATTCTAGTGTAAACTTTTCTTTTTCACTTTAGATCAACTTCTGTGATCTTTTGCGCTACTGGTTTAATCGGGGGTTTTCTTTATGTCCGATCCAACCCGGCGCTTATCTACTGCGCCGGTATTGTTTGATAATCGCAATAGGATCGAGTCCAAAACGATGAGACAGAGCCAAAGAGAGATGGAGAGAGGGGGCAGCCGCAGAAATTGCGCTGTATTTCCACGCATCAATCTCTAAATGAAGCGTTCTGAGCAGACAATTTCAACGCATTTCAGACTGAAACGCAGCGCAAAGCGAAAATTGAAATAATTCTTCATTGAAAGCGAACGATTAAAAGCCTCTGTGCGCCACACTTCAAAGAGCAAATTTTTTCTCTCTCTCTCTCTCTCTCTCTCTCTCTCTCTTTGCTCTATGCGCGAATGTGCGTGTGCACACAATATACATACTGCACAATATAATAATGCAGCCGAAAACGAGTTTTGCGTCGTCGCGCAAGAATTTTCCGCTCAGAGCGATGAATGCACGCGTCTATAGCTACTCTCTCTCTCTTTCTTTCTCTCTTAGACTCATCTAGTCGTGACTGACGCGTGGCTGATTGCGCTGCGGAAAAATCTTCGTTTATATAGCACACGCACAGCTGGCTGTTCGAGCGAGGCTTTGACTGTCCGCTGCAGCTAATTTATTTCCATTGTTCTCATCGGTCTCTGTAGCCAGTTGAGTTTCCGCGTTTGCTCGATGCATTCGCGATTTTCTTTTCAACCGACGATACTCGCTTTCGAAAAAATCGTCTCTTCTTTTGGTTATTTATGTTTTCGAGTGTTTTTTGCCGGAAAGTCCTCGTCAGCGGGAGAAAATTTACTGTGTGTATTCATAAAAGCCAAATGGAAAGTCGACCGAGGCTTTGTGAATAAAATATTCATATCCCCATCTCGCCTTTCCGTATTTTGACTCGTTCTACTGAAAACCATCGTGTACAAATGATTGAAAATAAATAGGTCAAGTTGCGTACGTTGTACTTTCATTTTTCTTTAGCGATGCGTTACAGTTTTAAGTAAACATTAGAATCTAAGCAAGGCACTGGTATAACTTAAGCTTTTAATACTTTAGTATTATTGAGCAAAAACATTTACATGTATTCGGGTTTGTGTGTATGCGAAAATGTAACGATTTATAATCCGAATTTTTTACACTTTTAATGCATATGTACATGTACAATATCGATTATTTTCATCGGTAAGACACTTAAGTTCGATTTTTATTTTTTAACATTGCCGATTTAAAACATTTCTTATTCTTACACTATTTGTATGTGTTTATTATTCGTTGGGAAATACAATATAATTGTATTGTTCATAAAAATAATAAAATATTAAATATATTACAAAAATATACAGCAAATGCAAAGATTATATTAAATAAAGAGTATTTGCAAATTTGAAGAAAGAATAGTTAACGTTGTTTACATCAGTTTCGAAGTATAGCTGAGCTTTACAAATAGGATATCTCGGTAACCTCATGTGTATATAGATTAGCAAATTTAATTTAGCAGTTTAAAAAGCATTTACATTCTTTTGGTATATTTGTACAAGTGTAAAAAATCATATACTGCTTCTTCCAAAGTTGTGCTTTTTTTATAATACCAAGTATTAAAAGATTAATATACTTTCATAAAGTATAATACTTCATATTATAATTCACTGCTAAATTCTCTAAAATGGATACATTATTTAATTCGAGTGTAGTGGCTCTAAAGGTTTATAACCAGTCCACTTTCTGTAAGTAGCATTCATAGAATCTTCTACCAATACGTCTATAGGACGAATTATCACAGGTATCGATGCTAGACCTATAACGGTAGAAATCCAAGGACTTCGCAGCATAGGTCTTGCTGATTTACTTTGAAAGTATCGTACAGTAGCGCATAATCTATTTATTGTTAACCCTGGAATGATGACAGAAGCAAATCCCTGCCATAAAAGTGTGTCCGATGTTGATAGCAATAGTCGTTGTGTTTTCTGGGATGATTCATCATTCTCCTGTACAAAATTAAATCATTAATTTTTACATTCACCAAGAATTGAAAATCAATAAATTTAGCGTAGTAGCAGAATAACACACATTAAACACATGCAATCCTTTGTGAATTGTGTCCGCAAGGACATATCCGCATGCGACAACATAGCTGGACCACACAAGAGATTTTGGAACAATGCTTCGAAATGCCTCTCCCACTTCATTAGTATAGCCTATAAAACATAAAATACTGTGTTACACCGAGCTTTGATATTATACTATTATGTAATCAGACATCTAACAGTCAATGTCACTGTAGATCTATTGGATTTACAACACAACGGCTTATAGCAGCTTTTTGAAACATCGAAATTCAGAGTTATTACAAAGGGGTTCGCAATAAATACACAGTGTCAAAACAGATTAGTAACCTACTTTCAAACTTACCCAGATATCTCACGGCTGTATCGCGAAAAATGTCGACTTCATTGTCCTTATCTTTGTTTATCATTCCAAAATGTTCACCTAGTCCACGACAGGTCTCGAAGTGTCTTAAAGTTCGTCGATATTTTGTTATTTAAATATTTACATAAATTCTACCTTCGTATCATGTGTCATGAGGAAATAATCTTCAATAATGGAATAAACATGGATTTCTACTGTTCGCGCGCATACCACGTGATAGAGCACGATTTGTGTATATTTGTATGATAGGGTACTCGATTCGAAATTCGTACCTGTTGCGATCGCATTTTTCTATTGGTCATTGACGAGATGCGAACGCTACAATCGCATTTCACTATTTCAGTTTTCATGAGAATTATTTAAGATATCTTTAGGCCACCTATTGTATCAATCAAGAAGCTTTTTCCCGCGATATTATTCAAAGATCAAACTTCAAACTAAATAAATGGTTTTAAATTCATTGTTGTGTAATTAAATTTTATAGAAAAATATTAAATTATGTATTGTATTAGCGATGCTTGTATCACGAAATTAAGGATAACTTATAAATAATGATTCTTCCAAAAAAGTCTGTACTGCTTTCGAAAACAATCTTAAACACTTTGGCTTTTGTTCCGGAGTTCAGTTTAAACATCTGAGTAGTATTTATATCTTCTGGATAAATATCCTGTACTTTTTCCAAGCTTTTGGAATCTACCCCTGCTTCTAAATGGCTTTTTTGTCCAGCAAAACCTCCTTGAAATTGAATTTCAATAGATGACAATTCTACATCATCCGGAAAACTTATTAACACCCACTGAGGGCTACCCTGTTAAATCGTTAAATAATAATTAATTACAACTTGTTATCAATGACTTGTATTAGATATAAAATCTGCTAAATTTGTTTACGTATCTTCTATTACACTTACAGAATTAGAATTCCAACAAGTTTCCCCATCGTCATCGAACATAAACTGTTTGCCATAACTTTTCACATTTTTATTCAGCACCGAGCTAACTCTAAAATTTCCCAATAATTATTAAATATAAACAAAGCAATTGTGGTTAGGTTTTAAAGAATATTTTAATTTCTTTCTTCGTGTTCTTACCGGCACTCAAATTTTCGTTCTTTCAACAAACACGTCATGATAAAATATTTTCAATTATTGTCTCATTCAAACAAATCCTTGCAAACGTTAAATTTGTACTTTATTGAAATAATAAAATACATTAGACGTATAAGGTATAAGTAACTGACAACACGTTGTCTTGTTTACGAAAGTGGTTCTTCACACGTGGCTCCATCTGCACTCGAAACACCTGCCTAATTATGAAAAGTTACCATTGCCACCGTCGGTCATTCTATACGCTGACCAAAATATATTTGACTAGATGGCGTTAGAACTCATTGATCGAATTCAAAATTAGAAACTATCAATGTCTGCAAAATATGAGTGTTAGTCACGTCAAATCCCTATTTTAATATCTAATCGAAATCTATAATGAAACAAAGAAGAAATAAGAATAAGACTCGATTGTAAGAAACCGTCTCTGCCTACCTAAAAAGAAGATTTCTTTAACTATAATAGCGCTTTCTCTAAGTCGCGAAAACACATAAACTGGTGCCAAGAATCGCTAGCCAAGCGCAACCGGCATAATCACGTTTTTTCGAGCGTTTTATTATCAAAGCTAAATTTAATTAATTTCCACGCTCTTAATTATATAATTTGCTAATACTTATATATATACATATCTATTTTCGTCAGCTAAATATTTCGTCATCAGTTTCACGTATAAGTGCGAAACTAATTTATTAATCTTTCTAACACGATCGTAGATAATAAGTATATCTAACGAGAGAAATCGTTGCAGTTTTAAGTATTCCTCGAGTACTTTGACCTGTGCCATTGAAAAAAAACTTTTGCCAATTCGGTTTGGCACTTACGCAGCTTGTTACCGACTAATTTTTCATTTCCTCGTTCTACAAGTTGATACATTTAATGTATTAAAACGCTATTATTGTTACATTTATTTTAAGAAATGAAAAGCTTGTTTAGTTGACAAAAGTTTATAAAATTAAACAAATCGATTTAACTTGCCTTTTTCAATCGTCCGGATCTCTAAGCATTTTTCGAATTGGTTGCTTCATCTACCCAACAATAAATATGAGATATTTTGCTTGAATACGAATTTAACAATTAAAACGTATTTTTTACGACTCCCGACGCGAGAAGTTGCATAAATGAAATAAAATAAGATAGAGCAATAATTAATAATAATAATCAATAATACTGAACAATTTTTTAACGAGACGAGATCAATTGTTTTATTTATATTCATAAAATAGTGTTTCACATTATATTATTATTACATATGTTTAAACATTTTTAAAAATGATTATGAAAAATGTATAACAATTAATAGAGTAACATAATCGAGATAGAAAAAATTTTGTGATCCAATAGGTTTTATTCGGAGTTAAATCTTCAACATAGAGTCGGATTGTAAATCGATATTGTTATTCAGCAGAGGAACCTCGCCGAGCTGCAAATGAATTAAATAAAATAACAATCCTGCGCGTACGAAAACTCGAGACTATAAAAATATATTAATGATGGCTTTCTATCCCGGACTAATGTACTATTGCAATGAATTTTCGCGAGTATAGTTGAGTATGTTCTATGTATACTGAGATGGGAATGAACAAAACAATGTTATAATCACAGATGCCAGATATGACGTTTGCTTCGAAAATAGTTCGTTTTGTTTAGACGAGTAACTGTATCGATGTGCCGACCGGCGCATTATGCATAGCTGCAGATGAATACGAAAGAAATACGTTGAAGAATATGCGCGAAAAATCAAAATGCAAAAATTTAAGCATAAATAATCTTTTGACTCGAAGACTTGCTAAGAAATCGATTTTGTTATTTCATTCGCGGATATTCTTACAAAATTCATGTTTTAGAATTTATCAGCGATTATTTTTAATAAAATATATGCTGCGCTTTCAGCAAACAGATTACGTCATAACTCGATGATCAATGTTTATAATCATTTCGTTGCGCGGTATTGCTTGTATCAAAATAACCAAAGTAAGCTGTAACTAAACTCGATCAATTTAGTATTTTTACAAGAAAATTCGTTTGCAACTAGATTAACTTTGTTCATACTTGTCTTGTACATGGTTGTTAATGCTGCTTATAATGTTTATAATTTTATAAACAAAGTTTCATTAAATAAACTGTACTAAAATACACAGCCGCATAAAAGTAAATTATCTCATAAATTACTGAGACAGTATACTGATGATAATTAGTATTTTTTAATAATTATTAGTCGACTCGATGGGATTAAAATACAAGTGTCAACAACTGAATAAAATCATATCAGCAGCAAAGCTGCAACAATAATTAACGCATATCTAAAAAATTAACTATATATACATTGTTGTTTACATCGGAAGACGAAGAAATAAAGGGTCGACAATAGGCCATCCTCGTTAAGAATACAGTAAACTATATGAAATATTTGCAAACCATTTATCATATACGGACTATGAATAGATCCGTTGAGTTTACGTTAGACATCTTACTATATTTCTCTGCGCTTTGAAGCTCGTTGCGCGGGGAACTTTCCGTACATCCTGTATTCGACACCTTATTCAAAACTGCTTGCAAATTGTCGTGAAGTAATTTAGTTCAAAACAAGGCACATACGTGTTTTGTACAATTTTAACGAGTACGCGCATAGAAGTAATGTAGCTATACAAATATTGAAATCCATTTTGTTGGGTGATAAGAGAAAATATAGAGAAAGTTCTGCTTATTTATTTTACAACTTGTGAATTACGCCACGAAATATTAGATCCATCGTAACAATGAGGGTTTGCTTGGCTGAGGCGTACATATAGAGATATTTATATCGCAGTTTGTTCTGGTAAAGACGCATGTCTAGAAGTTGCTTTACAAAATTGTGCAGAAATTTGTTACACTGTGGAGTGCTACCATCTATACATATATGGATAAGATACTGGTAATATGGTAATATGGAAATCAGTATTTCTAATTTTTAAAAAGCATAGCATTGCTTGATTCATTAATTGAAGGTGTTCCGTTCAACGAGGCACACATTACTGACCATAAGCGATAAAAGGAAGAAGTTGCGCTTCTTCGAGAACTAACATTTTTCCATGGATGTAGTTTTTTGTTTAAACGAGAAAACAAATGCTTCTTCGGCAGATTAAAATATAAGTTACGTACCAAAGATAAAATGGTACACGCGAGTCACACAAAAATACATAATTCGAAATTCTAACATGTCTCGATCCGTGTTTCTAAAGCAATTTAACGAAACTTAAAGTTTGCACAGCTTTCCTTTCGAAGAAACATAACATCATATGCGCTTTCTCGTTAAAAAAAATGTTATGGATGGTCTTTCAAGACAAGCGAAGAGCCAGGAAAAACTATACACAATAGGCTTCTCTCTCTCTCTCTCTCTCTCTCTCTCTCCACGGCGTCGACATAGAGATCTCACGTGAGTTAAGCGCATCAGCGTTAAATCCTACGCATCCTCCCACCGATTATTCTTCTTAGCTTCTAAAGCGCGCTTTCGCGAGTTCCGAGTGCGGAGAGTGGCTCTTCGGTAAATTTACAGAAGCGGAAGCAGTGTCAAACGAGCCTAGGGTATAAGCTTTGTAATTTGCAACGCTGTATACCGTACGCGAGCCGAGTCGTTAAATAAGAATATGTAAGCGACAGGTGACGAATCAATTCTTATATAACTCATTACCTCATTTTCGTTCTTCGACGATATACGACTTTCGTCGTTCCTCGTCCATTGTACAGGTTGATCTGGATACAAACAATGAGTCCATAATTTCGAAGCGAAAGTCGTAAAGTTTCTTCCCGACGACCTAAAAACGACTCGTATTTTATTGCATCCGTTTATATCTATAGATTTTTCCTCGCCGATACTGTCTATCTAACGCAAAATTGCTGATATTTTGCAATGCTAATGTGAAAAATTTGCGCGCTGTTTACGGAGCCCAACTGCGCTAGGATGACGTCATGCGCTTGCAATAAATTCTGCGCACGGTCGCACATCGCCGTCAATTTCAAAAGACCGAAGATAAAATCAACGAAATCGATCGAGATCGAGAACAATTCGTATTTACCATTTTGAAATTAAGCCTACGCAGTTTATATAGTTGTACAGGCGAGAAGCATCGAGCGCCCGAGATTTAAAACAGAGGCAAGGTATGCACGTAACGGGCGAAAAATAAAGGAGCGCAACCGCTAAGCGAAGATGAAACACTCAAAATTAACACATGGCCGCCGCGCCTTCCTAGATAATTTATACTTTCGGAAATATTTGCGGAGAATGCAAAACTCGATTTGGGTAAGCTTACTGTGTATGTGTCTGCATGTATATTATATATATAGATATACATATATTTGTATACACATTCGCAAGGATCAACGAACTCAGAGCTCAGAGGAACGAGACGAGTATGACGAGATACTGTATGTCCTTATACAATGACACGATTACAGAGAATCGCAGTAACTCCGAGCTTGTGCGAGATAATGATATTTTTAATGTAGATCATCGCTTGGCTATATTATACAAAGAGCGTCTGAAGATCGTAGAATCCGACACGCGCTAAATTGCAAAACTGCTTTCAATAAATTTTATAATGCAAAATTTGCCCGCGCCGCGTCCAATGAAAATTAATTAACATCGCACAAGCGCACAGCTCTATTGTCCGCAGTATATATAACAACGATCATTACAGACAATAAACCCAGCCCTTTTCATATACTCTTTCCCCTCACTCGAACGTAACGACTCTATCTTGGCTCAACAGATACATCCAGATGTTACCTATATACACCTATAACCGCAAGATCACGATCTGAAAATCGATGCACAAGCAATGCACAGTCGAGAAAAAAAAAGAACATTCAACGGTTGTCTATACTCCGCAATAGCAAGGAAGCTGCGGACACCACGTGTATATACAACGAGACAGAGATACCGATGTGGAAGGGGCAAAGGAGCAGCAGCAGCAGCAGCAGCTCGCGGAAAGACGATCGCGTAGTAGCCGCGGCTCATTCAAACCTCGCTCTCTCTCTCTCTCTCTCTCTCCCTCGATGTGTGAGTGTATACGTACACGTACGTAGGTGTGCTACATCGGGTCGCTGGCGGGGCTCACTGTTCTTGGCACAGTTTCTGCCCATCTCCTATTGCGAGCGGACGCGCGCGCGTCTTTTCGAATAGACGCGCGAGACGAGCTTTTTTGAAAATCCCGCGCTCTCTCTAGCGTCATGTGAATTTTAGTGCGAGACAGATTGAAACTATCGCCGAACAGTAGTCGACCCGCAGTTGTGGAGTGTTTCTCGTGCTGTTTTACGCGAAAGACGATTTAACGATGTCGCACGACACGAGGTGAGTTCGAAGATTAATTGTACGATTTCGGAATAATTTCTCTTTTTTGAAACGTGGGACACGCAATAGCGGCTTTCGTCTCTTTTCTTCTGGAACGAAGCAGCGCTTCTTTATTTTAAAGTCCGTATCGACCTTCGATTTATACAGAACGCGATCGAACCGCGATCTTGTAGAAAATCCGTTGCGTTGACAGTCGAGCACAAAGTTATAGTGACGAGCGCTCGTTTGAAAAGTTAAACCTTGATACTTCGATTTTCAAGCGTTTAATGCTTGGATTATCGTAGCTAATCGTTCCGCTCACTCTAGAGGTGCGGGTATACGTATGCACACATGTGTATCCGAAGCCGTTAATTTCCGCGCATTTTTCGGTTCGCCAGCAAGTGAAAAGTTGAC
Organism: Apocrypta bakeri; assembly: GCA_018906985.1. Taxonomy (NCBI): domain Eukaryota; kingdom Metazoa; phylum Arthropoda; class Insecta; order Hymenoptera; family Pteromalidae; genus Apocrypta; species Apocrypta bakeri. The sequence goes on from JACCIA010000001.1 coordinate 14,203,418, forward strand.
TAGTCCCACGTTCTCTTGTAAAAGCGACGAAAAAATGAAAAAAAAAAAAGAAAAATACACGCGTACACACCATTTCGTAATGTATCGCCCGAGCGCGATTGTATACGAATATAGCAATTTGACACCCACGTAAATTATATGCCTGCATGCAGTTTAGATAACATCGTTGCGCGAGGCGAGTATTTTTTTATCCGTCGTGTACACCGCGTGTACGCGCAACCGCGCGTTTGTTGAAAGTCGCCGCACGTTTCGGTGGACGAAACAAAAAAAAAAAAAAAAGCTACAATGTTTTTCCGAGTAGGAAGAATTTCAGGCTGCGTTAGATAAAACAATTCGCAGTGTCAACAGGCTGTGGCAGCTCGCGCGACGAGGGCAATAAACAAAACTGCTCCATACGCATACGGAAATAATAACCGCGGGCTGCAGGCCAATAATAGTATATGTGGCCGTTTAATTGAAAGAGGCAGTCCGATATTTCTATCCTTGATGGGCAATATTCGCGAGGTGAATTTTCGCGCATCGCAGCTATTACATCGCAGTCCATCGCCTCGTAGCCTCGCGTTTCTTTTTCCTTTTTTTTTTTTCATCCGAGTCGATCTCGTTAATAGAAAAAAAGCGCCATCGGTATAGAAGTATTTAATTAATCTCCTCGTCTAAGGCGCCCACCTATACGCAACGCACGCGCGTTCGCCGATCGACGAAAATAGCATTCACCGCGTTCCTAATGAAAAAGAAAGAGAAAAGAGTATCATCATTGGATCTATAGTAGCTCGAGCCGCGCCAGGCGTTGACAGGGATATCGCCGAAGCTTTCATTAACCATCGCGTTCTAAATAGCGATGGGAAGGGCAGCTATGTACACGAGCGAAAAAAACGAACGACGAAACGAAAAGAGTGAAATATAAGGCGTAGCCGATCCTACAGCCCTTTCCTATACAGCTATCAAACCAAATCGATCGATCGTCTCGGAATTAGGTCGGCCGTCTAATGCATTTGATAGACGATCGCGAAGCGTTCCATCTCTCTCTCTCTCTCTCTCTCTCTTTGTTTTATTTCGAGTTTGCGTGCCTCGAGGTTCATTCGCTTTTGTTGAGTTTCCCAGCACGTTTTTCGGCGGACCGACACTGCGTAATAATTTCACCGGTTCTTGCTGGTTCTCGTGTACGCCGAGCGTATACGCGCGTTTTAACGAGCGTGATTTTTACTGCGATTGTTATTCCACGAGACGAGACTCCTTGAATTGAGTTTCCATTTATAGCTCCGGGAGAAAAAAAGCATAACGATTTCTACTTTTTTTTCTCTCAATCCATAGAGAAGTGAGAAAAAAAAGTCACCTTTCGATCCGAGAGTATATATTTTATCGAAGTTTTGCGTATATTTTTACCCGGTGTTGACTGCGCACAGCTTAGTCAGTGCCTAAAATTAACATCATTACTCTCGGCGCTGTATAACCGAACGGTTGCTCGCGAGTTCGATTTCGCGTAGGAAAATTCGAGCGCCGCTATACGATTATGCCTTTAGCAACGATCGCGGAGACCGTCGTGCTTCGATGATAAATTTATGCATCTCACATTACAAATGATGTTTATTCAAATGCAACGGGTTCTAAACATCAAGCTACGTTATTTATGAACGATAAAAGTGTACCTAATCTACCAACGAAAGCAGTACTCGCGTAATTAATTCGTTTAAGTGAGATCGCAACTTCTTGCGCGGAATGATATATTATTGTAGGAAAAGCGAAGGAAAATATGGTTGTACATCATTGTAACGCCATAAACCTTAACAACGAGATCGAAACTTGTTTCTTTGTTCGACGAGTATTATTTCGTGCTCAATAAGATATTGGATTTGACGAAAGAGAATTCGCCTCTTTAGGACTCAAGAGATTATTTACATCTATCGTTGATCGAATAAGAATCGAAGAGAGATGAAAAGGGAGAATTTGCTTTAATACCTTTTTTAACCACTCTACCTAATTGCTCCTCCCGTGTGTGCGTGTGTACATCGGAAAGGATCAGAATCGAATCGGGTATATATATACAACATTGACGATCCCACAGGACGGCCAAAAAATGAAAGGAAAGCTTAAAAAAATATATACTCATATATGTACACACGCATAACACAATACTTCTCTCTTTCTCACTCCCTGACATTTCTCGTGCGTAACACGAGCCTCAATAACGTTTCGGTCGACTTGTCTGCGATGATGTGTAAAATACTCGCGATGCGCGTCTTTTTCCTTGCGGTATATACTTTGCTTGTAGAGTAGTGAGTGAGAGAGAGAGAGAGAGAGAGAGAGAGAGAAGGAGAGAAAGATGACGCAGTAGTTTTTTGCGCGAGGTGAACGAGACTCTGCCGGCTTTTGCCTTATCGGGATCGCTGGACCTCGACTCACGGTCATGTACAATCCATTGCGCGGCTGATTCTCCAGAACAAGCATTCTTTTACGGCTTTGGCCAGAAGCGTAATGTATACATATAGGCTTCACACCCACGTTCCCTTTACACCTATATAGACGTGATTCTTTTGTATCTTCGGAATTCAACGCGAGTCTTCGTTTTTCCGGGTGACGAGCCGAGTTTTTAATTCCGTCATCGTGTGCTCATTTTTAGCTTATTTCATGTACATATATACATATATATATATATCACTGAAATGTTGTATATACCAACAAATGTACAAGAGTCATGTCTTATTTTGGACTCTCCCAGATCGCGTTGTGAAAAAAAAAATCGATCGCTCGATACGCGTTCCCAATGTGGAATAACAACAACATGGCACGATTTCAATATATAGAAGCGATCGTCATCATTCGAAAACCCACTGCTGTCGAGTCTCAGAGCTCGCGTTGCATCTAATTAGTCCAAACTGCATCATCGCTCGTTCCTCGAATATTAAATCTTCTGGCGCAAATGTAGCTGCAAAACTACGAGGCGCATCTCCATCGTCGATCTCCGATATCATCGCGGAAGTGTTTTTCTTCTCTCTCGTTTTCAAGCACGCGCGAAGCGTCTCTCTCTCTCTCCTTCTCTCGTTTCCTCGATTGCGCAACGAACTACGCGCACAGAGCGTGTAAAACTCGTTTTTATTCCGCAGCAAGAGAGAGAGAGAGAGAGGAGACCGACAAAAAAGATTATACACACACGCACATGTGCACACACACAGTGTCATGGTGAAACTCGCGGCATTAAATCGTTCTCTCGATTGATTTTCACCGCGAGTCTGTCCCTTTCTCTCGTATGCACACAGCGAGAGAAGGGAGTAGGCGCACGTTTGTACAAGAGTATATATGCACTCGAGCAAAGAGAAAGATCGCGTGGACCGGCGAGAGATATGATGACCTTAACCGCCCGTGGTACCACGACCCGCGGCTCGCAACCTGGATAAATAACGCGAAGAAGAGAGTTGGCTGCAGATCCAAGTCTTGCAATGTAGAGTGTATGGATTTTTTTATTATTATTATTATTGTTATTATTTTTTTTTTTTTTTTACTTTTCTTCGCTATACGTATAATATATGCATATAGATACGCGGAGAAAGTCACGATGCGTCGACGTGAAAAGTTTCTCTATTAACTACGCCGAGTTTATATGGGATAGAATTTTCCGTTGACCCACTTCGATCTTTCTCTCCGCGCGGTGATGCTGTAATCTGCGATTAAGCGAGCGAATTTTTCACTCCAAGTGTAAGCGTATGTGTCTATAGGCGTACAAGCGCATATTTATTCTTATCTATTTCGCGTGAATTCATAATTTTCCATTATATTGTAGGGGCAATTCGCGAGCAACACGTGTGCGTGTGTGTGTGTGTGTTTTTTATTCGAGTGAAACGACAATTAAACGAGGCTGCGTGGACCACTGGACCGCATAGCGATTAATAAAAAAAGTGTATGCACAAAGACCCGTTAAAACGGAAGCGAACATTTAATTAAGCTGATTCCCGGACGAGCAAACCGATCCCTCAAAGAGATACCTAATGAAGCGAGCGTGACTTCCGGTCTAGACACGCCGACGATCGTTTATCGTACAAACAATCAATCTGAAATGTAAACATAATACACAGATCTTATATGCATATATGTCACACGTACATTACCTTAGACTTGTAAAGGTATATCTATATGTAGGTATATGTATACGCATTCGGTGTATAAGGTCCCCGAGCCAAAGATGTAGGAGGGAAGGTCAGCGAGCTTGCCCAAGAATCTGAAATAGCCACGAGAATCCGAAATAGTGAACGAAAACGTAATCGACAATGACCCATATTTTGAGAGTAGTCGGTGACGTTCGGTACGTCTGCGAGTGTGTTCTTCGGAGAGACAGAGAAAAACGTTAATTATGAATATATGCGGGACAGACGACGTATAGTCTTAATGAGCTTGCGATTCATTGAAATTGCTCGGACGTATATATGTGGGCTTTGTGTATCCAAGCGTGCATGGAATTTTGATCGGGTGACTGTACCCGCCTGTAATTCACGGTACTGTTTTTTCAAATTATACAGCGTTATACAAGCGCGCGGGATTTTTCTCTCGGCACACGGATCTAATTGAGCTTTCAACATGAGATAGCGTAAAGTAACAACGCCGTTCTAATTAACGCGATGAGCTTGATGAACCTAAATAAGACATTTTAGGAACATTCTTTCTCGTCGATATTGAAAAAATTGCGATTGAATTTAATAGTATTTTTTTCATTTTAATTTCACATTTTATTATTTATAGATACAGATTAACGTCGTGTTGCGGCTGCTATTCGCTGAAGACCGGTGCGATCTTCAGTGGGTTAATGTGCGTTGTAAGTAATTTATTAAAATTTTCAATGCGATAAATGTGCTTATGATTTGTTCACGATGGAAATGATAGAACTAATGATATACGCTATTATACTCCGTTCTAGTTTCTGGCCATTATTGCAATCGTACTACTCTTCACAGTGAATGTCCAATGGAAAACTATAATCATCGAAATAGATCCGGCGATAGTGAAAATAGTTTACACGATCAATCTCGTAATGACAATTATCCTTTCGATATGTATGACAATAGGAGCTATAAGGGTATGTATTATATTTCCATGTCTCACTTCGGCTGGCACCCCTTCGTACCCACGATAGTTGGAAAAAAAATATTCGTCATACTGCACGTGAGATATTTAATTGTGCATTGCAATAAAGAGACAATGAAAATGATCAATTGTTCGTTCGTAATAATTTTAATACCGAATGCATTACGTTGACAATACGTAATAATTATTGCATTAGTAAAGATTGGCAATATTATAGATGAAGCATTAAAACGTTTTTCATTTTAGCCGTAGAAGTATTTTACAGAGTGAATATTTTTTTTTACGATTTCGTACAAAAGCGAAATTTTAGGTCAGTATATTATATATAATGGAGACATTAAACATATTTCAGAAAAGTACTCTGATGATGCTACCGTGGGTTGTTCTGGGAGTATTGCTTCTTATTGGTCTACTCGTTAGTGTCCTCTACACATCGATCAGCCTATTCCTAAACGACGAAGAAGTTCACCACGTTTTATACGGAATACTGTTCTTACTGTTCGGTATTCTCACATTCAGTGAGTGCAATTATACTAAGTATAAATATTTATTAAAGTGTAAATTGTATTAAAGTACAAATTGTCAAATGCTTCCACAAGCCATATATATATATGTACCGCGTGCACGCGATTAACGAGACGTCCTTTGTATTGCAGTAATTTATACGTACTTCTGGTTCGTCGTCTACAGTTACTTCCAGCAGCTGAGGATTGAGAAGAATAGCCTGAAAATTGGTCCTTATGGAAGACCGTATTCTTACCAGCGGCCTTGAATTCGAAACTGAAAAGATGTTAAACGACTTTTTTCATAAATCACACTCAAGACTGTATACAATGTAATCGCGCGCTATTTTTAAGCATACCGTAAAAAAAAAGGAAGCGTCGATTAAGTCTGTTTGTCAAAACGCGCGTGAACGTGTACTTCACTTGCAGTAGCGAATCTCAAATTCTGTTTGCACACAATTTTATGCAAAAAAAATGTCCGATGTTCTTATGGACATGTAAATCGAGACACTAGTTGAAAAGCGTAGAGCCGATTAAAAGCACATTCGGACATTGGTGAAAGTTGCGATTTTATTCGCTACTTTTTTTTTTATAAAGATTGTATTTAAAGCATTTTTTCATTTCAGTCGTTATTGTGCACGAATAACGTTTCGATATTCTACGAACCTCGAGCACAGATGTAATAATACACGATTTTCATTTTTTTTCTTTGCAGTCTGAGGAAAATGTTTTATGAATTCATTAAAGTACCATTTACCTGTCATGAAGTTATAACTGAAATTAATACTTGTGAAAATCGTAAATTATAATTAATATATACACATATATATATAATATATATATATATATATATATATATGTATCATTATGTATATTTACTTATGTATTTACTTATGAGCATCGTGTGCGAATGTAAGAAGGGAGTAGAAAATTTATTTTCATTATGTAATGATTTATTTATCAATATAGCTTTGCTTTTGCGAATAGAGCATAAATACATAAAAACTATCATAATGAAAATAACAATTTATCAAAGAACGAAGTAGCCGTGTATGAATGATTTTATAGTACTGCAGCCTATTTCTTCAAGGAGTCCCTAAAAATGTGAATGTTATGTAATATTTATTAAAAATACGCGTGCATTGCAATAAATAGAAGAGTCAAATTGTTAATACGATAATTATTAGATATATAAATGTGAATGTCTATTATCGAATGAATTGATAGAATTTTATTGCGAATCGCAAATAATATATTGAATTATCTTTTCAACAAATTTTACCCTCTGTTGTAACCGTAATAAATTATTGTTTTTCACTAGTTATCCTCTGTTATACTCACTTATTATATAGTCAAGGTTTTGAAGGTAAAAATGTACTCGGAATTGTGTATCGTTAAAGCTTTAATGTTATACGAGTCTGTGCGTTTCAACATTTATATATTCATGTGAGCGACATAATTTTGAATTCAATTATTTTTCAGTTGCGTGAGTTTATTCGCAACATTACTTCAATGTCTTTGCGAATTAATAATGCCAATGCGGCTGCTCCGAGACCTGTCGCATGATTAACACAGCCAAAGTCTGTGAACGAAGCAACGCGACGAACCCTTTTATTTCCCTGGCGCGAATTATCTGAATATCTAGAACATTTTAGTAATGAAAAGTTTAATTTATAAAATGAAAGTAAATTAAAATTACATTAAAACCAATATAGTATAAGAGCCTAAATTAACCTGTACTGAGAGAAATACTCGTAAATACAATTATTATACGTGAATAAAAAAAATAAATCATGAGAACGATTTACCATCAACATTAGTTCTTATCATTGCCTTTAAGGCGAAGATGAACCTTTAAAGAATTATACCGAAATTCTTAAAAAAGCAATTGTTGATGTCAGGTAAGCCAGTAGTTGTTAAATAATAATAATTTACATAGTAATATTATAAATTTAAAATTAAAAAATTTAAAATCGTCTTATTCGTAGTTGTTGAAGCCTTCTCTCCGTATGCTCATCTCAGTACATCATCGAAGCGACTACGAGTGCAATAAGAAAATTACCCAAAGCCGCTGTAACAACCACTTGGATGCTGCCAATCTAATAATAATTGCTCGTAATGCTCATCGACAAATTCGAGATATCCTTCCATACCGCATAATAAAACTGCAATTTTAACAGCAAATAAGAATTAAACAGTCATTTAACGTTTTCAACGATCAGATTATACGAAATATAAGTCACTTTGTTCCGAAGCTAAATCCTTGGCGACGTTTGGAAATCCCGTAGATTCGATATCCACGAGATCTTGCAATATTGAGGAGCAGAACTCGTAGACGAAATACGACGAAGATTGGCTGATTTTAGTATCGCATTGGAGCTGCGGAGATACGCTTCGATCAATATAAACGACCAATAAGTCTTAAGTATTAATTTCCATTGCTCACCGCGTTCATAAGTTGAATAATGAGTAATCTATGGGTAAGAGGATATCCTGCAGCGCTGTCCACGTTATTCACAATTACATCTTGGCATTTATCTGTAAATGTGCACTGATTTATCAGATCTGAAAAGCAAGAATCGCTTTCGTCTTCCGTAGGGTGGCCTTTGAACATCAATTCTATTGTTTCTTGGACATTTAAACCAGATTTTGGCGACGGCTTCACCATTAAATCGAGATTTTTCCAAACTATAGGTTTAATCCAGATTTCGGGCCGGTTTATTTGCTCGCTTACTGAAAAATACAAATTTATTATGCTGCAGAAGCTTTAGATTTATGTACATATTTATGTACTGCGTTTATATACGTATTCGTAAAATAAAATTAATTACTTCGTTAATAACGTACTCGCATTTTTAATTTCCCAGTTTTCAAGATACAGTGCGTAACGCGTTTAATAAAATTGTTGTTACAGCAGACGAATAAACAAAAATTCGAAAGCAAGTAATCGATAGTCAAACAAACTAATTAGTCGTTGATATAATTACAAAATATTATCAAATTTTTCACACGTATTCAAAATTAGAATTATATCTTGTATACATTGCAACCGTTATTGTCTATAGTTGAAGACAGAAATAACATATACTTAGAACAGATTGAAATTGGATGTCTCACAGTCATATTCTTGTTAACGTGATTGACAGTCCTTTTTTGGAAATATAGTATTACTGTACTAAAAAATAGGGCATTTGTCCAATTCACAAATCTCAATAAGCTTTCTGCTCGATTCTACCAGTCAAAAATGTGAAAAGCAGTATACTCACTTTGGCTATTAAAGCACGGGAATATCAATTTTTTAAAAATAGGAAATTAATCGCGTTACAGAGGAATTGCGTTACTTATATTCAGCTATAAGCAGGTTTGCTACAATGTTTTCGTTGCTGCATCACGTGATTTGCCTTTGCTTCAAAACGTTACGAGTTCAAAACTCGTCTCTTTGTTAAATATACGTAACTAATGACGTCTCTTGTTTAGAGAGCGCCGGTTTAAAGCCTCGCTAAAGATGGGTGGAACTCGGATGAACAAATCGACAATTCAGATTTTTACTTAACCCCCCCTGCCCCTCTTCACTCGCTGCCCAAGATCATGCCCCAAAGTCCAACGGTACAGCTCATCTGTGCAGCAAAGCAATACAGGGTCTTATGAGTGATACAACGAGGAGAAATAAAATGAAAAAGAAAACAAAAAAGGAAAGAAAAGTACAATGCACTTCAATGAAACGCATCGTTAGACGTTAACTCCGTGGTCTGAGCACTTACTTGCCTTTGATTCGCGACGTCACGAGTTCAAAACTCGTCGTCTATCTCGTTACGAATCACTCGATCTCTTTGCTATTCATACATAACAATCATCAAATAAGAATGAAAAGCGTATCCGAAAATGTGACTGTTTTTAAAGTTCCCGAGATAAAGTATCGTGCATATACAATGCACACGCTGACATATTGTTATGCGCACGCACATATCAATATGGGCATTTTCAAAAACCGTTTAAACAAATTTTTAATACCTGTCGACGTGATTTAACATTTTTTTTTAAGTTTCCGGTTTTGCCACAATCACAAAACTTGTGCTTGACGAGGAGAGGAAGTGGAGTTTTTTTATATCATAAGAGCCAATAGTATCGATATTGTACTTTACATTCTTGCATCTTTTTGTTCGGCGATCTTTCGTATGCATGAAGTAAATTTCGCGTCTGTTCCGACAGTTGTGAAAGGTTTCGAAGAAAGTCTTCTTGGTAGTAATCCAGATACATCAGATTTTTGTGCTGTAGAGCCGCTCTTAAATTTGCTACAGTCATTCAGTGTCAGAAAACATAATTATATTTAAATTGATGATTAAATAAGATAGTTGTCGATAAAAAAATTTCTAATTAATTTACCTTCCGCAAATGATACTCCTAACGTGGTATCCATATTCATTTGTTCAGGTCTCTCTAGCATGTATCGCAAGCTTCTCATTAACGCTAACATTTTTCTCTCTATAAAGCGAAACGTACGAATAAATATTAAAACTGTAAAAAACAAAAATTTGTTTTATTTTCGTCTTTCTTTTCAAGCAATGTATCGCAAAACTCTCGTGAAACCGATCGTCTCCGTTTCTGCTTCCAATTTATTCATACCGCAAAACATGCTTAATAACAAATCGATGTAGAAATACAATTTATTTTTATAAAAGTTGACACACTTTCTCACCGAATTTATTCGTATCAAACTTAGCACTAAACACGCGTTGGCCTGTCGCATACGTGTGTAGAAAAATGAAAAAAATCACTTTGATATCCATATTTTTTGTCGATCCTCGCGATTGCAGCGTTGGTGGAAAAATCACAAGCTCTCTTACGCTCCACTAGCTTTTATAAAACTCCCCACCATTGTTTTTTTCGAGAGTTCAAATCAAATAGAAGAGCCACGGCAAAGTGTGCGCGCGCGCGACTGTATAGTCGTTCATTCTTCATTTGCCACCTAAGGTGGAAAAATCGATGGCATTTCTCAACTTCAACGCTATTGACACTTGATATTTAGATTAAGATTACACTTGAGTTAATTTAAATTGAAAAACGCGCTTGAAATACTTGAATTACGTATCAAGTAGACACGTTCGGAGTACAATTTATCGAATATTTCAATCGTAACGAATTGAAGCACAAATTATTCGTTTCTATTATTTAATTATTTATTATGGAATTGATGTTTCCGTCAATGATTAATGCACGCGTACTGTTTTGCTATTATTTCAGTTGCTTAGTGACAATTTGAACACACAAATACTTCAGCTTCAAATCGTTATATAATAATTAATCGTGCTATATAATGGTATTCCGAAATTAGTAACCAAAGCTAATATTATCGAATAAAAACAACTGTGATGTTTTCCGCAGTCGACTGTATATTTATAAATTGATATGAAATTTTCATACATTATATTGCATGCTTATACATTTTTATACATACAAACATATACATCGTATTCAGTCAATAATCAGCGCGATCATTATTTATACTCGTTATGCGATATTAGTGAGTAAAAATTGATGAAACTATTTTCAAAATCAATTAAACGATTGATGTTACAATGAGTAAAAAGCGATAATTATACTTTACCTATTAATTTAATCAGCGTTATTACGCAATATGAATATCGGATACAATTCGTATAATGTACAGTATTCGTTTACAGCGATAATTATAAAGTAAATCGATGAACTTCGAACGTCAATCAATCAGTATCACAATTAATCATAATTTCAATGGCAATGAAGTATTCAACAATCGTATTACACTTGCCACTTGATTCTTAATCTTATTAAAAATGTACAAAAATTCACACCTTCAGCTTTGTACTGGTTGTATATAGGTGAACAATTAAATTGTAAAATTCACCATCGCGTTATCATACTTATGCATTATATTACTAAGACCGGTCTGATATAAGCTACCCTGGCAAGTAGACAGCTTTTTTGTTATACAGTTGCACATACGTAAGTAATTGTTGATTCAACGAACCCAATCATTTTATGCATATTTATCACGTATTTAACTGTGACGTTAAATTAACAAAAGACTGTATATTATTTAATATCGATAACAAACAAAAAATTGTCCTTGCGCTAATTAGTAGGATTTACCCACATTTTTCATAGCAACCCAAACTGGAGCTTCCGCCTACTTGCCAGGCTAGATATTAAAATGTCTTCAATGCATAATTATATTAAATATTTAATAACTAATAAATATTTCCATTAAAATTCCACATCGATTTCGAGATGCATTCTTACATCCATAGCAGCTAATCCTAAGACTATAAGTATTGGCAGTCGAAATCGAGATCTCCATCCAAGATTCAGCATAAAAAGCAATGCCCTGTGCAGCATCCCGCCAGTGCCGAGAAAAATCTCTGGTGCTGCCATCTCCTGAGTACGGGGTGTAACGCTGTTATTTTTCAACTTCAGACTGTACAACCAACTGAGCTCGTTGACGTTTGATCCAGAAGGAAACTTAACCTACAACAACTGTTTTGATTCCGTTGTAATTGTAATTCCTTTACGATCAGGGCTCGTTGATATTCGAAATCTGCTTTTGAGCAAAAAACAACGATAAGATTTATGTTTTCCGCTCATTTACATTTTTAACATGTAAACTTGTTTTTGCATACAGGATATAACAATAACAAAGATCTTACCTTTTCTCAGAGAAGGCCGAATTAAAATTGCACTCGAATAGCAGTGAGTTTCGCTTCCAATCTTTCACCGCGACTTCCTTTAAGTCATTTTGAATCTGGATCTCGGTTCGTTAATTGTATATATTATACTACAGATACTGGACGCTCGTTCGTACACTTCGATGACCACTGCTGGTTAGCCATAACTAAAGTCTCTTGAAGTTCTATCTCCCAAAATATAATATGCATTATATATATAGCAGCAGAAATCTGTTTTATCGACGGAATAAAGTTTATGTATTATTGATACGTTTTATTAGGCTGAAAAATTCATTTTCGTTACTGCTGCTGGCATAAGAATGATAATACAAAACTTTGATCAAAACCTGCTATAATTTAATTTTTCGCAAGAAAATAAATTATAGCGATATTTGTTTGCAAGTCAAATTTAAAAAAAAGAGGTTTACGTTATCATTCTTAAAGTTTAGGTATAAAAAAATGAATTTAAACTCTCAATTTCCGAGTTGTGATAAAATAATGTATTTTGACAATCTTTAGCATTTTCGTGCAATTGATTTTCACTAAGACACTTAAACATCTGGGTATACGTGCTATACACCCGATCAATATATTCCAATGGTGAATTCCAGCAACATAAGCGATTTAACAGGCATTATTAAATGATCATCTTTACGATGATATTTTTATGAGTATAATATTATGTGATTCGTACTCATCAATGTGGAAGTTAATTTTCATCTTATAATTATATAATCGTATCTCAACTTTAACCTTCGCCTTTTTATTATGGGTAAATTGACATCAGTGAAGTTTTTGTGAACGTTATCAAATCTATCGAGTAGTTACAGAGATACGCATTGTTTATTGGATTATAATGTAGTTTACATTCATTTTTGCTTACACGCTTATACCAAGCCGTAAATTGTGCTATATATCTATAAACTGATTCAGAAACTATCTTATCAACGAGAAAATAAAATAAAAATAACGTAAACGAAAAAGTTAAAAAAAAAGTTTAAATGTTTAAATTATCTGTTTTCGTGCAGTATACGTCGATCTGAAAAAAGAAATAATAAAAATGGCGCGAAATTTGAATTTCCGATTAAATGATCTTAAATTATTGGTGTACATCTTCACTTTATATCTGCGATTAATATTCAATTTGGTTAGAGACCCCCGGGTTATATTGGATAAGCCATACGAATTTATTTCTCTAAGCTACATATAGAAGCACCTGTATTTTATAAAAAATAAATTTCCTATGGCCCTCCGTAGAACGCTATGACTCACCTTGCTACCGCGTTATGCAGTAACAAGCGAATTTTCGAATACTTTTATCACGACGAGGTAAACACGCAAATTAATATGAATTTTAGAAAATTTCGTCTAGATTTGAAAACAGTAAAAGATCTCCAAAATGTAGTAATGGAACTAATTCATCTTCCGAAATGTCTTTCTAACTGCTTTGCATTATTCTCGCGCGATATATTCCAAAGATTTATGTTTTTAAGTAGACGAAAGATTTATGTGCAATGGTGTGTTATCCATTAAAACTAGACCTCTAATTGAATTGTATTAATCTAAAAAAGAGGATTTTCGAAACTAACCCAAAGTTTAATCAAGGCTAATAAAGTTTGTATATAATTTTATGCAGTTTGAGAGAAAAATTGTAGTTTTTTAAACGTTAGAGCAATTTTATCGTTACTTTTAAAAATAATTTATCTCAGTAATAATACTACTTATAAGCTACATTAAATATGGCGTATCGGAGTTTACAACACTTCATGTCACTATATATGTATGTATCGTAAATCGGAATTTGTTCGACCGTAGTCGCTGTTGCAAGTCAAGTAGTTCATCATTGCTCTTCAAGACACAGTACGATTATGAATATCACTTTTGAAGGAAAGCGGATTTTGGTTACCGGTGCTGGACAAGGTACTTATTGATTGTATTCTGTTAAGGCAAAAGTTCATACAAATACAGTTGTACAAAAAAGCTTGGAAAATCACCGTCTTTTATTATTTTTAATATTATTTTGGGCTGTCAAAAATACATAAAAATCGTTACTTTATTAAAATTAAAATAAAATGAGCTTTCGTTAATTGATGTATTTTAAATTATAACTTGTTCACAGTACCTAATTAGTAGCGCGATGAGTCGTTTATTTATAGCTGCCTTTATACTATTAGTGCCCCAATGACACTTGTCGAACAAATGATCACTCACTCTATAAACCTATAATTAAATTATGGTAATGAATTTTATCCGTTGCAGTATTATTATAACAATCGGAGTGAAGAAAAAATTAACATATATTGTACATTAATAGATTAATAGATATTAAGAGTAGTCTTATGTAATGTAGAAATTTAATAGGGTTGAATCTTAGAAAATCCCCATTAAAACGCATAATCTATTTAAACTACAGACTTACCTAACTTGTCTATACAATCAAATTATTATGTAATAGAATTAACGGATTGACCTAACACTGCTAAATGGCAAAATAAAATTGCGATAATAAATACAATATTTGTTTATAATTCAAAAATTAGCGTAAATTATTTCGATTACAGGCATTGGTAGGGAAACAGCTTTGCGCCTATCGAAATTTGGCGGCACAGTTGTAGCTCTTTCGAAAACCAAAGCTAATCTCGACTCGTTAGTAAAAGAAGACCCAAAAATCCAAACGGTATGTGTCGATCTGCAAGATTGGAATAAAGCTCGAGAGGCTGTCAAGAGTGTCTTGCCTATAGATTTACTCGTGAACAATGCCGGAATAGCGGTACTCGATCCTTTTCTCACTCTCAAACCCGAGGACTTCGATACCGTTTTTAACGTAAATCTCAAATCAATCATCAACGTTTCTCAAGTTGTAGCGGCAGATATGATCGAAAGAAAAGTTGCCGGAAGTATTGTCAATCTGTCATCGGTGGCTGGTGTGGTTGCTGTCAAAGATCACGCTATTTACTGCTCGGTTAAAGCTGCTTTGGATATGTTGACAAAGTTCGTTTTTAGCATTTAATTTATTTCCTCAAAAACAAAAATGGAATATTAGAAAATACAAGGCTACTGTTTTTACAGAGTTATGGCATTGGAATTGGGACCACAAAATATTCGCGTCAACACCGTCAATCCCACACTTGTCATGACAGCCATGGGTAAAGCAAATTGGAGCGACCCAGCTAAAGCAGCCACATTGCGAGTGAAAATTCCATTAGATCGATTTGCGGGTAAATTATTTTCTCTTTTATTGTCGGTACTTTAAATACGATTAATTCTCATAATTCGATTCATTGATATAGAACCTGAAGATGTAGTGGACTCTATATGCTTCCTTTTGAGTGACAAGAGCTCAATGACCAATGGCGCTGGACTTCTTATCGATGGAGGCTACACAACTCACTGAAAATATTCGCGCTACATTTGAAGTTTTTCAACGTAACCTTTCATCGTTAGAATAAAAAACATTACAACGCATACTCGTAACGATGTTATCTAATCGCTTAATAAAGCGCGTATGTAAAATCGTCTCAATAAAATTTCACAGCATAAACATATATATGTATATTATCTCATCAAAAAGAATATTGATCTTATCGTTATTTATTTGTTATATCAAGTTTTATCAACTGCGTTCTGATAATGTATCAGTTTTTAAATACGTTGACGAAGCAATCGCATATTGCATTGCAGAAAGAAAGTTCACGCGCGTTTAACAAACGTTTACGTCCAGCATGAACATCGATTTCGAAAATAAGCGTATCCTCGTCACCGGTGCTTGTCAAGGTACGTACTTGAAAAAAAACTCAATTTTATCAAACATAAGTCAGAAATTCAAACTATCGTGCAACATCGAAACTCAGGTATCGGCAAAGAAGTTGCAAAACGTCTTTCAAATTATAAGGCGATTGTCATAGCCTTGTCCAACAACGGGGAAAATTTAGCCGAACTATCGAAAGAACATCCCGAGATCGAAACACTATGCGTTGACCTACTCGACTGGGATGCGACTCGAAGAAGTGTCGAAAGTGTTTTGCCAATCGACCTTCTCGTCAATAATGCCGGCGTGTCGATCAACCAACATTGCCTGGAAGCAACGCCTGAAATTTTCGATCTCACCTTCGGTACGAACGTCAAAGCGATGCTCAACGTTTCTCAGATAGTCGCGAAAAATATGGTCGAACGTAAAGTGGCTGGTAGTATTGTCAACCTGTCGTCCCAAGCTTGTCGAGCTGCTCTATTGGATCACGTTATCTATTGCGCATCGAAAGCAGCTGTTGATATGCTAACGAAGTAGGTGTGAATTATTTCGAAGGTTTGTTTAAATAAACCGAAATTCTCGTTTTTCTGTCCTCTTATCTGTTGCGACTGCTTTGCAGGACCATGGCTTTGGAATTAGGTCGATACAACATTCGCGTGAATTCAGTGAGACCAACAGTTGTTATGACAGAACTTGGGAAGAGAGTTTGGGGCGATAAAGAAAGGGCCGATGATTTGAAAAGAAAAATTCCATTGGGTCGCTTCGCAGGTATTGCTTGTACTTACAAATTTTTGTATACTTATTCTACGGATATTGGACAATCTTATAATTGTTTTCTTCCAGAGCCACGCGAAGTAGTAGATGCTATTGTATTCTTACTTAGTGACCATAGCTCGATGACTACCGGTGCTGGATTTCCAGTCGAAGGTGGATATTTGTCAGTGTAAGACTTATATTTTTTATAAACGTCAATAAAGGCATCCTATAGATTTAAATTCCATCGTGCATATATCTAATCTAATCCCTTTTTTCAATGTTCACATAAGCGTTAAAAATTAATTTTCATTATCGCTACATGTTATTTAGTGAACTTTCCCCTCCTATGCTACATTTACCAGGGTATATACTCTTAGCGCTTTATCCCCTCCACGAGTAGACTAATATTCGAGCCTCCCGCCGTGACGAGTGATAAAGTGCCAAGATACTGCAGTACCACACTACACGGTGTACGCTCCAGAGCTCTCTAACAATTTTCAAAATGAATATAAATTTCGAGGGAAAACGCATCCTTGTTACAGGAGCTGGACAAGGTACATATACAATATATACATATAAATATATATAAATATTACAAGACCATGAAGTATGAAAGATCGGCTAAGGTCGATGATCTATAGATCTCGATGTACAGAAGGTTATGCATGCGAATGATAATGTTTGAGCGGGAAATTTCACACTCAAATCGTGAATGCGACAGAGCTTTCTTGATAAAATTTACGATTGACTTAGGAATCGGCAGAGATCTGGCCCTTCATCTGTCGAAATTCGGAGGCACAGTCATAGGTCTTTCGAAAACGAAAGAGAACCTCGACAGCCTAACCAAGCAAGATCCGACTATCCTAACCTTGTGCGTAAACCTACGAGACTGGGACGAGACCAGAAAAGCAATAGAAAGCATTCTGCCCATTGATCTATTGGTTAACAATGCTGGGGTAGCTTGTCTAAGGCCCTTTTTAGAAGCCACGCAAGAAGATTTCGATTTAACTTTCGACGTTAATGTCAAGCAGATGTTGAACGTCTCGCAAATCGTTGCGAAAAATATGATCGAGAGAAAAGTTGCCGGAAGCATTGTCAATGTATCATCGCAAGCTAGCTGTGCCGCGCTCAAAGATCACACGGTTTATTGCGCATCCAAGGGAGCGGTAGACATGCTAACGAAGTAAATGCGGCTTATTCAAATTCAAAAGGCCTTTTCTAAAGTCAATCACCGAAATGTGATGTTTTTTTATTTTTAGAACCATGGCACTTGAGCTTGGACCGTACAACATTAGAGTAAACACTGTCAATCCGACAGTCGTTATGACGGACATGGGTAAACTTGGCTGGAGTAAGCCAGAGAAGGCTCAAGAGATGTTGAGTAAAATTCCTCTTGGTCGATTTGCCGGTTGAGTATTTTCAATTATCTAAATGTACGATGACAGCACTCTTTCATATTAAGATGTTTAATTTATTTTTATTTCGTCGTTACTTAGAGGTACACGAGGTCATAGATGCTATAGTGTTCCTTTTGAGTGATAAAAGTTCAATGACAACAGGTGCAAACATCCCAATTGAAGGCGGATTTCTTGCTACGTGATTTAAGAGTGTATTTTTCATTGCTTTGAATTTTCTACATGGAAGAAAAGATCTGTTTTTATAATTATTAAATATTTTTACATTTTCTACTTATTTTGATATAATTGTTATTTACACTTATTTATACCTTTATTTAATGGAATAATTTAGGAGAAATAACTATTCGAGTTTTATATTTAAAAAAATTAAATAAATCACAAATACTACATCAGTACAGTTTGAACGTTGCATAACAGCGGATATAAGTGATACTAGTGTATCTAATCAATGTAATGATGTTGACAAACTTACAATTCAAACGTAAAAGGAGATAAATTGAAGAATATCGTTCCCAATGCGTATTCAGCAACGAATTAATAATTTCCATTCCACGATAGAATGTGTCGAAAGTAATAAGAAAAAAGAACAAAATAGGACTGATAAGAAAATAATATAAATTGTATTAGACAAAGAAAAAGACTTTACAAAAGCATTGTGATATAATGTAAAATTTATAAATTTATTGTTCAATGGATTCTCACTATTTTACACATACAGAATACAACTGCGTGAAGTTATTCCAGTACTGATGTCATGGTACTGTAATACACTTTTTGATTTCGCATTTCTTTAACGTGTTGAACATTGATAAAGGATCGGGAATATGATGGATTAATCGAATTTGGCAATTGAATTTTTGGATTTTACTTCGTGCAACAATTTAGATTACGAAATACAGTTTATTTCTGATTATCAAAGGTAAAAGTGAATTGACCATCGTTCAATGACATAAGTCTTTATATCTAAACATTCCACTGCCAAGTAAATCAGAATATTTGTTGAACAAAATATGTAAAGTTTGAATGAGAACTCCTTTAGTGTTTTTATCTTTTTTTATTAATATCGTTGAATAATCATCGTCATTGATCCTAACATTCACACAATATAATTTCACATGTTCTTGTCGCTTTGTTGTCCACCATCTGTCATGATTTTACACGATTACAACGCATATCGAACGAAGCAACGCGATCAAGTGAGAGCTCGTCTGTTGCAAAGCTTTGCAATATTTTCTGCAAAGATACGTGTACACGCGGCCGACGTAAAATACAGTATCGAAAAAAAAGATAAACCTCAAAAGTGTATATATATGTATAAAAAAATGAATAATAACGAGTAAGAGACGAATCTATCAAGAGGGAAGAGAGAATTAGACTCGATGGCAGAACTTCGTTCGAAAGCCTCGCAATTAAGCTTTTTTTTTCTTTTTAATAGAGATATGCTGCTTGCTACCTCCTTTTGTATGCGACACAATTAATATAAAATTTCACAAACACGCGTACGGGGAGTTTGTATGTGTGTCTGTATGTGTATAAATGATTTATGTGTGTGTGTGTGTGTGTGTGTGTGTGTGTGTGTGTGTGTACGGTTTTTAGTATGTATATTCTGAATGTTTATCATTTGATCTTCTTATTCTTTCTTTACACGAGCGCTAGCTTCGGGAACAGTAAAACGCGATTATATTGACAGTTGAAGCGCGCGCGCTTGTACACCACGTATAAGCGAAAAAATTCTCGTCGAAACACCTGCTTAATTATATATAAGGTTATTCTCTTTCTCTGCATAGTTTTATTCCTTTTTTTTGCACTTTTTTTTTAGATTCTTTTCGTTTTCGTTTTGTTTTATACAATAAACTCCATTTCGTTTTCATTATCGCTCAGGTTTTTAGTATATATGTGTACATTAGGAAAAAAATTATATAGCTCATTTTCCGCTCTCTAATACTCGAAAGCCTAGACTTCTACACGTGTTTAGCTTCATATCGTTTTTTATCTCTCACTCACGTTTTCTCGAAATGTATCATTTGGAAGCGCGTAAAAATCTATAAAAAGACGAATGAATTTCTCCCGCTAAAGTCGCTGATGTCGCTAGTTGCTCGTGTCGACGTTACTACAAGAATTTTCCAGCGGCATCGCCTAGTTTATTTTTTTTGTTCTTTCTTTCTTTCTTTCACTCCATTCTCTCGTACCCACCCGCTCGCTCATCCAAACGCATATATTCTTTGTTCTTCGTTCGCGCGATTTCTATCGTCCGTGCAATACGTACCCGCAGTCTAAGCTATTCGCTCCTTGTCATTTCTCATCAATCTCGTAACACATACGCACTGAGCGATGCCGCGCCGGTTACATCGTTTTACACATTATTTATCTTGTATTAATTTTTGTTTCTTGTATAAAAAAGAAGAGTAAGTTAGAACGGGGGGAGGGGGAGGGGCGCGAGATATCCAGAGCCGAGGAGCAGAATAATCGCTGGCTCGCGCCGCATGTACAGTGTTACCTTTTTGTTATTTCTTAGATTCATCTTGTTAAATTTGAATACCGGGGTGATGTACACACCGATTACCCAGCACAACGGTCCTATCCGTTTTTTTTTTTGTTTCTTTTATCACCTAACTATTTATATATTTATATTTATAAATTTATATTTATATTCATATGTATATGTATATCTTTCGGTAGGCGTGCTAGTTAAAGAGTTGCACTGTCGGGGCACTGTCCGTCTGGTCGAGCTAGCGAGGAGCGTTTCAGTATAATTCGAATGTCCTTTGCTCCCTCGCTCTCTTTCTCTGCTTCTCTCCCTCTTCACTTGCGACTGTATCGATTATTTCCCAGCTGATGCTGTTGGGATTGCTGCTGCTGCTGCTGCTGCTGCTGCTGCTGTTGTTGCTTCTGCTGGCTTACTTGTTGTGCTGAACGCTTGCCCGCCTGGCCACCAGGGTGGGTACTACCATTGCCGTCGCATTGGCGCTTCCAAAACAAAAGACACAGAAAATAGCGACATTAGCGCGCCACCGAGGAGTCGTCAATCTGACAATATGTTCGAAAATTTTTACATTTTAAAGAACGAGTCTATTTTGCTTTTAATTACACAATATTTACGATACGACGTTCAGATGCTATTTGGCTTTTTCTCAATTTTTTTCATTGCTGTTCACGACGTTACAGACGCGCGTATCTATATATATATTTGAATCCACTCGTACGAATGTGGTTTAGCAATTGCACTTATGATTACACATTAATAATAAACAACCCGATTAACTAGTTATTTGTAACATATGAATACACACAGGTAAAAAAAAAACGAAAAAAAAAAACAGAATCAAAATTCAGTGAACAGGAGGAGAAAATTCCATTCGAGTGCTGATTTACGAGGCTTATAAATTATTGTCTCCTGGAATATGCGTACACTTCATTCTAAAACTTGATATGTGTATATATTACAAATTAGAAATTATATCGTACTACTAAGTTATAATTTGCGTGCAAAATGTAAATAGCATCCACAGACGATCGGTAAAACGGAAATTCAATTTTTCACTAATTGTCAGATTTCAACTGCACATTATACGGTATCAATCGAGTTCTTACATACTAAGAATGATATTTTATTCTCTTCACACTCGACACTGTCCTGCCCACTTTGCACTTTTCTCGAATCTGCTATACGAAAGCTTTATGTTTGAACTCATCGAGCATAAAGTAATGAAAGTATACGAATGATCGTCAATGGTATGCTGGTCGATTAAAACTAGATCATTAATTGAAAAAATCGCGAAAAATGATTACCGTGCGATCAATTATCTATTCGTAATCACAAATAGAACGCGTCTACAATCGAACTACTTATCATTTAATTCGTAATAAAAAGTATAATAATTATATTTATACTTATATATAAAATAATAATAATAATAATAATAATAATAATAATAATAATAATAATAATAATAATCAAAAGCATTTCATTATTACAGGCAGTCTCCGTAGCCGAGTCGTAAACAGAGTTAAGTTATAAATAAAAAAGTTACTTTTTTCAATTTTTACATACTCTATTAATCTAGCCTTAAACCGTATAGGTACTTTCTTACGCTTGTAACGAGAAAAAAAAATGTCTTTTAACAAAAGATATAATCGATGAACGCACAGTATAAAGAGGAAATAAAAAGAACAAGCCTTAGCATGATCTCGACTCAGAATTTGTTTTATACAGTTACATATAGTTTATAGTCCTTCGTGTGCGCGGAGTAAGTGACGCGTGAAAAAAAAAATTGCACACGCGCGCGCTCGCCCCGAGTATTCGAGAAAGCAAAGTCGAGAAGGCTTGCCCCCTTTGGCTGCGGCGCAAGCACACATCCGTGAAAGACGCATCAGCTCTCTCACTCTTTCTCTCGGTCTATACCGTGGCACAGGAACACGTGATTCTCGCTCTACATATGCCTGCTGCAGGCCGGCATACAATTTCGTTTCATTTTTTTTTTATTTTATAATCCCTGTCCTCTTTCTCTCTCACGTCGGTTTTGCACGTCGTTTGTGTGAATGTGATTTTGCGATCGTTAGCACGCGGTGAGTGCGCGTGCCTATTTTAGCCCGTTAGGTTTCGGCCTACCTGAAAAATCAACGGAAAAACACACAAAAAGTTTTTTTTTTTAATTGACAAAAGTATTCTCGCTCTCTGCATTTCCTTCCTTGCGGATGGAGATGCGGAGGGAGATTTGTTTACTAAAGAAAAAAAAAAGAACCAGTGTCGACCAGCATATGAGATAGACTACACCTGTTACACATGGGGAGAGAGAGAGAAAAAAGATTTTCTAAAAATTATAAGTATGAGTAAAGATAATAAGCAGATAACTAAATCCTGGCGGGGAGTCTATCGGTGACACCATAAGCAGTAGTAACCTTGCATGCACAAAGTATAACGCCTTTTACCATTTTTAGATCTACGCTTGCCTCGAATTTCATGAAATCTTTCTCCGTGTCCGTTCCGGGCAGAATATTAATATAAGCTATGTTATTGAAATTTGAATTTAATTTGGAAAGTTTAATATTAGTGTGTGCATGCACCAATTGAATTATACACATATTAGGATATTAGTTACTCTATTGAAATTACGCGTCTCCCTTCGATTTCTACTGATACAAGCGATATAATAAATTGCGAAATGTATAATCGGAAATACTGTTAAAACAAATAGAGCGAGACAACAATACACTACAACAGTACCCGATGTTCCGGTTATTATTTGGAATACTTATTAACAGAATTTACTTAACGATAGTTGTTTTTTGGAAATTAAAAAAATTACTTCAGCAGAAAACTAAATTCAATGTAGAAATACCTTAGAAGCAGTGAGATAAAGTAAAGTACATCCAATTTAAAAGTTTGTAAATATTGGAAAGCAATATGTACAAGTTCGCGAACCACGTGAAGGAGAATCGCGTATAACTATGCCACGGTATATATAATTATATTTATAAAATTCAGACTCCCTAAACTAAACAGCTATTGCAGCATTTGAAGTTAATTTAATAATTTGATAATAATTATTTAATCGTTCACTTCTATCGCAATACTGCAATATCTGCGTAAGTGTTTTTCCACCTTCTATTTTCTATTTTAATGATGTAATGCAAAAGTGAGCCACAGTTACTAACAACCTACTAATTATAATTTACTATAGCTGATCGTTCAAAAGTAAATGAATTGACTGAAAGTCTCTTATTAAATTTCTCGTCTTTTCTTTTATACAGACAATGTCACTTTCGCACGTTTTCGAGTTAGAAGGAAAACTGAACTTCTTTCATTCGTACATTATAAATGAACATTTACACCAACACCGTTTCCCGTGCCTTTGAATTTATCAGTTGTTCTTTTTTTCACAAACTACGACTAGTAACCTAATACGTACGTATATTGTAATGAAAAGTCTTAGTAAGCAAAGTGTGATGATATGTTATGTAAACAATTATAATGAATCACTTGACTTTGATTTTAAATGAAAAAGTTAGATGCTCATGAATAAACAATTAAGGAATCTTAGTCGAACGTGTACTAAGCACGAGCATGAAACTTTGTTTATTGAAAGCTTCGTCTAATAAAGGTGTCTGCAAATGAAGTTCATTGAACTGTGTCATGAAAGTCAGTTCTAGAATACACATCGCTCAAAGGATGTCACCTCGTAACACCTTAAAAGGACGAGAGCTTGGGCTAATTAGCGACCAGTGCAGTGTGAGAAAAAGAGTGTACTCGGAGCGCTATTCCGCCCGTTGCGTGTTGAGAAGGTAATTAGGTATAAGCAACTCACTTGGACTTGGGTGGCATTTCACCGACGGCTGCCGCTGGGTTACCGCGGTGCGTTAGTCTGATGCTGATCCTTCGCTCCTGGCCGACTGCGCCCGGCACTGAAAGACATCATCAGAAAGTTCGTGTGAGACGGCGACAGACAGAGCTTGCACGCTTCGTTTCTTGCATGTCGAGAGGCATTAAACGGAAAAAAGAGAGCGCACACTTGCTTTTTTTTTTTTTTTACTTGAATCGCCGAAAGATTTCCTCGCTGAATTATCCTTCTACGCTTTCTATTATACGCTCTGGTCATGCATACGAGTTTCTTCAGATAAGTCAGTAAGAATACCTTTACACGAGGTTAATCATTCATGTACAAAGCAATTGGGTATTTTGAAATTGCAACGTTTGTACCTATTCGTATTAGCGTTCCTCCTAATGAATTAGTTGTGAAAAGTTACGACAGCGCGTACAATTTGATACGTTACTCTCGCTGCAGAGAAATTTTGTCATAAAATAGTGGATCAACGCATCGCCATTTGACACAAAACACAATGGTGTACAACGTGTGCTAGAATTGCTAATATTATTATTATACACAATTCGTTATTGAAGCTCTTGAGCTATAAATAGTTGTTAAACATTTCATACTCTACTATGTACAATGCCGAAAAAGAAATAGCAAAATTTCTGTCTACGTATACAATAGTCAAGAGAGTTGGCTTTTTTACAAAAAAAAAGAACGAAGAAAATACCCAATTTTGATGTTTTCGACAAAAGTTTTCGCAGGAATAAACATTCATTGAAAACACCAGAGGCTATTAAATATGTGTACGCGTGTGTCTGTGAATATGAAACGTGTACTCAACTTTGGTTTACGTTCCGTTAGTAAATTCGCAATTTTACTGTGAACAGTACAATTCAAAACACAACAACATATTTAAAAGCCTTTTAGTATAGACATACTGATGGTAAATGAGAACAAGAAAAATATTTATAAAAAGAAAGGAAAATAAAGAGAGAAGTATTACTGTAAGGACACTCAAAATAATATAAAGACAGTGCTGAAAATACGTTTTATATTATACCCACCGTGATTTACCCCACACCACTTAAAAAATGCAATAATGTTGGCACTAGCGTGTAACGAGCTTCCGTTGCTGACATTACAAATGTATAACTTGATGTACATTCGAAAACCAAAAATTTAACTTTCACTTTTGTCATTGAAAATTAAAATTATAAATAATTCATTGTCTCGTCGTACCACAAGATGAGATCGTTTTTTAGAACTGCAAATTTGTAGCGAAAAATCATTCATTTAAACTTTTGAACACTGAAACTTACAATGAAATAGAAGATTTCTCAAGAGTAGTCGCAACATAGTACCGATACAATCAATCTTTTTTTTTTATACAGATCTTGCATCATGTGGTCGACGGCAAGGACGATCTTTCACGCTTGGCCATTGAAATGGAAAAATTAACGAAAAATGCAAATAGAACCGAAAAAGCTGGACAGTATGAATGTTAATACAAAAATGTGGCGCCGCTATATGAAACGTATGTACAAATAAATGCGATGCTATACAGATTTTGACTCAGTGATAATTTAACAGTAAATACAGCACAAATTTAAACATCAATGATGAAAAACACAAAGGCCTTCGGTTCGTCTAAGATTCAATAAATCAATGTGAATCGATAAGGTGTAACGAGACATCTCAATGTGTCTCTGCGCACATCGAAAGCCAAAGAAAAAAAATTCAAACAAAAATGAATGGGACTGACTAATGAAAAACTAAATATATATATATATATATTTAAAAAGAATAGAATCTCGAAGGAACCGACCGGGCCTTGTACACAATCGCGAGGGTTTTTCCATTCAAGCCAAGTGAGAGAGAAAATTTTGATATGCCTCGGGATACCGAAAATGCATTAAAACGAGTGGTGTGATTAAATAAAAAAAAGGCCAATCCTTGAATGGAAAAACATTTATTTCTACTTTCTTCTCAGTATCATTATATAGAACAGGCTATATTTGTATACGTGATTACAATAGATGTGTACGTGTATACGTGTGTGTATGTGCACGCGTGTACGTGTGGTTGTGTGAGTGTGTGTGTTTGTGTGACACAAGAAGAATGCGTAATCGGGGGAGGAGAAAATTATTAAAACGTTAAAGATAACTGAAGGAGGAATTAAACGAATGAAAAAAAAATTAAAAACAAAAAGAAAAAACAACTCAATAATATGTATATGTTGGAGGCGAGCAAGTCACGATGACAGTCTTTAGAATTGACGATGACAATAGACGAATACCACAAGCCAACCCTGAAGTGTTTGAAGTTTCTCCTCTACCCGGACGTGCGGCATTTTGAACGAGCGCAACAGCATCGCGCTCACCTTTCTGTTATTATTATTATTAGTAGCAATTATCGTTAGGACTTACAGAAAAATATTCGGTATATAACGGTATACGTCTCATTTAAATCTCTAAGTTAAATCTTACCCCTACGTAGAGTCTTAGTCGTTCAATATGACACATGATTCTTATCTTAAAAATAGTATGATGAAATGAAAGGACGTGTGCGTATACACGCTCGTTCGAAATGGGCGTTCGGCCTTCGACAAGAGTCATTCAGTTATCGAAGGATATGCGAGAGCGCGATCGAGACGACAAAAGCTCAAAGAGAAAACGATATAAGTCGTGGATGAAATGGTGCGTGCGACCACTCTTGTGTCTCTATCTAAACTTTGGTAAAAAAATTAAACGTCACCTCGTGAGTCTATGTAAATGAACGCACTTTATCCTCGTTTCGCAATCTATCGCGTGTCCTTCCTCTTCGTGCAAATTGTCTCTCTCTCTCTCTCACTCTCAGCTCGCGTGTTCTGTTTGACTCTCTCACTCTCTCTCTCTCTCTCTCTCTCTCTCTCTCTCTCTCACTCACTATCTTTCTCACACACATTCACACTCATTTGTAAGCAAAAGTAGTTTTCTTTTTCCATCTGTACAAGCACAAAGAACTCTCAAATTAAGGCTCGACTAAACAATAAACAACACGCGCTGGTTCGTGTGAAAAATCTATAGAGAGCGAGAGGTTGAAAGAGTTCAAGTTTATGCAAACGACTGATAAATGGAACGCACAATGTTAATGATATGATTGTCCGAATCGGGTGCGCGTGGTGATCCTGAACGAAGCCGTACAAAATTTCGAGAATAAAGTTAGCCTTTTCGTTAATAATAATAATAATAATAATAATAATAATAATAATAATAATAATAATATAATAATATATATATATATATATATATATATATATATATATTAATACAGTTATAGTAATACTCTATAGCGTTGGTTGCTGCAGCCAGTTTCGTGACCGATTCGGACATGTGCAGTTGATAAAAGAAATAAATTCCAAGTTGTGCAAGAATATTTTCTATGCAAAAGATCTTATGAAAGCCAATAAATAATGCACGAATACCGTACAAGCAAAGTATTCACTAAAGAATTTACGTATAAAAATCTTTGACAATTAAAATCGATTTTCGAAAAACAAACGAATTCGTGAGATCAATATTACATTTATATAAAACACGATTGTGCGACAAAAATTACGTATATCGTAGTAGAAAAAACAGAGACATAAATAAGATTGGGGTAAAATTTGCATTGTTCACGCGCTCATCAGTCTATCATGATTTACAGTCAGTCTGTTTTATTCGATTTAAGAACTACGCGGTAGATATATAATTGACTGAGTGGTAGTGACACGTTCAGAAGTTAACTTACAAAAAAGCAGGCTCGTGAACAAGGAATACATCGCCGACGTGCCCCCCAAAAAAAGGTTTGTTTCGCAAGTGATCAATGAACGACCTATGCCAGCTCGTACCTGCGGACGAAACGCGCGAGATCGAAGGAGCGGAGGTAATAATAAATCCTTTCTTTAAAGCCTGAAAACAAACAGCAAGCGAAGCGCCTCCTCTCGTGCGTTCTGTCCACATGTGGGCTATTTATACGAGCGCATCGCAACGGTAAAATTATACGGCGATGGATGTCGAGTCGCGAGCCTCGCGCAGATGAAACAATAAAGCATAAAAACTGTTTACAACTGACCGCTTAACGCAGGAAATAAAAACCATCATTATGATCTAAGAGCTAATCATAAATCTAATAATGATAGTGCGTAACTTTGATGTAATTAATTATATAACGGCGTAAATGATTAGAGTTAGTCGGACTGTGTAGTCTTAGTTGGGACATCACAAAACGGTCGATGGTCGTGAGGTGAGCAATATAAATATTTCCGGGCTCGCTTTCCTCTTCGCAGAAAGAACAACAAACGCCCGTCTGCAGCAGGTTGGAGGAGCGAGACTTCATCAAAAGTCATTGCTCAGATGCAGATGCAAACAAAGATGTCGAGCAGTATGCCCTTAATAATGTCCAGCTTGCCCTGGGGCTTCGAGTGGCCGAGGGAGTCGCTGGAGTTGGTGCTGTGGCTCAGAGGGTCCAGGTCGACTTTCTTGATCCAACCTAGGCATCGTTCCCAACTCTCTCCACATTCTCCGAACTGGTTCTTTTCCATTATGTTCTGTTGCAGCTGTTGTTGTTGTTGCTGTTGCTGTTGCTGTTGCTGTTTCTGAAGCCTGCCGAGTTGACTGATGGAGTAGCCGATCTCGAGGCTGTCCTTATCCTTTCCGCCACTGTTCGTCGTAGCAGTGAAGCTGGGCTCGCGTTGTAAACAAGGCATTTGCTCGAGCCCCTCAGCCCGACTCGAGGTTCTGCCAAAAAAATCGAGCTCCTTCCTGGTAGTATGGGTACTTGGTGCTCGGCGCAGCTTCTGTCCTTCTTCGTCGCGCTTGGGGAGCTGCTGCTGACTCCGGTTGCGATCTTTGGCTAAAAAATTAAGGCTTCGTCCGATCCTCTGGAGAATGCTGGGTCGAGTTCCGCCGTTCTTTCCGGTTTTATGGCCAACACCGGACTCGTCCAGACTCTGGTGTTTAACGTGGCATGGCACTAATCGAGGCAGTCTTTCGTCCGGCAGTAGATCCAGACTACGAGCATCTACGGCTGGAGGTGAAGGTAATCCGGGAAGGCGACTCTTGTCGGCGAGAGACTCGAGGCTTCGATGATTCTTTTCCTTGGTTCGAAAAGACAGGTTGCGACGTCGGAGCTGCGAAGTCTCTTGCAGAAGCTCGTTACTGCTCTTTCGGAAGATCTCGCCCTCTTTTTCGGTGAATTCAACGTTACCAGAACGTGGCCTCGGTTGACGTCTCGAGCTTCCATCGAGTGTCTGACTGCTAAAACAATTCATGGTGCTGCTAGAAGGTGCGGGTAGAGTTGCCGAGGCTCCAGGTTCATCCCTCTTTGGCTGTCTAGTGTTATCGAGACCGAGGCCGAGGCCGAGCCCGAGCCCGAGCCCGAGTAGTTCGCGGTCTAGCTCTTTCTCAGTTTTATGCCCATGAAAAAAATAACTCTGCTTGTCGTGCTGACGGGGCTCCGGATCAGCTGGCCTGATCTGCTGTTGTTGCTGCTGGTCCTGATAGCGCTCGTCGCCGACGCCACGATTGGGACCGTACTCGCGGTGCTGCTGCTGTTGACCCAGGCTCGTTAGGTAGAGAGAGCGACCGGCGGACTTGAAGGTGCTAAATTGACAATTTGCTCTCGGATGATGTTGTTGGGGTACGCTCGCGCTCGCGTTATTAATATTCGGTGGCGGTGGCTGCTCGCGGTGGTTGCCCAGCCCGAGGCTCGCGAGATAGAGGCTGCGCACGTCGGCAGACTTGCACACGCTACACTGGCACGGGCCGGGGGCTGCTGCTGCTACGGACGCTGCATGCGATATGGCTGCGACGGCCCCCGGCTCGTTACCAGCATTTACAACGATCGGATGCTGCTGCGGCGACTGCGGCTGCGGCTGCACCTCTTGGTCGTACAAGTGTGGTAGTATTTTACCTTGGAGCTCGCTCTTGTCCTGATTGTCGATCTGCTCGGCGCGTGCCTCCATGCTGTCGAACTTGCTCTGTTGTCTGCGGCCCGAGGTGCCGACCACCGTCGTCGAACCAACCCCGGCTCCTGATGCGTTCGCCAGGCACTGGCGCGTGTACGGCCTGAAACTTGCGAGGTCAGCTCACTTACGCTCTTGCTCTCTCATTTTACTCTCTTTTTTCATCATTTTTATTCTCTCTCTTTTCCTTACAGACTAGATACAATATAGATAACAGCAATAGTATGCACTGCGATATTATTGCTCGCGTGTGTGAGCTCGATGATGATTAATAAAATCGTGGGAAAGATGCTTATTTTTATCTTTGGAAACGCGGATTTTATCTTTCGAAATGATTTTGGCTAATTCAAAAGCACGTTTGTTCGCTGTCGACGATGATGAATACGAGTATCTATTTATCTAAGAAATTATAAAGAAAACAGTCAGAAGCGCAGTACATCCTCGTGCGTTTGAGACAGTTCATCCTGTGGGTGAAAAAAGTCATGAAATAAAATGAAAAATGCTGTTCTGGTATAAACAATCTATTTATCTTTATCCTCAAATGCTTTGTTACAATGCACACAATTTATGAAACACGATTTGTCTATGTTTTAAGTAAAAACAACTAGGTAAATTAGTTACTAGTACGAAATCAACGGTATTCGTGTTAATGATGTTATGAAAATTCGTTAGCTTAAATATGTCTATATACTACAATTCTTCAGTCGAAAAACATAGAGCATAAGATAAAACATGTATAGAGTAATCTTGAAATTCAAATTAGTTCAAGTGTACAAATGCAGCGGAAAAAGTTGTCGAACAAATGATAGAGATAAGAAACGAGTAACAAATGGTAAAATCAACAAATGATGACAACCAGAAGCGAAAAGATTTATTTAGCAATTCGGTGCTCTGTCGTAGGACGTGGTAAGATCCGTGTAAGTACGTATTCGGGAAGAGAAATAAATATGTCGGTCCTTTCCGTTGATATATAGTGTACAGTAATTAAGAAAAAAAGCCAAAAGAACAAAATGTGTTTGAAGATACTCATCTCTCGATTGGCACATTATTTTCTAGCTTCTATAAACGCGCCGGCATTTTCATTCGGCCGATTCATTGACCCAGGCCGCCGAGAATAGAGTGCGCTCATGGCAATAAGATGACCAAACTATTTATAAACACGCAAGGGACGTTCGTTGCAGGGAACGCTCGTCGTGGCTTTCCTGCTGATTTTATTGCATCATCAAGATCTGAAGCGCATCGAGAAAAGCTCTACACACGCGCACGCACTTTCTCTATCTTTTGCTCACTCATTTACTCTCTCGCTCTCCCTCGTTCTTTCCTTCGCATTCGCTCTTGGCCTGGCGCACTCACAAACTCTCGTTTTCGTTTTCTCCTACTCTTGCTCGCTCACTCTCGAGCAAATTTACCGCGATGTGAGATGCAACACTGACCTCGATCGGTGCTCCTGGTCGTTATTGGTCCCCGAGGGTAGTGCCGCCGGATTGTTGGTTGGCTGTGAATGCGCCGCCGCCTGTTGCGCCGACGGTAGGGCTGGCTGCCTCGCGTTTCCGAACTTCAGCATATTCCAATCGAACACGTAGTCGTACGTGAAACCTTGGCTGTGGAATAGAGTCCGGAACAGGTGTCGCAGGTGCGTATAGTCTGGTTTATCCTCGAATAGCAGCTCTTTGCAGTACTTCAGGTACGACGCGAACTCCACTGAAAATCACACAATCACATTTTTTACCTCAGCATAACTTTCTTTCATTCGTTCCATCATTGGGTTGCATTATCTTACCAGGATAACCTTTGCACAGCTCCTCTATTGGCGTGGACATTTTCTTTTCCGAAATGCGCTCGTACTTTTGCCTTTTGGTCGCTGCTTTCAGGCCTTGCCACGGGAGACTACCTCGGTTGAAGTACATAAGTACGTATCCTAGCGATTCAAGATCATCTCTTCGCGATTGCTCAACTCCAAGATGTGTGTTTACGCTTGCATATCTGTCAAATTATCGCGAGTGTGAGTATGAATTTCATGAATAATGTCAAAATAATAATTATTCTGAAAAATTAACGTTCGATTTTACCTCGCTGTACCAGTGAGATTTTTATTTTCCCGGTAAGGTATGTGCTTGTTGGTTCGGCCATCGCGGTATTTTTTGGCTAGTCCAAAGTCTATAATGTACACAAGATTGCCTTTCTTTCCCAAACCCATCAGGAAATTGTCTGGTTTGATATCCCGATGGATGAAATTCCGACTATGTATGTAGTCTGTTCTACTTATCTACAAAACAAATAAAGTATTAAAAGTCAAGAAATGCATTGGCAAAGCAAGCCATTTTAAAAGCAACATTAAACTCAACATTTTTATAAACAGCTTAAACACAAAAATCTTTCTATCAGTAATGATATGAATTACAATTGCAGTCATGACACATCTGTCGAGGTCAATAACTGTGTTAATTGAAGATAGTAACTCAAAGTATGAGTTTTTAATAACAAAAGCTCTATGGCTGATTATGAAAATCAGTTTCATAGAGGTAAAAGTAGACATGAATTGCATGCCGATATGCAATATAATTGTAATACATTTTATTTTGAATATGGGTAGATAAGTTTGTAAAGAATTCCAGGGGGTATATACAAAGATATGAAAATTATGGACACAAATGTATAAGTTATTAATGTTAAATAAACAATAACATGAATCACTGTGACTCGCATCACGTAACTGTCTTGAATAATCAACGATTTCAAACACTACAGTAAGCAAGTCAACTATACTATTAACGTTTAAACTTGAATAAGTGCAGTAATTGTAACTGATAAAGATTCAATGTGTAACGATAATTAATGAAGCAATAATAGCTTCAGCATCGAAATATGCTTTGGTTACTTAATAGCATTGTTCAAAATTTATCATTTCACAAAAACGTTCCGTAAAAAAGAATAGAAGCCACTTGACCTTTTGGAAACTACAATAACCGCAGCAAACTAATATTGCATTACAGCTGCTCTAAAGCTTGTTGATATTTTAAAATTGCTCATTCCTTATCACTTGCGTGTACAAGTCATACCTGGAATAAACTAAAAAAGGAAAAAACTTACCAGCTGATCCGCTAGTAGTAACACAGTCTTAAGGGAAAAACGTCGAGAACAGAAGTTAAAAAGGTCCTCCAGCGACGGACCCAAGAGCTCCATTACCATTACATTGTAGTCACCCTCTGATCCGCACCATTTTATAGTGGGAATGCCAACTGTAGAGAAACAAAGCTGCATTAATATCATGCTCAGCAGTAATGCCGTATAGCAGTAGCAGCAGGTAGGGATAGATAAACAACTCACCTCCACCCTGCATCACTTTGTAGAACCTGGACTCGATGTGCAGTTGAGGATGCCTGGTTTTGATGCATTCCAGCTTGATGGCGACTTCCTCGCCCGTAGAGATGTTGGTTCCTGAAACAGCAGCAGTATTGGGATGTTAGTGCGTGGGGAAAATCGCGAGCTGAAAAGGAGAAGCGACTAAAATGGGAGCTCTCTTACCTAGGTAAATGTCGCCGAAGGAGCCGCTGCCGATTTTGCGGCCGAGCCGGTACTTGTTGCCGACGCGCAACTCCATCGTCGGTCGTGCTGCAGCGCTAATGAGTCCTGGCAGTGACGATGCTGCTCGAGAAGACTCGGCTGGTCGCTGCCTCGGCTTGGGGGCCTGCAGTAGCAGCAACGAGAGTTTGGCTCGTCGTGGTTAGGCGAGGCCGCGAGGGGGGGCCTGGAGCTCCATCGTGGACTCGCTCGCTGCTCGCTTGCACGGGCCGCTTTGGCGCGTCTCGGACTTCCGGCTCTCGATGTATACCTCGATTTTCCGGGTTCGCCTAGCGCGTCCTTCTGCTCTCCGCTCGCGCACTTCTCGTGGAGGATCTGCTATGCCTGCGCGACTCCTTCGCTCTCTCTCTTTCTCTCTTTCTCTCTCTCTCTCTCTCTCTCTCTCTCTCTCTCTCTCTCTCTCTCTCCCTCGCACTCTCGTCGACACTCGCTCTCTCGAGGTGCTGGCTCTCGCTCGCTGCAGAGCAGCAGCTACGGGATGAGAGGAACGAGGACGGAGGTGGCGCTGCTGTTGCTGCTGCTGCAACTGTTCTGAGTCCACCAGAAAAAGAAAGAGAAAGAGAGAGAAAGAGATAAAAGAGCTATGTGTGCGTAGCCGTCTGTCTTTCTCTGCAGCAAAGCAGTGTAGCCCGCAGCCGCGGCTGTTGTTGCGCGTTCGTCGCGATGACACACACAGTACACACGGACGGGGACGACGGGCTTTGGCCGCCGCTGCTGCTGCTGCTGCTGCTGCTGCGAGAGTTTCGCTTTTGAAGTAGTCGACTGTGTCACCCTGTTGCCAGATCTCTCGCGGCCTCGCTGCTGCTACTGCCTATAGCCAGTTATATTATATATATAATATGTATATATATATACACATATACAGCTATCTCTCTTCCCGTCTTGCTCTCCCTTTCTCTTTCGCTCCGCGACTCTCTCGCGGGACGATGTCGACCGATTAAAAATTCGACTTTACATCATCGAGCGCAGCGCACTCTTTCTCTCGCGCACCTTTGTTTACCCTTTCGGGTGTTTTTTAGCTTGAATTTTTCTCGCGCTCAACTGTCGTTCGGACAAGCGTCGACACGTTTATGCATATATATGTATACACGTATGTGTGTACGTGTGCGCGCGTGTGGTTATGTATATATACAAAGACCTGCTCGCTCTCTCTCTCTCTTCCTCTCAATCTGTCTATCTCTTTCTCTTTTTCTCTCTATGTGTATACTTGCTGCTTCTATTGTCTTCCGAGACTCGCGCTACTTACTCTATAGGTCTTCGAGAGGGACGACTTTAGCTAGCTCTCAAAGTCGAACGCGCTACACGCACCCCCCGAGCGGTAACTATCTCTTTCTTTCTCTCTGTGGAGATTGTGTTGTCATTGAGACATTCGTCCAAAGAAAAACAATGCTTCGACGGTTCACAATTTTTCGTTTTCGCATGTTTCGCTCGGTATCGAAAATTCTGGAATCTTACGAAATTATATCACAAATTACTCGATGAACGATGTGGTTCATTCGCGAAATTTGTTTACTTTGCGTACAATGTCATATTTATTTATATGTTCCGTACTTGAACGCAATTTTTTTGTACTACAAAATTTAATTTGTTAATGAGTTCTTTTTTTTAGATCGTTGAATAAATATATTCAATTTCGATTAACGAAGAATGTAACGATGAAGTGAAAATATAAAAAAAAAAAGATACATATGAGATTATTTTTATAATTGTCACTTGGAGGTTTCAAATCTCGCGCCAAATCGGCAGGAACACACATACACATTATGCACACACACATGTATGTAATATATGTATCTGTTAGTCACACGCATTGACTTGACGCAGACTGGCGCGAGAAATGGCAACGCTGTAAGATCAGTCACCCTTTTTCCATGACTTGCACAGGTATAGTGCTACAAAACAAGATATGTACGTTGTACGTACAGCTATCCTCATATAGATAATACACCGAGAGGTTTCATAAACATGCAATAAATGTGGGAGACTCTACACCAGTATTTAATCGAAAAAAAATCGTCAGATCAAGATTGAGTCCACACACACATAATGTATATATGTTGTATATATAGGCTCAATAGATAATGAGTACATAGTTTGCAAATATATATTGCACGTAATAAATAATATGGAAATAAGCTACGAACGAAATCGTTGAAGGAAAAATAGGAAATATTGTTTAGGAAACGAAAAACGTCCATCTTTTTCTATCTCGTTTCGTCTGCGAACCGCGATAACCGGAAATCGCCGTAGTCAGACGATCGATTATCCTCGTCTAGTCCGTGTTCGAGTCGATGCGGGGGATTTTCTGTTTCAGCTGTTCGAGAGACAAGGACGAAACATATAACATATTTTTATTATACCTAGACTAGTTCCAAGATCTCATTTCATACTATCACTGCTATTTTACTACATCTAAAATTTGAAATATTTTTATTATTTTAATATGTATTATATAACTTAACGTTTAAATTAAATTCAATCATTCATTTCGATTAAACGTTTAGCATAAGTTCAATTTTTGCACGATTAAGTCAGAAAATAAATTTTCGATTTTTTGCAATAATTTAGATAAACTAGAAGGATATTGTATTATTCAAGGATGTATTTACTTAAAGCAACTCAGATGTCGAACCGTACCACAGTACAGAGCTTGGGAGAGAATATCAATATAAATGAAGAGTGGGGAGGTGGCGGAAATACCAACAAATTCCTATGAAGGGTTACTTATAAAGAATGAAAAGAAAGAATCATTCCAGGTAGGAAAGGACTTCCCCGAGTGGCAGGTCAAAACGCTTTTTAAAAGGTACTTCTCTCAAACGAAAGATTTTTTTTTTTTTTCGAAATTGTAGACTGCGAATTATTGCACAATTAGTATTACAATTATAATTAAAAATTTTCATTTCAATATTTGTACTATAAAAAAATGTCGAAGTAATATTTGATTTTATTAATAAAAATAACTTCTACTTTATTAGTAGTGACATTTTACATTAATATTATCGTGATAAGCTTTGCATTTCCCTAATTTTCAATTAGTGCGAATTTACGAGCCAAATCAGAAAGTGCGAAAGTTCTGACCAATCTTTAGATTAAAGAAAAAAATGGGTTCGAGCTTTTAAGGATTGCGACTTTTCTTAAATTTTGAATGCGAAATTGACATTACTCCTGTGATAGCGAGAGTTATTATTTACAAATAATATAAGAATTGACAAATAGAATAACTGAAAAAGTAATATACATAATATAAATTGTAGATGTAATAATAGTTAAAGAAATAAAGCGCTTGCAGATGGCGCTGACTGGTTTGCGAGATGAATTCGCGAGTACAAAGATGGTGGAAGAACTTGAGAATTCGAAAGACTCTGAGAGCAGTAGACTCTACTTGGTATTCGCGCCTAACCTAGCTGTCGTCGGCGTCATGACGTTGATTGCTCTCTTGTACGGTCTTCGACCGAGCCTTCTCTTTTCGGTTTCCGGCGTGCATCGCGTTTGAGGTTATTTTGTTCTACAAACGCATGCCTAGGCTTTAAAAATGTATTCCGACGATTACGGTGAAGCGGTAATTATATTCTCTATTGGATTGCGCTAATTTTAATCCTGGTTATATAGATTTGTAGCGGTAATAATCTGGAATATTTATTTTAGGACTATGGATACGAAGATTACGGCCAAACGGAGGAGCATCTCGACTATGGCAGATACAATCGTCAGTTACCGGACGTAGTGAAGAAGTTTTTGGTGTACTTGAGAAACTACATCAAGGATGGCATGATCTTTGACATTCAGAACTTGTACGAAAACACATTTCCTAAGCTATCGGAGCAGTTCTTTGACAAGTGTGCCTGGCCTACAGATCAGCAGATAAGTCATCTTGTTGATGACGATCATGTTTTCCTTATTCTGTACATGGAACTTTACTACAGGCATATCTATGCCTGCATGCAGCCTACTTTGGAACAGCGTATCCATTCTTTTTACAATTACTGCGACCTCTTTAATTACATCTTGTATGAAACTGAGCCCGTGTCCCTGGAGCTGCCTGACCAGTGGTTATGGGAACTTATCGATGAGTTTGTTTACCAGTTTCAAACGTTCACCCAGTACAAATCTAGTTGGTCGCAGAAATCTACGGAGGAAACTGAAACCTTGAATAATAACAGTAAAGTTTGGGATGTTTTGTGTGTATTGAATGTTTTACATTATTTGATTGACAAATCAAAAATTAAGAGTCAATTGGAAGTGTACGCCAGTGGTGGAGACCCAGATTCAGTTGCTGGAAAGTTTGGAAGGCATTCGTTGTATAAAATGATGGGATACTTTTCACTTGTTGGTTTACTTCGCGTCCATTCTCTTCTTGGTGATTATTACCAAGCTATTAAGGTATGTATCAAATTGTTTAATTTCTTACTGTTGATCCTTTTGGTGTATTATAATAAAATTTATTGCTTATTGGCAGGTTTTGGAGAATGTTGAGCTTTACAAAAAGAGTGCTTACTCTCATGTCCCAGGATGTCAGATTTCTACTGCATACTACGTGGGATTTGCTTACATGATGATGAGAAGGTACACAGATGCCATAAGGACATTCTCTGCTATTTTACTGTATGTGCAGCGCACAAAACAGCTTTTCACTTCAAGAAGTTATCAAAATGACCAAATCAATAAGCAAACGGAACAGATGTATCATTTGTTGGCTATTTGTTTAGTATTACATCCTCAATGCATCGATGAAGGCTTACAGCAAGCTTTGAGGGAAAAGAAATACCATGAAAAGATGTATATTATGCAGTGTGGTGGTTTGGATGAATTCAAATCTTGCTTCCTATTTGCATGTCCCAAGTTTTTGTGCTTGCATCCACCTACTCCAAATGACTTTAAAGGAGACTACGTTCGTGATGCTATTGAACACCAAGCTTCGGTTTTCATGAAAGAAGTTGTGCAACAAAAAATGTTGCCAACCATTCGTTCATACCTTAAATTGTACACGACTTTGCCACTGAGCAAATTAGCAACATTTATGATTAGTAATCAACAATCCGAAGAAGAAATAGACGTAAATTTGAAGGACGAAATTGCTAAGCTTACAATTTACCTTTTGAGCTTTAAACACAAGATGAAGAACATCGTTTGGACCAAAGGTCCATCTGGCTTAGATGGAAAGTTCCAATCTGGTTCTGAGGTACGTACCAAAGCTACATAGCTTTATTATGCCTTTATTACTTTGTTTTTACGTTATTATATCTATATTGAGTCATAAATTAATCAAATATTTCATATCTGTTTAGCTTGATTTCTACATTGATCACGACATGATTCACATAGCAGACACGAAAGTTGCTCATCGATATGGAGACTTCTTTATTCGTAAGATTTTGAAATTTGAAGAACTAAACAGGAAACTGCATTACATTAAGATCTAAGATTGAAGAAAAACGTAAATGAACTAAATATGTATTTGCAGATATCGAAAGAAAATAACAAAATAAAAAAGTTTTTACTCAAATTTGTATTTGTACATTTTTTTTACATTTCACTCGTAAATATAATTTATTTTTATCTTCATTTGAATTGCGTTTATAAGCTTCAAAATAAACAACATTATAATAATTTAAAAAATGTTTCAAAAGTTAAGTAACAACAAAAAATCAGTCAAAATATTTTATAAAAATCAGAAAATAATTGTACGTGAAACCTGTAAATATTTTAAACTAAAACTATTTTATTTATACGTTTCAAACGTTCGATTGTTATACCAAAATTTCTTTAAAAAGAAAATTAAATTTTGGTTACAAATTATAATATATACATATATCTATCTACTGCACTGTATATCTAAAATCGATTTTTTTTCAATACAATGTACATTTGTGTTAAAAAATATATTAACTAGCAATAAATATGTTACATATCTTACAGACTTCAGTCAGAAGACAGGATTAGTTACAAAATTATTCCTAATATTTAAGTTTCTGCAGAAGTAGAATTTTCGTATAACATTGTACATGCTGCAGATAATATATTGCCAGACCTTGCTGCCCCGCTTGCAAGTCTTGAATTTTGTAAATAGTGAAAAAATCGATTGCCTCTTTTACTATTTAATTGATTTCTAATTTCCTCAGCTCTGCATATAGTTCTTAGACTCGAGAGATAGTCTACGGATAATGCGCGTCGATCTGATGTACTCGAAGCAATTTGTGACAGAGCTGAATCTACATCACGATTGATTTTCTTTTTAGTCAGTAGATAATTATTTGTATCTATTTGACTGTTGGACTTTTTGGAGTCAGTGACAGTCGATTTCATAACAGCATTTTTTAACCAATTACCAATTTCCAAACGCGTATTTTCTAAAGAGGAATAACAATCCATATTTTCTAAAAGAGACACGCTTGGGTCAGACTGTGTATCGAACAACTGTGAGGATGGATCTTCAATATCCAGGAACATCGAAATTATGCTAAATCTTTCCAAACTAGTTACTAAATTATCCAAGGGATTGTCAGATATTTTTTTATCCTTAGAAGTTTGTTTCTTTTTTTTACTTTTTTCAGCCTTAATTGCTGGTTTATAAAGATTAATTTTTATTTCCTTCCATATTGAACTATCGACAGCTAAAGAGGTAGACGAAATTTTATCTTTACCAGATAGTAAAAGATATTGTAATTGTAAAAGTCCTTTTCTTAAATCACCATTTTGACAAAGAGCCTGGAATTTTAAAAAATGTCTTGTTACTAAAAAAAATTCTTATTGAATGAGCTATTTAATTTGAATGCACGTATTAATTTTTATGCTTACGTCGATACAATCCAGAGAAAGTTTACATCCCGTTTCTGCCAATCCAATAAGTTGGAACAAAGTTGAGACTCGTTTTCCACTAACAGATTGGAAATTGATACGACACTGTTGTGGTGCCATTTTGGAAAGATGAGTGCAAATATGTCTAAGTGTTAAAACAATTGGTCGTTTAGTATTGGATGCCAATTGAAATGCCGCTGATACAAATCCTTCATCTTCATCAAAAATAAGGTCTACATCTTCAAATAAAATAAGCGAATTTTGCGAAATTTTTTTGGTTTCTTCTTCTTTTTTTGGTATCTTTATGAAAGCGTCTGACAATGTTGATTTTTTTACTCGGTGTGATTTTGTAGCCTCTTCGAAATCTTTGAGAATTTTTTTTCCAGGCCTTTTAGACGATGCATTTACTTCCAAAACTCTATAATAATATTCATTAATATGTAATGTTTATTTGTAAAATATTTAAAAATAATATTCAATTAATTAATAGTAAAATCTTACTTGTATCCCAATTCATGAGCAATTGCATATACACTTGCTGTCTTACCACTACCATACGGCCCAATCAGTACTGCAACGTGATTGTTTTCAACATTGCTTGACTGGCTGCAGTCAGAATTATAAAATTCTTCACCGCTACTATAATCTTCGTTATTTCTAGTAGACTTCCAACCATCCAACCAAGCTTTCAATTTAGCGACTGCTTCTTCATTACCAACTACTTCTGCAGTACTATTGGGTTTATATTTTTCAGTCCATAGATTACAAATGAATTCATTCGATGGATTACTTTGTGTTTTTAAATTTTTTTTTTCGGACGTTCTTCTTCTTGTTTTAGGCACTGGCTTAGGAGCTTCTGGTTTTGACACTGCAGTTATACTTTTCCATAAAAATGGTACATCTGAACAGTAAGACTCCATCTCAGATAAAGCTACTTTAATGTCTGACTTTTCACATTCATATGAAGGTTCAGAAATAGGAATTAATCTGTCTATTAAAGAAATGTTTTTAAAATGTGATAAATCAAATAAAGAGGAAGAAGTTTCACTTTTTTTAAATAAAAACTGATGATCTGTAACACAAATGTCTGCAGGCTGTAGCTGCCTAATATGACTTATTTTTGGAAATGGTAGAACTTTTGGTCCTGAGGGTAAAATTTTCTTCTTTGCATTATTACTTTCATTTATATCAGATTTCATAAATAATCGCCGAGCAGCAATAGCTTCAGCAGATGGTTTTATTCTTTTTGTAAATAATGGAGCTAGTTTTTCTTTTGACTTTCTTTTTAATGAATTCTGTTCTGATATTTCGCATACTTCTTCTATTATTTCAATTACTTCTACTACTTCTACACTGTCATCATTAATAGTCAATTCTTTAGCAATTAAACAGTTATTTGATTTTTCATTGATTTCAGTCTTCTGTTTATCAGTCTTCTTATTATCTTCTTTATTATTTGATGAATTCTTTCTTTCTCGTTTATTTAATTTTTCCTCATTTTCACTTACTCTAGATTTTCTGTCTCTTCTGTTCGACTTTTCTTCCTTATGAGCTACTGAATCATTTTTTTCATATTTATCTAATTTTTCTTTATTATTTGTAAAACTATCTTCTTCCTTTTTATTATGGCTATCTAAAGAATTTGTGCTTTGATAAGATTTTCTATTTTTTGTAGATAATATTTTTGAAATTTTATCGCTATTTTTCAAATTTTCTTTATGGACTTTCGAAAGAGCAGTTGGTGTATATATATCCTCATCATCTTGAGCATCTAGAATTGTAACAGAGCATTAATAAACGAATAAAATACGTAAAAATAAAATAACTAAGTAATACAAAATCAGCGATCAAAGTGTTAAAAATCATTGCCATCAACTGGATAATAACCAGGAGACTATTTTGCTTCTGTTGTCATCATATGAAAAAATTATGTTACAATACAATATAAAAGGGTATTGCAGTTATTAATTTACCTGATATTGGCATGTTATTAGACTGAAGTTGAATTTTCATAGACCATTTAGGTTTGTTTTGTGGAGTGAGAGATTTTATTTTTTCATTTTTTGGTGATAATACTATATTTTCTGTTTCTATTAAATGGATTTCATTAATCTCTGATTCTAGCTGCTTAGCATTTTGTTTTTTCTTATTTGGAGATGACTTTTCTTTTTTATTGTAAAAAGGAGTAGTAAATATTGGCGAATTTGTAGGAGTATGAACTTCTGCCTTTACTGTAAGTTTAGCTTTTAAGATTCTTTCTTTTTCAAGATCCTCAGGTGTGGCTTTACTAAAGAATATTTTCAAACGTAAATAAATAGAAATAATATTTTTACAGCCTAAATAAGATATTTTCATGTACCTGAAGTAATTCAGTAAATTGCCTGGACGTTTGGCATTACTAGGTTCTCTATTTTTAGGACTATTTTCATTGCTCTCCAATGTATCTGCATTATTATCTTTTGGTTCTACAGTGAAGTATTTTTTTCTTTTTTCAAATATCCTCTCCATTTTTTCAGCTTCTTTTTCTTCCATGGCTTTTCTCTTAGCATATCCTTTTTTGTTAGCTAGCTCTATTAATTTTTCTTGCTGTTCTTTCCTTGGCCTTCCCCGTTTTCTCTTCTCCTGGTTCTTCACCCTGCAATTATAATTTTTCTATAATGTTTTTAAACACTTCCAGTACAAAATTTATTGCAAGAAACTTACGGCTTGTTCTTTGTCAATGCTCCCATCAATGGCAGATTCTTCAGCATTATTTGGTATATTCTCACAAGGCTTAGCTGATGCTTCTACTTCATCCTGCTGGTTCTTCATCTCTACGTCCATACTCTGCTTTATTTTTTTATTCAGCCTGATTGAAGGAGCTTCCTGCTGCGATGATTTTCTTTTTGGAGTGTCATCACTGCTGTCTATGTGTTTGCGCTTAGTCTGTAGAAAAGGGCTAGGCGTCTTATCGACCAAATCTGTCGAACTGTTGACAATGTCACAGACAGTCCCTTCATTTGAATTCCTGGATATTTTAATCTTCACTCTTCCACGTTTTCTTTTGGGCTTTAACTCTTCCTCGGCGATTACGGTCTCCTCGATTTTGGCGCGTTCTTCTCTAACCTCTTTCATTGGTACCGCTGCCCTTTCGCTGTTCCTGGGTAGATCCGCGAAGTAATGTGTTATATCCTTCATATTCGTCGTGGATTTCCAACTGATGTTCGCACTTTTAATTAAAAAAAATATGCCACTTCGGCTGCCGAGTCACGATATCTCAGCTGCCAAGTGTAGACACACTAGCTACAACTATCTCCAAAAGCAGTTTTGGCGGTATCGTATAGAACATAACCTCACCTGGCAGTGGCGCTTGACCTAACTTTCCTCGCCAGCCTATCAGAGCTCGTCTGCTCCACTTTTATGTTAAATACGCGGTTCGTGTCGACTAAATGTATAAATAATACGTCAAATTTGTTGACGCAGCGGCTGTTTTATTCTCACAACGTTGCTCCACTTGAGAATTAATTTTTTTCTTTTATTTCTCCATCCGTTTGTACTAACAACAAATAGTTATTAAAATAATCCAAAACCTCATGCACGTGAGCACGTAAGGTGTATGAGTCTTGGATTGTCTACAGATGATGCTTATAGCGAACTCGAACGTAAACAAGTCTCCGGTCCGGTCGGTCATATAGATAATACATGAATATATATTTATAAATATCTTAGCAGCATTG
Source organism: Apocrypta bakeri (assembly GCA_018906985.1). NCBI lineage: Eukaryota > Metazoa > Arthropoda > Insecta > Hymenoptera > Pteromalidae > Apocrypta > Apocrypta bakeri. The sequence goes on from JACCIA010000001.1 coordinate 14,248,004, forward strand.
ACTGCATGTTGAATTCGATTTGCATTGGAGAAAGTACAGCATCATGGATATGGACTTTTTGGTGCACTCGTTCGGGTTATCGTTTATTTTAGGCTTATTACTAGCACTATGTTTCAAACGACGAGAAAAAACGAAGAGCGTGACTATCGTCGTGCTCGGGGACGTCGGCCGTAGTCCCAGGATGCAATACCACGCTACGTCCTTCACCAAAGAGGGTTACGTCGTCGAAATAATAGGTTACCCTGGTTCACCTCCACTCAAGGAGCTGCAAGATCATGCGAATGTCAAAATATATTACTTGCGTAATCCTCCGGATTTAAATAATAGTACGTATTTGGTTTTAAGAATTTATAGCCACAGATACTCATTCTCTTATTATTATTCTTTTCAATGTTGCAGAGTTATCAAGATTAATTTCTTATGCTATCAAAGTTGTTTGGCAATCTCTGAATCTTTCATACGTACTTTTTTTCAAGTGTAATTCAAGTTTTCTTTTGATACAAAACCCACCTGCAATACCGACTATTCCTGTATGTTGGTTTTATTGTATTACGAGAAAGGTTGAATTTGCCATTGATTGGCATAATTATGCACACAGTATTATGGCTCTGAGTTTAGGGCAGAATCATTTGCTTGTGAGATTAGCTACTTCTATTGAATCGTTTTTTGGAGCTAAGGCCAAGCATAACTTTTGTGTAACCAAAGCGATGCAACAGGATTTGAATAAGAAATGGAAAATACAGTAGGTTCAATTATCATTTAGTTTGATAGAATGAATTTTTTTTTTGTACATTTTCAGCCAATACTTAATGATTTGATTGTAGGGCAAAAGTATTATATGATAGACCACCCGAAGAATTCCATCCCATTTCTTTAGAAGAAAAGCACGATTTGCTAATTAAACTAAGTAAAGATTACAGTATTTTTAAAGGTACAGAAGAGAATAGTACAGCCTTCACTACTAAATTAGAGAATGGAGAGACTATATTGCGAGATGATAGACCTGCTTTGGTAGTGTCGAGCACAAGTTGGACTGAAGACGAAGACTTTTCTATTTTACTAGAGTCTCTTACTGGTACTAATAAGTATTAATTATATTCACAATTATTTGATATGTGAAAACATACTTATACATATCATATACTTTATTTTGCAGTTTACGAAAGTGAATGTGAAATAGAAAAAAATATGAAATATCCAAATTTGATTTGTGCAATAACAGGTAAAGGTCCTTTGAAAGACTTTTACAAAGCTATAATAGAAAAAAGAAACTGGAAACACGTAACCATAATTACACCTTGGTTAGAAACTGTGGATTATCCAAAGTTATTAGGTAAAAATGAAAAATTAGATATGAATAAAGTATTTGAATATAAATAAACAGAATAATCTTTTTAGCTAGTGCAGATTTGGGTGTGTGTCTGCATACATCCTCAAGTGGTTTAGATTTACCCATGAAGGTTGTTGATATGTTTGGCTGTGGTTTGCCAGTATGTGCTTATAATTTCAAATGGTAAAGCTACAGTTAACGATTATAATTATACTTCATTTATAGATTTTTAATATTTATTAATACTTTTTATTTTATTTTAGTTTATCCGAACTTGTTAGCCATAACAAGAATAGTTTAGTTTTTGCAGATGCAAATGAATTATCTGAACAATTGAAGTCATGGTTTATTAATTATCCCAATAATTTTGAACAACAAGAAAAGAATTCAAGGTTTAAATGTGAATTATCAAAGTTTCAACAACTCCGGTGGCATGGTAATTGGACCAGTGAAGTATTGCCTTGTTTTGAATGCTAACTTTTTGAATATAAATTAATTCTATTTTCTAATTGTTTTTATTTATTAACCAATTGAGAACAAATGCTGTCTTCACAGAAACTTTTTCTAATTTTTTTAAGTAGCTCTTTGGTCACAATCTTATTCGTTCTCTCGTATACAAATATAATTATTGTTGTAATAGAAAAAAAATCGAAAATCGTGCCTTTATAAGAAAATGAAAAACATTATACCTACAATCTGGAGTTATTAAAGGGAAATGGAGGTGGTTTTCACCTTTTGCATCCCCCAAGTTTCCTACTTTTACTTTTCCTTTGAACCTGCACAATTAATCGCTATACCCTTCAAATGAACCACAAGAAACTGTATACATGTTGGTTCGCTAATTAAACTTCCCCATATTTTATGTCTTCCTTTCCAATACTATGCATTTATACGATTGCTGCGAGCTGCTTTCGCCGCGAAACTTACACATCATTTCTACAAAGGCAATTTCAGACCTTTTTTCTCTGTCGATGAAAGCCTAATGCACCAATTTTTTATGTCAGTTAGGTGAAGAATTTGGGTGTTTTTCGTGAAAAGAATTATTTTTTTGTTGAATATCGTATGTGCAATTGGAATTTGATTTACCTTCGGGTCAAAACGCTGCGTTAACGTTATGAACAAAAAAAGTGACTAGAAATAAAATTGTATAGCAATGCATTATCTATAAGATTCAAAAGATTTCAAGTAATGAAAAATTTACTTTGAACAATAGGCGTAAAATTATCTATTGCGTCGCGGCTAAACTATTGCTCCGATTTGTATTAGGATTCGAGATATTGATTTTATAACAATTAATAGTTTAAAAGGATGGCACAATTCCGTCCACAAACCACACAAAAAGAATATTTTCAAACAACATCCAGCTCAATGTCTAATTCTCCTTATGATTATATTGCAGTAGGTGTTGCTCTATTGTTTTACTGTTTTATATATATAGTTAGCTCGCCTGCTAGCGCGTTTCCCCTTAAACTATATATACGTATATATATATATATTAGCGCGTATAATTATAATCGTGTATTCCATTCCGAAAGGAACTTAAAAAAAAAAAGTGCTAGTGGAAAATGATCAAATGAATATATCTATTGTAATACACTTTAATTCTGCATGGTAACCAACTGAAATCATAAACTACATTAATTATTAACTGAGTGTTTTGAATACATCGATTGAATCAAGTGTAGGCAAAAACATACGCGCGAGAACATTGAAATATAAGCGTAGATAAGTAGAAAACTATATTGAAGAGAAATCTTGACGGTTTTTGTTTATCTGTATATTGTAAAATAGTTATCTCCACAGACAATGAGTTTGTAATCAGTTTCTTTTGTAAAAGAGGTATATAAGGAAAAACGCGTGCCACTCGTGAAGTACACTTGGCTGCGTTATACCTTGCTAAAAACAACTAAATAAATGGCATGTATGTGAAATAAGTTTTACAAATACCATTACGGCTTGAATGTTATTTTGAAAAGAAAAACAAAAAAGTGTTTGTGTAAAATGTGTGTTAGTGTTTTGTCGTAAATGACAACGGATTGAAACGTAGGTACTTTCGATTTTGTGATGTTCGGTTTTGTAACGCAAAATAAAAATTCGAATTCAATTTTTATAGATTTATTATAAAGGGAATTTAAGAAAATATGTGGTTGAAATCTAAATATTATAGATTCTGATACATTCTACATTTAAATGTCTATTATATACAACAGATGAGTTTATTGTGTAGATTCGTTTTTAAAATTGTTTTCTTTGTTTATTCTTTCATTGTTACAATAAAAAATGGCAAAAAAAACATGTCTCAAAATGAGAAGTAATAAAGAAAAATAAATGATTCTCTATACAACTTTAAAGCTTAAACCAAAAGACGTTCGATTTCTTGTTGAATAGCTTGAATCTGTGGTTTCAATTGCGAACCTTCGTTAACTGTTACCGAGCATGCTACAACAGGTCTTGAGACACCGCATGCTCTGCCAAGAGATTGTTTGCTCCTTAAAAATACATACGGAACATTTTTGTCTTCGCACAATAGTGGTAAATGCAGTAAGATTTCTAATGGTTGAGCATCTGCAGCCATTACAATGAATTCGGATAAACCACGATTCAGAGTTTTTGTAGCCTCGTTAGCTCCTTTCCTGAGCTGCTTGTAGTTCATTGCTTGTTGCACCAAATTCAATATTTTAGCCGTAAGAGTGGCATCCGCTAAGGGATAAGCTTTAGGATTCACCTCTTCAGTCTGAAATAAAGAATTAACAGTTATTAGTAAAAATGTGACAAAACACACGCGAAGTTTTGTTTGTAGGTTTTATTATAAACTAATTAATATGTCTTTAGAACATTAAACTATTACGAAATAACGTAAATCTGTAGTTAAATTGTAAATAACAAAAAAAAAATTTTAACACGTGTTGAACGTAACCTCAAAATCATGGAAACGCGGTAAATATTAAATAAATAAGTAAATTCACCATGATTATTAATTTTGTGTATGACCAGTATAACAGAAACACCAATTGGAAATAATCCTGAACCTCTCGGCGATTATTTTGCAATAATATCGCTTCACGGAGGATCAGAAGCGCGTGCCAAACCTTACTGAAAAACACACCACGAGAATGTGATTCTTATGGCGTCGCCGCGTGTTGTATATACCCGCGCCCGCGTGTTCACGATATATTGTCATATGACGTCACAGTAACCTACTTATGGTAAAGCAGATTTCGCTCGAACCACCGAAATAGCTACACGCGTTTAGAACCAAAATCAGTTTATTACCTATAAGTTAATAACATTTTATGTTGACAAATGTTAGAAGTAGTGTGAAGATTTTTTTTATTTCATAAGACACTTTTACACCGATTAAGGGGGGAGTCAAGGTTTAGGAGGCCAAAAACGCTGTTTTTGTCAGTTATTTTTTTTAGAAGGGAAAGAAAGAAGCCTGTTAATTAAAACGTTTACCATACATTATGCAACAATTTAGCTTTAAAAAAACATTTTTTTTAATCAAAACAATTATAAATATTAACTTCATGGACATTTGCCGAAGTGCCTCGGGTGTGCATCTATGCCGGTGATGACGCTCGAAAAAGGCATCTGAAACAGTTAAATAGTTAAAATAATAATTTTTTATAAGATTGTTTTTTAAATGAACCAAAAGAATTCCGAGAGAGTTCGAAAAAAATTCATTTTAAGTAGCAAAAATAAGAGTTTAAACGATAATTTCCCTGAAGTTTTTAGTTTCTATAAATTTTTACTCATAGTTTTGTAGAAACCGGTCAGAAAAATTATAAGTTTTCGATTACTTACGGTAATTGCATGCTAATCTGCAATTCCCGTGCCATAGAGTAGCCCTGTCTCTGCCTAGTCGTTGCGCGGTTCACGTCGACTAATTCAGCAAAATTTTTGCACTATTGTCCAATATCAAATAATCGGGTTTAATTTATGTCACATCCAATAATCAACAATTACCTCATATATCGACTCCTCGGTGTCCACTTCCTACAAAATTCGTTTTCTGTTCGGACGATTTCAGAAATAGTAAAAAACACTGTAGAGAGAGAGAGAGAGATAAAATACTGTTGTACTCTTCTCACCACTACCAGATACATCTTTTGTAACCACGAATTCTCCTTTATATATTTACAGGTCGGTCGGACCTTCTATAAAGTAAACATACTGTCGATGGGCGAAGCGCGTCGCTAAATTTTCCAGCTTTGGAAAAACGCGAAATTGTTCACGCGTATTCTTCGATAATTTTGTAATAGATTGAAGTGCGAAAGAAATGGACTTTTTGAAACTCGTAGACCAGACTCCCTACTTAAGACGTGTAGATACGTGAGATTGATGCGAGAATGCGATAAAAACGCGTCGAACCGAGCAAAGTAGATAAGCGGTCAGTTGGTATCGAGACGTTCGATGTTCGTATGGTACTTGAGTGCTTGTTGCAGATAGTTTTTTTTTTAAATAATAGAATTGTTTAAAGACATAATATCGACTCGCTTTCAAGATGCAAGCGACATTAAGAATAGGTCTTTGTCTCACTGGAATATTGTTCATTAATGGACTATATGTATTTGCAGTTAAGGAACAAGTGGTGCTTAATGACCGTCCGATCATAGGTACGTTTATGTTTTTAGTACATATAGAGTTGTATTATACATCGTATGTATACGATCGTAGCTGTTGTTTTTATATACGTTCTGTGTAGTCACACGTTTTTTAGTCTCGCATCGCTTTCTTTCGTATTATTTTTCATTCGTAATATACATTCCAGTGTTTGCTTTTTTATTTTAATATAGGATATTATTAAGAAATATTACACGTCTATGCAAGGCACCATTGCCTTGATAAATCAACACCTATTTGTACTCGACGTTATTTTTTGTGTATTATACAAAATGTTACACACACACTTTCGAAAGTGTCATTCAGACTTTGACCTGTGATTGCAGTATTAAATATGCGATTAAAAGAGGCTTTTTAATACCTTTCTAACTTTATATGACTTTTATAAATAAATTAATATAGATATATACACATACTAGTTTTGTGCAATCTTCTTTAATGATTCGAATTAAAACCTTTTCTTGGAAAAATAATACGTTGGTAGTAGATTGTTAAGTGATATTTGTTAAATTCTGCTTAATGAGCAGAGTGAAAATCCATGGTTTCTTCAATTGCAGTTAACCGAAAAATAAATAACGAAAAAAATGCGCTATTGATTGTTCGTATATTAATTAAAAACATGCGTTATTTAATGGCACACGAAAAATTATACTTTAATAGAAAGTAGGCGAAGAGTATATACTGTATTTTTTTGCGATGGAAAGTTAACAAATGAAAAGAAATCTGTTTAATTAGCACTGCGTCAAGTCTAATTATCAGCAACAACGTCGACATCGACAAATAGGCTGATTATTTGCTTGAACGATCGTCAACTGACGATTACATAATGCCCTTTCGGAGAACTTCCTAAACGAGAGATATATAGATACATACTGATGGCCAATGTATTATTTCATATTTCCATCCCGTCGTTCAGTTATCATAATAATCATGATATTCGTCGCGCATCAGAAAATCCAATACTCAATACACGAGCAAATCCATGCGCATCTCGATTTTGCCGGTGCCTTAGTGTTTCGCAAAAGTAAAAAACGAGGAGTTTGCGCTTCTCAAGTTGCCTCTCGGCTAAATGTGTTCTCCGACTTTTTGAATAATTGTACGAAATACTATGAAATTAATACAAAAGTCAAAGTGAAGGAACTGCGACGGAAATCTGTGTTCCGTGGGTATGTTTCGCGTAAATATTTTTATTTCCAGGTACCGAGTTGTTTCCAGCACCTTATATGGATTACTTTATACAGTGTTGCTATCGCATATGTTTGTCGCGTGACTAATGCCAAATTATTTTTGGATATTTTAGATTTATCTAATTTACGCTTACACGTATAGTTTTGTGTTTAAGTATTCGCGTGCTATTATTCGTTTTTACATTTTATTTTAGTAAGTGGATATCACTCGCGTGCATAGTGACGAAGATCCATGTAGTTTGATATTTTTTGTTTTTTTTTTCTGCAGTGTATAACAGCTTCATGAGTTGATATATTTTTGTAATTGATTTGAATAGAAGTAAAGAAAAATAGATTCCGAACAAGAGTTTGGGGTTTATCGTCTAATCGATGCGAGGGTGAAAATCAAATGAATTAATTATCACAACTATTACCCACCCATAAAAATGCTTTCTGTTCAGGAATCTTAAGCCAGGAGATCAGTTACAAATTAAAGCAAGTCTATCCGACAAAGTACAGCAGTTACATTGCGGCCTCGTACGTGAAATTCGTAGAAAGTGCCGGTGCTAGAGTGGTTCCAATCTGGTGAGATGTCAATGGCGATTAGATTTTTTAATTTTTTCTTTAAGTAATGTGAAACATAATTTTACTTTTTACAGGATTGGACAACCGTATGCCTATTATAAAGATATTCTTGGAAAAATCAATGGGTAAGTCAACGAGACTGTAAAAATTGAATTTATTGATTTAAAATGCACTTTACGTCCTTATCGAAATACGTTTAAAAAGCTGCCACGATTTAAATCATTCGATGACGTGAAGTATACAAATTTAAAGCGATTTTATTATATTACAAATTAATAATTCTAATTAGCAATAAGCAAAAATAATATTGTCAATACAGTACCGTGAGATTCACTAAATTTACAAAATCTTCTGATATTCTTAAAGCGTTCTGTTCCCTGGAGGATCAACTTATTTCAACAATAGCAATGGGTATGCAGACGCTGGATCCATTATATACAAGTTAGTACTCTTTACAATAATCCATTTTAAAGACACCAATGAAAATTGTATACAATTGCATGTATTTTTGTTAGAATCGCAATGAAATTGAACGAGAAAGGCGATTTCTTTCCTATATGGGGTACTTGTCTTGGATTTGAATTAATAACATACGTTGCAGCTGATAATTTCGAACACAGAGAAAACTGTTCGAGTCATAATCAAGCTGTCCCTCTTGAATTCACTTCAGGTTAGTTTAAATTTATAATCCAGAGGTCGATGAATCGAACGACATTGGATTATTTAATTTTGCAGAACTATGCTATATGCTATTGTACTCCTTTAATGAGTAGATAAACAAGTATTTACTTGTTAAGGTTTTCAATTTTTTAACGAAACAACTATGTACCCAAGTTGACATTATAAACGAGTGAAGTTTAACAAGAATACTGTATTGAACTATTATTGATATTTCTCATATAGATTTCAAAAGTAGTAGATTATTTAAAAATACTCCGGCCGAAACGATTGAAATTTTGCAAACCGAGAATGTCACTGCAAATTATCATAAATTCTGCGTTACGGAAAAGGTAAATCAATTGCTTGGAGCCATATAATTTTCAGAATTAATAATATAAAAATATTTTCTCATCAGGGTCTTGCCTCGGCAAACTTGACAAACACTTTCCGAATCATGTCTTTCAATCACGATCGGAATAAAAAAAAATTTATATCAACATTGGAACACGTTACTCTTCCCTTCTACGGCGTTCAATTTCATCCTGAGAAGAATACCTATGAATGGGTTACGAAAAAAAATATACCACATAGTTTTAATGCCGTTAAAACCTCTCAATATTTCGCTGATTTTTTCGTCAACGAAGGTATATTCATTTTTTAATAGTTTGGGTATTTCAAGCATTGTGTGTGTATATATATATACATATGTATGACGTTAAATTTTTCCATTTTTGTAGCTCGAAAAAATCATCATACTTTCCCAAATATGCAAGAAGAAGACGCAGCACTGATTTACAACTATCCTATTACATTTACGGGTCTTAAGGGCTCCTCGTTCCTACAGTGCTATATGTTTGAAACCGAAGTCTGAATTAGATATTAGAAAATAGAATTCTTGTACGATAATCAGAAGTATTTTTCGAATCTGTGATTGTAATTACAAATGTTACATCTAATTAGTGACAAATTATTGAACTCATAATAATATAATTATGTTTTACATTGAATTTTTTCGATAACGTGTATACGATACACGCCGATGCTATTAATTGATAATTATACAATAAATTTACACGATAGCAATTATGTTATGTTCATTTTCCTTCTTCCTTTTAACGTTCAATCCTTTGTTTTTAAATGCGAATTAATTCAAAATATTACTTTTTGTTACTGTTGCACAGTGTAGCGATTCCGGTGAACAACCTTATTGTTATTCAGTACGAAATAACATTGGCAATGGGTGTAACAGGATTGTAAATGTAAACGATTTGCATACATTTGATTCTTATCATTCGTCATTATAGTCATTATCAACAAACTGTTTCAGATACTAGCAGCAATATATAGAAGGTTTACTTAATTACCAGCATGAGAATCTTCTGATTCCTTCGTTAACTGCAATTTTACGCAGTTTCTTTCGCCACAAAATATTCTTGTTCATTGAGTATTGCGTTTCTAACGCTAAAATATTGAAGTATCATAAAATATGAATTTAATCTTATTTCCGCGCAGTAAGTTACGTCAGTAATCGGAGATTGCGAATGCGGTATTTGATTTCTCGCAGTCTTCGATAAGCAACATAGACAATCGTTTTTGTAGAATTTTTCAAAATCTCCACTCAAGGGTACAAAACACCCTTAAAACGATGATTAGCATTCAACACCTTGAAAATGTAACAATTGCCTGAAACAGCAGATTAGCATTTTCAATAATTTCTTTAGGCAATCCATGTTAAAGTTCTGAATTCATATAGGGAAAGGAGCGTTACTACTGCGTTCGAGCTAAGTTCATCTCTCAGTTTCTTTTTTATCTCGCGGATCGTTGAATTCTATTTCGCGCAGTATAATTAGCCACGCAAGAGATTTAGCGAAGTCGTATAAGCGAATATCGTCACGATGCACGTAACAATATATCACTCGCTATTAAAATGAATTGGAATTACAATGTTTGAACGATCATATTAAAGTCGAGTTTCATGGCACGTGTACTGTAATTACGATTAGATGTCGCGTTGCGATCGTGAGATTTGGAAAAGCTTGCGTACGCACGGCAATTTCAAATCAATGGACAAGAAAAAAATAACGCATCGCGTGCAGCGTAGGCCATGCGACTTCGAGTTCTGTGACTACCTCCTCCGCGAGCTCTTTGAATGTGGCATCGAACATCAACGAGAGCGTCGATAAGGTTTCAAATGGCTCGACTTGCGTCGTTCAAGCACGAGACAGTCACGTTGCACCGTAATGGATGCTGCTACCGCTGCACGATACTTCTTGGCACGTTTTCTTTAAGACTTGACGAAATGCGATAACGTACTATATGCTATTGCGATGCTGCAAGCGTATGCCTGATATGCTAAGTAAAGCATACGAGATTCTCAAACCAACTCGGCACCTGCACGTTAAAAATTGCTTCGAGAGAACACGCTGACTGGACCTGTTTGCGGGTACTTTGGAACTAAGAAAAATGCAAAATTCACAAAATAACGCTTGGTATTTGGTTTTCATGGCTTTTATAATAAGCTGTTGAAATATTTTTCAGTGGGCACATTTGGACAAATTTCGTTATATCAAGCGGCCCCACTTGTATACTCCATAAGTATAAGTATCATTGGCAGAAATGCACTTTTCAAGCGGAAGGAAATAATTTTGACGCGAAGAGTAAAAATTGCGTTGAAGCACGCGCATTTATTGCGAATTCAACGGACAATTTATTATTCAAGAAGTTTGGTTTTACTTAAAATTAAAAAAAAAGATGCGTTTCCATTATAAATAATGAAAAATGATACTTTGTTTCCCTATACAGATCTTACATGAATTTATTGGACTGAGCTTTTTTAAACTATTATCCACATACATGAAATTCATTGATTCTATCCAAAAGGCTTGTAATCCTTTTCGAAGAGGATAATTCTTCACCGTAATAAGTTTGTCAGAAGAGTTTCCATTTGAAAAACTTTATCTTGATCGAAAAAATACATAATTAGTTGGAAACTAACGTGCACGACGTAAAGTATGGTTTGTAAATAAAAAATGATCCAGCCTTGAATGAAAGTTGAAGAGAGAAGTAAAAACCTTCGCCTTTGAATGGGCGCTTATAATAACCAAAGTCTGAATATGTGTACTCGCGCAACGTTTCATTCTTTTCAATCATAGTATTTTCGTGATTTTTGATTTCGCGAGGATTGCTTGCATAAATATATGTATCATTTGAATTTGAATCTGCGAATGAAGCCTTTTATCGAAGTTCTGAAAATAAGAATTGGCAAAGAGTTCTTTTCCATATCCTATTTCAATTCTAGTTTTAATTAACAAGCAACTTGTAATTGCTAAATCCTGAGTAATTATTACAAGTATTTGAGCGTAGGTTTTGAAAACGTAATTACGATGTTCTTGCGTATGGGACTGTAACCGTAATGTAAAACGGTGAACCCTAGTGTTCAGTGCCGTCTTCGCTCAAGGGTGTTTTCTCAGCTACTTGGATTAGTGGCATTACGAGACGATGAGCCACTCGGAGTAAGTGACAATGTCGTCTCAATGAGCGCACGAAAGCAGTCCGAAATTCCTCAGACTTATCGTGCATCCTCTTTGTTTACTTTGCTTTTACCACGGTAAATGCATAAATATACCGATCAGAATAAACCGCATAACTGTTTTTTCCAACAAATTGTCGGACCTACTAATGCAGTAGATCAGCGGCAATATAGACACCTCGCTCCGTCATCGCTTACCTCAAACGCAAGCTCTCACCGAGAGTTTGCATAGACTACGTCTCTGCAGTAGTATAACAGCAGCAGCAGCAGCAGCAGCAGCAGCAGCAGCAGTTAGGTTGGGTCGAGGGGCGTGGGTCCTGGGGATGTTTGGCTGAGCTCTCTCTCTCTCTCTCCCTTGAGCGCGAGTCCCAGTTCGAGGTCAATGTTCCAGTTACCCCCGCGGCTGCGCGGGAGTGAGTACGCGAGGGAGACGCGTAAGGGAGAGAGAGAGAGAGAGGGAGAGGGTACCGCCGAGTGAGCAAACGTCGTCTCGGCGTCGCTATGACGACGTGACGTTGCGGCAACGTCATTGCTGCGGCAGAGAGCAAAGACCCGCGCTGTCTCTCTGTTGAATGGGTTCGAGCTGCTGCAGCGTCGTGCCCTCGTTCCCGAACACGTCTGTTTGTGTGCACACGGTTCGAGATGCTGCTGCAGCCGGTCTGATGCAGTCTTCTATAATACACATACGTACCTATACGAATATTGTACACGACTCGGTCTCTCTCTCTCTCTCTCTCTCACACACACTCGAATCAAGCGATCAATCGACCTCTTTTTATCTTTCTTTCACTCGGCCGAGCTGCTTCTCGAAAGTCCGTTCGACGAAATTAGTCGAGGGTTGTACTCTCGATTATTTTTATCACTCTTTTTCATGCAGTACCTACACGTAAGTGCATATAATATATGTACGCATACGTAGGACGTTAAAATCTGGGTAAGAAAAAATAGAAAGCTCCGCTAGTCGAAGCGTGCGTTTCTACACCCCCCCGGTAGCTTACGGCTAGTTTATATATATATATGTGTATATATAAACTAATAATATTTCTCCTGGAGATATGTATACGTATACTGTAGCGAGTCGTTGTCCAACCGACGGAAGTAGGGCACGTTGCGCTCTCACGGTCCTCAATGACAAGAGTGACGTCACGCGCGCGTCAGGTGAAAACTGGGCCAAATTCCACGCAAAAACGGGGATGTAGAGGGTTATAGCAGCCGATGACTGACTCCGTCGACGGCCCCAATCAGCGGCTGCTGCGGCAACCGATAAGTGCCCGCAGCTGCCGAGACCTTACCTTATTGCTGCGCATACACTCCTTTTTCTCTCTCGCTCTTCAGCGCTTATTACGGCACGTCTCTCTCCTTGTGCGTGTGAAGGATGAGCCGGACGACCCTCGCGACGGGCCGTGAACCTCTATTACCTTCGTCCTGTGTCTTCGAGTTAGCTCGTTATAGGATTTCAGGGGATTTGGATTCAAGGAGCTTTGGATTATATTGTCGTTAGAGTTTAGATTGAATTTTTGTTTACTATCCGCGCAGAAGGTCGACGGGGGTAGAAGACGATATGCCTGTAGCTTTTTTCGATATATACACTAAGTATCCACCGATATTCACCGTCTCCTTTCTCTCTCTCCGCGAATAATAGTTCAGAGCGTAAATCAAGCCTCCGCGTGATAAGCTACTTGGCGAGAAATAAAAAGCGGCGCCGAGCACTCGACGAAGCGCAATATAACGAGGGGTAAAAAAAAGTCGGAGCGCTCTGCGGTGCGCTCGTATACGCACACATACATATACGCATATACAAACGCTGCGTCCCGTTCATATATTCCATCGCTGCCGAGAAAAGCTTCAATGAACGATGATATTTCATGGGGGGTTGTGCAGCTGCGCACGCATACATATACACGCGCACACACTCAAGCACACAGACAGTTGGGCGATATTTAGGTCAGTGTTGGATCGTGAATGGGGTTGATGCAGCGGTAGCGTCGTCGCCGGTGACGTCATGCTCTCCTTTTTTTTATTCTTTAAGCCTCCAAATCTTTTTAAAAACTTATACAGCTGTAAGTTATTTTATACACAAGTGTTACATTATTTGATATACAATTATGATCGTTATTTTAAATAAAGAGTTGGCATTTTCCCATGAAATTACGAATGCTATTTACGCACTTGGATTTTAGGAGCATGTAATTTGGATTTAGGTTGTTTTACCTCTGCATCATACACGGTGCATTGGGAAAGTGTGTAATTAAAGTCTTCATTTAGGACTAAGGGATTTTGTTAATATTGAAGAATAATCCAAAGCATTTTTTTCGCGACTTCCTATAATGATTTTACGGTTTGCTTTTTTACGCATCTTCGGAATACTCTGTAAACAGAAGATTTTTTTATTTTCCAGTCCCTTAGATGCAGCCAATTCCCTTAAGGAGATCGCCTGCTCCTTATCAGTTATTCCTGTATGTGACGACATCCATACGAATTTAATGCAGTATTCGGAATATTGAGCGAAGCAGAATCGATTTTGTTTTTTAATTTTGAGCGATTTTTAATTTTCTATGGCTTTAGTAAGAGAGCATTTGCGAAAGGAATAGGAAGAGCTCTGTTTGATGAGTGATTAGCCAGAGATTAAAAATTGCAATTACAGTGTTTTTTACAGTTGCGATTTGTTGTCACGCGAGGGTATTGTTTAATGTTTTTTTTCGATTTATTGCCGATACGTTCTTTATGAATATCAGTTAAAATAATATTTTGAGCACCCGAAACCAATGATCGAAAAAAACTCTAATAAGATAATGATGTGAGTTAGGGGATCGGAAATCAAAATTTGACTATGAAGAACTGGAAGATCACAGGATTTCACTCAGGAGCGAAATCCGATGTTGATGAAGTTCTTATTTTACTGCTTCGTTCTGACTACTTTTTACGACATTTTTTGAAAAGGGAGAAATTCTATGACACTAATACTATGTCATCGAGAAATTGAGAGATTTGTAGGCTGATTGATGAGGATGTTTTTAAAATACTTGTATATGACGTCAAGGAAGGGGTTTGAGATGCTTCTTTGCTAAACTCTCTTTTTTGAGTACATTTGCCGTAAGAAATAAATTTTGTATTTATTAAGTTTGTTATTTCTGTTGGATAGATTTGTCTGTGATTTGAATGTTTTCGACTGCTTTTTTTGTTTATTTTCGGACTAACATATTTTTTGAACTGTAATAGGTAAGCGAGGCAGATGTTCTTTCTACAAACTGTTATTATGCTGAATTTATTTGAGACTATTATGACAGTGTTTGGCAACATGCCCCTACACGTTCTGGATAAATTACTTCGATTCATGCGGACTCGGATAAATGCAATATGTAATATTTTCATGTGTAATTTTTATTAGCTGAGTAAGTTTATGAACAGCATTAAGTTCAATGTAGGTTTGCGCGTTCTGCAACATTGAGAGTGCGTAAAATCTTCATCGGTTGATTTTCACCTTTAATGCAACAATCGGGGCGAGAGACGTTTTACTTCAAGACAGTCTCTAGCATTTTCCACGTCACTGTGCGGTATTGCGGGAGAAACATTTGAAAAAATTACCGTTGTCACAATAATCTTATAATAATTACAATGTAGGTGTCTCGAAGAACTTTGAGACTGTGGAATATTTACGGTTGTATACGCGATTAAATGAGCACACGATTTTGCATTATCGAGGAACCGACACTCTAAGACTCGAACAGCCTCGCGTTACATGTATTTGAGGTATAAACTTACGCATAGTACAGGGAGCAATAAATATACCCGCGTTGTCACTGCGAAGGCTGAGCTTCGACTCCACGTCATGCTCTTCGCAGGGTGCAAAATCCTGAAAGTGGGTCACTCTCTTTGCTTCTGGCCGTCATGGCCATAAGAAGCGTGCGCCGGAACATCGCTTATAAGTGCTCAAGTACAAAAGACCTATAAAACGCCAGCTGTATATAGCGAGGGAGGAGTCTCGTGTTTTTTTGTCGCGTTCCTGACATTTCACACCTCTTCCGATGTCCGCGAGTAAATTTATATCTGCGACATGTATACGTGCATAAATATACATTGACGAAACGATGACGCTTTACGCTTCGGGTTTTAATTTGCATTGCCCTGGCCTTCACCCCTCGCTTGAAATTCTACGTGCTGTACTTCTCGTTCGGCTGATCTCTATTTCTCTTTCTCTCTTTATTTCACTTCATTCAGATTTTTATTTTACTCTTATGCGTGTGAGGTATACTGTCGTTGCAAGGTTTCTCGTGAAATTATTATTTCTTCGGCTTGGCGTTAGAAGGTCTATTCATGGATATGAGGGGGAAAGATTTGTTTTCAAGGGCTCGTTTGATTATGCGAGCCAGTGAAAAATTGCTTTCGCCGAGCTTTAACAAGAAAACTGCGTAATGGTAATGGAGTTTTCATTCAATTATTCTTGTGTATATAAAGTTTTTAATACGCGCGCTTACTTTTGGAAGCAGAAGGACGTCGACGCACCGGTTCCAAGTAAACATTCACTCGACCAATGAGCAATAGAACCCGTAGACATACCTAATAGAAAATAGTCAATGGGTCTTATGCACTCGAGATATTTGTATTTACGAACTATCCGAAATTTGCAAGAATTGCAGATACGCGTTAAAAAGAGACGAGTAAATGAAGAAAAACGCGCTCTTTGCGAATCAGAATGAAAAGGCACAGACTGAATCGAAAATCCTTAAGTGAATTCGGTCGGTGTAAAACAGCGCCAAGCGCGTTACTAGACTCCGGCACGTTCACTCGGGTCAGCATCAACTCCGTCAACGTCTGCCGTGAACTTTGAACGAGTTTCTCGTATAGCCTCCAGAGTAGCAGCTGTACCGCTCCCGCATATAGCTTCAGTGTTGCGCGTCGCTCGGCGCCCAAAGTGGGTTGATCTAAATATAGCCGCAAACCGCCCTAAATACGAGTCACGTTTTCTATTTATAGGCCGGTGCAGCCGCCGCGTCTATACTCCGTACACTACCAATATATATGTATATATCAATGCATATGTGGAAACGCACATACACATCACAAGGTCCTAATCGAGAGTAGATCGTTGGAAACTTACGGTACGTATACGACACAACCTTGTTTGTTATGGAAAGTGCGTCGGTGTTAGGCGGTTTCTCAAGGGCGCATATGTATACTAGTAATAGGTCGCGTTTTATATTATGGAGATTGATGGAACTTTACGGGATGATTGACAATGATTGCAGAATCGCTGAATTTAATTACGATTGAATTAATTACGTAATTTTAAGCTCCCGACATTATTTATAAACTTTCTTATATCACTTTTTATAGATTCAATAAAAAGAATCCCGATTTCATTAATATATTTATTTTATTTCTAAATAAAATGTTTGAAAACGTCTGGGAGGCTGAAATAAAATTTCGCTATATTTAAGAAAGAAGATTCGTTAAAAAATTGACTTTTCGATGAAAATACAGTTACTTGAATTAAAAAACGATATTTCGATTTTAAAAAATATTTATTTGATACTAAAAGTTATTTTTAGTAAAACGTTATTTACAGCATGCGAATAAAAATCTACGCGAATTCATTTGAATCTATCTATCTAGAACATAACTTTTTTTTTAATTTTAAATACTTATTGGGAGTATGCTAATAAAAATATATTATGAATCTTTTTCTGTAAAGCCACTTTAAGCAATATTGATTATCTGAAATACAGTCGCTATTTATAACGAGCGTTGGTCAAATTCGATACTCGATTTTACGATATTCGAGAGCATTGTTCTTTCGAACTATTTAAAGTCACGATAACGGAGTAGTTAGACTTTGAAAAGTCAGACTAGAGTAATGATTAGAAATATACTTGACACATGTGAATCGATACCGTATTATCTATCTCTGCGAGGAAATAAAGGTACGAGAACAGCCCTTGAAAGGACTTTAATCAGCCAACCGAAAAGTATTGGTTGCTTTTCATTGCCGCGCCGACACCTTCAAATTCTGTTTCCGAATGCAGTTTTTAGAAGGTTGCACAAGATCAAAGGGAATCTATGGACAAGCGCGACATTAGGGTCAAGGTGTTGACCCTCATGCGTGTGTACATGTGTGCAATATATCCTGTACATTATTTTCTGTCTACTTCCACCTATGCGAAAGTAATCTAGCCGGACGCGCTTTTAACCTTTAGTGCACGGGGATTTTACAGTTCAAATCGTCTTTTCTGCATCATTAAAATTTCTTTCTAGAGTCAACAGATCACTAATTGTACACGCCCCAAATGACAAGTCCCTCGTCCATTAAAGGTTAATCATTGTCCCTGATGTGACTCTATCCCTCGAATGTGTAATATACACACACACCTATATATATATATATTATACTATTCATGGCAAGAGAGTAGAAGATTTAAAAAAATGGATTTTATCCTATTAATGGAGCTAGTCAAGCGAAAAATCTGCTCGGAATGGTAGATGCGTAGTTCCGAAATGTATTGTCTCCCGCACGTGTCTGGACAGAGCCGGGTATCATCTACTGCGAGACAACGGCGATGAATGGTTACGTATATTTTATTTGATTTATATATCGCAGATCGATCACTTGCAGGGTTGTTATTATTATTTTATAGTTTTTATCGAATAGAAAAAGTTAGTTAAGTGTGGATGAAACTATTTTAGTTTATATGGACATCTTGATATAATTCTTATACATTCGAATCTTAATATTCTTACGTTAGTAATGGAGAAATATCGATTACTGTAGACTTTTGCTCGGTTTTCATTCCGAGAAAGAAAGCTTGTTGGAAGGAAAGATAATACCGTCAACAAACCTTAAATATTTCATTTTCCGATTATTGAACGGAAAAAAATCAAAATCACTCGACGCCTCTCTTTCATCTACCTACGTATCAGTCCACATTTTGTTCTTATATACCTATACACGTCTATCTACACAGTATATCAAAAAGCTTAATAAAAATTTTTCCGACTAATTTATCATCTCCTAACATCCATATGTGTATCTTCAAGCGTGCATAGTCAATTCTAATTAGACGCACACAGTACACAGAGGGAAAGAGAGTATATATCGGCCTCGTAAATATCACCCAGGTACTCCAAAGAGTCAGAACACAGCGTATGCGGCTGCAGCATCACTGCAGTTATGTAGAGCTTCACGGAGAGAGAGAGAGAGAGAGAGAGAGAGAGAGAGAGAGAGCCAGGGCTAGCTTGTAATCGGGTCAGAGGTAGCCAAGTTCGACAACCTACCCCTACCTTTTAGTCAGCCGCACCCGAACTACTCTACCACTAACCCTCGATCGTTTCTCTCTCTCTCTCTCTCTCCCTCTTGCTGAACGAGGACACAGCGCCTCGAACTTTCTCTAATGTACATATATGCACTAGCAAAGAGTTAGAGTGAGAAAGAGATAGAGAAATGTGTCACCTGGACAAACAATAGCACGTGCTGATAAGGGTTGCATTTTTCTTTTTTGACGCGTGCACGTATGCGTAGTGTACGTGCGAATGCCGCTGTGTGCGATCCACTGTTTTTTCAACCTTGGTGTTCTATGGTTTTGAACTATAATTGGATGGGCTTTGTAAAAGAGCGAGAACCAAGGGCATAGTATATAACGGAAGTGACATTGAATTTTGTTGACTGTTATATTCAGAAAATATAAACAAGCTAGGATTACATCTGTTTATTCTGAATGATTTCTCCTTCGCAACTTATTTGTTCTGAATATAGTGGTAAATGTTTATTAAAATGTTAAAAGGCCGTATCTCGTCGTTCATACTCAAGTCAGCTATTGGACGGACAATTGCTGTATTCAGCACATTGAAAAACAATGCGATGCGTTCCTGACCTCAAATAATGTGAAAACTAACCGAGACAGAAAATCTGTAAAACTTATGATCAAATTTTATTCCTACTATTAATAATGCGTTTTGTTACTTACATTTTCCGTCATTTTATTTGACTTATTTACTTATTACATAAATCATATGCAATGTTAAGTCCACGTTTGCTGATTAGGAGTAATATAGATTTATTATTTTTTCTTTACTAAATTGTTACAAATTTTATTTACCAAATAAACGAGCGGAGTTTTACAAAATTTTAAAATTATAACACAATCTGGTACAACAATATTTGGAATATACTCGAAACCTTATATATGAATGAGAATCTGTAGAAATGAAGTGGAGTGAAAAACGATTCATCAAAATTATATAAGTATTCTTAATTGAATATCTAATTCGGTAAGTTATAACTGTTGGTTTAAGGATTGGATTAAATGCATTAAAAGAAAGTAAAAAAAATTTCTATTACATGCTATTATTTTGAAAGTCTCAGTTTGTAAATTGACTAATTACATGTATGCGTATTGCGTTTTTAGTTTTAACTAGTCTTTACGTGTTAAGCATATGTTACGCAATAATTACAGTGTGAATACGAACACTACAATCGCAGATAAATAAATACATAAATTGGAAAAGTTGCTTCTAAGCTTCGTTCAACAAGCTGCCGTGACAAAGAGACGAAAGATTGCGCTAATCCAGTTATTTACGCTGAAAACATACATTTGGTCGGGTTGAATGGTATAGATGGTTACATCACTGATTGAGCTTAATTAGCTGCACCATAGCGGCCTATTCGTATAATTGTTGTGTCAATACTGACAGTCAACGTCGGATAATACTTTGGTAATATATATCGCGATTAATGCAACTGCTTTGTATCTATTAGGCAAAAGCGTCCAATTAATAATTTCTATAGGAAAGCTGATGGTAAGATTATTTTTCTATAATTCAACGGACACGTGTTTAATACTAATATAAATATGCTCAAAACAGGCTGACAATTGCATGCGCGCCCTTCGCATACCGCAATGTCGCGAATCACAAAAAATATCGCGTGCATCGAGGACGAGAGTCATTTTATGGCGTCTCGTTTGCGGCTCCAGATGCTCTTCGCGCACAATATACGCGCAATATACGACTATCTGAAAGAGAGTCAATATAAAATATTATTTAGAATGATTTCTTTTGCGAATCGAATCGCAAAGTATGTACTCAGATATGGATGACATTTTTTCCTTCTGTCAAGTCCTTGTAACTTTTCATTGAAGAGTTCGGTTAAAATGAAATTTATTCTAAATTAAAACCGTTTATTGGTTACTAAATTTATTAGTAAAAATGGTCGTTAAATGCAAGTATAAGATGTAAATAAAGAGAAAATCTGTCACTTTCTTAAGAATCCGAAATGTCAGTAATTGTTCGATGCTTTTGAGCGTAAACACTAATTGCATAATGGTATGCCATATTTTTCGTAAAAATAATACAGTTTATTTTTCAACATAATTATAACGAAAGAGTAATAGGAAAATTTAAGGTATCAAAAAGTGCTTTAGGTGTTCAATAGAAAACCGAAGAAAGTGTGGGAAAGTTTTTTTACATAGTTGTATTTATAACTAAATGACGAATGTTAATTGTTTAGCAATTTATGGACGGTGCTTCGTTTGTTAAACGATTCACAGTGCGGATAGTTGGAACTATCATTAATCGTTCTTTAATGAGCAATTAAATAATTTCCTGTAAACGATAAGGTTTGGATAGGAAAATTTTGGAATAAAAACAAGTATATTTAAGTTATGACATGAAAAACGTTTATTTTCAATTGTAGAACATTTTTACGTATACATATCATTTATGTACAAAACGGGCAGACCTGAGTTATTTTCAATCTTCATTTTTGCGCATTTTGCCCGTAAATCGGGCTACCACGACGCTTTATTCTATACTCTAAACATAATCGTAATATTAATAATTTCATTTGAATCATAGTTTTTTTTTTTTTTAATTCTTCGCTATAATGGCATTATAGACAATACGAATAATGAATCGAGAGATAGGTCGAACGAAATCAGCGAATGCGTTTTTTTTTCTCTTCAACGCAATTCAGATCCTCTAAACTAAAGTCAAAGTCTTAGCTTATTCATGTCTTAATTTTTGAGGTCTGCTTTCTTTATTACTTTTGTTAAATATTTTCTTCATCGCCTCGATGGCACCTATACATAGTTTTTAACAGTGGCGTCGCGTGAGGCGAATATACGAGAGTGTGTTTTTGTATGTATTTGTGATTTTGCATATATCGAGACACAATAGGGAAAATTCTACAAAGGCACTAGTTGGATGACGTAGGCATCATTAACATTATATATATATACGTGTATATATATAAGTGGAGCGAACGCTGTGTTCAAAAATTCCCAATACATAACATCCCTGGATTAGATCTCATCTGCCTGGACTATCGATGCTGAGTCCTATTAATTATCTTATTTTGTATTTTTTCTTCAACATAGGCCACACGCCAATGAGTGATGGGCCGGTGATTTTTCTTTAAAGAGACATCGAGGGAAAGTTAAGAAACGCCGCCGTCGTTACCGGTGTTTTTGTTGTATATTAATGAATCACAATATTTATAATGTAAAGGAGACATCGATCGTTATCGCATTGTGTACAATGTTGTGTGTATATGTATTGCAGTTGGTACAATCAGATCGAATCGTAAGAGAGAACAAAATTGTGGCCTCGCCATACTTGCGTAGGGTAATAAAAAATACACTCTCTACGTCCTATGGATTAAAATTTAATACGATGTACATAATAGAAGTTATCTAAAGTAAAAAGTGTCCTCGATACAGCATCAGACTCTCACGTATCAACAAAGTCTTATTTTAGTTAATTTATATACATATATAATTATGTATGCATATACATATATATATTATATATTACATGTATATTAAGTGACCTTGTTAATTGACTGCTATAATTACGCTAGGATGCAATCGTCCGGTTTATCTCATCCAGTTTGTCTTTTTCACGTTTATCGCGGCTTTACATATTTTTTGGTCGTAATATCAACATAATGTACGCGTCATTGCATTTAATCGCTATTTAATCGACTTTTTGGATGAAAGAAATCGTGATCACCTTTGAGATTCCAATAAATGATATGTTACTACTACGTTAGAATGAGATGCCTCTTTTGGTTTGACTTGTGTGTCTATATATGGGTATGAATTTGTTTGTGTAGAAAATCAAGTGGTTTATTTAACTGCGTCCAGATCTCATTTATCTCGTCGATGACTCGATTCTTTTGGAAGACGACCGGAAAGCGCGACTTTTCCTTATATACTCTCACTGCTGTCTATGGTATATATGTGTATATATAGGTTAGTGTTGCGATCATTGCAAGATGATTTACCCTGGCAGAAAATTAACTATTTTTATTAATCAATGTGTAAAAGTATTTGAGTCTGAAATTTACGTTAAATGCCCAATTATCGAGGTTGGAATATGTTATTACGAAATGAATCGATTTTCAATTGTAAGCTTTCTTAATTTGAAAATTAATCAATAATCGTGAAATCGTTAATATTTCTACCAAGGTGTGGCGATACAATATGTGGAATTGATCGATTGGAATATGTATATATGAATACAATATAATATGTACGTATACAAATAATGATCTGAAAGGGATTTTGTATTAATAAATATTCTTTCCAACTTCGTTATACATTATATTATGAGACTTAAAAAGTATTAAGAAAAGTAGCAAAACTGATAAGGTCGTTTATATTACAGCATATATATCGTGCTTATACATAATTGGTAACTCTACGGTTCCTCCGTATATCGTTATACTTGGTATATGTATATATATGTATAATTATCGTATATATAATATAAGATGCATAAACGTTACACGTTCATGTAGTGCAGCAACATGACAAATTTGTATACTGAAGCTTGCACGTTTCATCCGGTACAATTCTCAAAAAACCGCCGTGTCCTGTAAATGTTAGTTGAGTGATAGTGAGATAAATAGATAGATAGTGTGTGTAGATGTATAAGAGAGAAAGAGAGCGAGAGAGAGAGAGAGAGAGAGAGAGAGAGAGAGAGAGAGAATAAAACATTACAATATAATAATTGTATTCGTTTGTACGTCTGAGTGTATCTAGTTGGCTCTATGGGACTAGTGTCAGTAGTGGTATAATCGTATTATACGACGACTACGCTGTGTATAACTATAATTACATATCTATTATCGACTTGCATTTCCCTTCCCTCCCCTCCTCCTTTACCTCGAGACACAGCCACGCAGTTTTCACTGTACATGAACCACCCGGCCTTCTCGTAAAAATGTATGAAAAACATTAGAAATCGCGCACTGTCGGAGGTGTAGTGCACTCGAGAGTTCGTAATTTCCTAAGCGTGTTCTGTATTACTGGCAAATACTGGATTTTAGTACAATAGGCAACTAGACGGCATTCCTTGGGATCCGCTGAGTAGGTAGGCCTGACAGTCCCTTCACGTAGGTGTAGGCAACGGGACTCCTGAGGATTCTCTTCTGGCACTTCTTCTCGTTGTTGCTGTTCTTCTCCGTAGCCGTCATCGTGCTCGTCGATATCTTCAAGCTCTGGAAAGCTTTTCGTAAATTCCTCGCGGTCGAGGACCTCTTCATAGAGTCGCTGTCGCTGCTGGGAGTGTCCGAGGAACTCTGGGAGTGACTCGGTAATTTGAGAATCGAGTGGCACCGGAACTTGCCTTTCTCCTCCGGACTCCAGGATCTCGATGATTTACAGCTGAAGAGAACATCGGCGGCAACGGCGGCTTTACGTTGCTTCAGTCGTTCCTGACCACTGGTCGATCGGCCCCTGGATCTACCGCCACCCGATGTGCTTAGCTGATAGTGTCGTTCGACGCTACCCCGGCGCGAAAGTACCTCAGCGCTACCGGTACTTCCACCGCTCGAACAGCCGCTGTCGGTACTGCACTCGTCGTCGACGAGGTCTACCTGCTGACTGCTGTGGCTTCGGGCTACCCGAGACTTTCTGAGCAGCCTCGACTCCTCCATCATTCCAATTGACACTTTCAACGCGTTGATTTAATTATAACTCTGCAGTTCTTACTGCTTGCAAGCTCTCGAATTTGCGACTTTGAACCTTTTTTTTATTTACACTTCAAAGCACAGGTTCGACTTCAAAGGGAGGCTTTGAAGGGAGAGCGAATCCAGAGAGATACAGAGGAGGCAGAGAATAAAGCTCGGTTATCGGGCGCTGACTGAGCTCGAGGAATTGGCCGGTGGAGCTTTTATACTCTCGGCGGCGCCGGCGCGCATGCCAGCCGATACCATCCACGTGAGGTTGAGTGTGAGGAAGGTTGAAGCCGAAGCCGTTGCCGGGGTAACCGCGAGCTTTCAAGCGAGATAGAGAGGAAGCGCATAGGCTTGCGCGATGATAAAATATTTTACAGTACTGCCGTGTAGAATTTGAGCTTTACGCGAATTTTCGCTCTATATGAGAGAGCTTTCTTTGCTATACTCTTTTAATCGTTCCTACCACCCAATAGCTTTTCACTAGATAAAGATACCTTTAGTTTCGCATATATACTCCAAAGTCATTTGTACGAGGTATGGCATATTGCCAGATTCCTCGGCAAACTTAGTGCTTCCTACAAGCAGATGTTATCCTTATTTATTTTTTTTCCTTTTATTTTAATTTATCATTCTATATTTACAGTTTCAAATGGGGCCTATTTTTAAAAAATATTAAATTGATCGAATCAGTGCATACCGGTGATAAATTCGTTGTTAGGTAGGAGGAAAAATAAATTGTCAGCGCCGTCCTCACGTGGCAAAACGCGAGACTTGGTAATGCAAGCTAGCTATTAAGGCAGAGTTAATAATGAACCAATGTGCGTTTCATTTAAAATTAGATTCCGTCAATTAAAATAGCGTCATCTTCTTGCATTCAATTTGACTAAATGTTTGTACAATTATAGATTTCGGTGTATCAAAGTAGTATTAATGTTAATTTTCATCCCGTTGTTCGAGTTATTTATACGTGTGGTATAGAATATTTTCTTTAAATAAATAATATTCGCTATTTACTGAAATTACTGGTAGACTGAACGATACAATATGAATTTGGAATGTTGCTTAAGATTAACTTCTTGGTCTAAAATATCATAGTTTTAATTACGAATTTAAACCGTTTGAAAACGCATTCATTAATTGCCGAATGCTTATTTGTAATATAATATATATAATTAATATTGCTAAAACTAGAACAAAAATTTAAGCTATTCTAAATAAAAGGATAATACATTTATACTTAAAATCGTACTATAATCTAACTATAATTATAGCAGAAGATAAAGGAACTTAGTAGTCGTATTATCATTTAAAAATAAAATGAAAATATTACTGCATTTTGACCGATCAATCGTATTTTACATATTAATTTGAT
Organism: Apocrypta bakeri; assembly: GCA_018906985.1. Lineage (NCBI taxonomy): Eukaryota > Metazoa > Arthropoda > Insecta > Hymenoptera > Pteromalidae > Apocrypta > Apocrypta bakeri. The sequence continues at coordinate 14,274,221 of JACCIA010000001.1, forward strand.
GTAATTTTAATTAACTATTTGACGAGATTTAATCATTTACAGAGAACTGAAAAATCATTGTTTAAGGCACTTTTTGCTTTTCTTTTATTAATATGTAAATAGCATGTACAGAAAGCTAGTGTACATTCTTCTAAAAAGAATTAATTTTACGAAACATTTTTTTAAACCATTTATTTTCAGTAGAAGAGTAAAACGTTTTGCAGAAAACCTTCGCGCTATCCTTGATGCTTAACAATGAGAAAACTCTTCCGTATAATTTTACCTTTTCTAAGGGTTGCTCGCATTGCTCTACACGTGCAGTAGGAGAACGAAATCTATCTTTCCCAATGACGATAGGAAAAGCTTTGATGTTTTGAATTACACATAGGTTGAGAAGAACAAAGAGATCGAGAGAGAGAGAGAGAGAGTGAGAGAGAAAGAGAGAGGCAAAAGGACCTCGACTGTGTTCAAGTCTGAGAAGAAAGCCGCATGCTGAAAGACGGTAAATGAAAACCTTGTTTAGAGGACATCTGTTCGAACTTTGCACTGTCTGCTTCTCGATATGAAAAATGCATTTCTCGGATTTCTCTCGTGCTTTTGATTAGATACAACACATGTATAGTATTTTTATATGTCCTTTGAATTGTTGTAATACGATGGACGAGATCGAAATTTTTTCGTTGCAAACGTGCTTTTCCTGAAAGCCACGTGGAGCAAAATTCTAGGACAATTAAAACAATATCGAATATATATGGAGCATTCTTTGTCAAAAAAAAAAAAAAAACACTTCCTCTGTCGAAAAATCAAAGCAACCTAGAAGACTTTTCGATACGTCATTTTGTAGATATGGATGTGTTCTTTTTATTGTAAGGCCTTATGTAAAAAATCAAAGTTGGTTGACCATTCAAAAATACATAATTAACATTAAATCTGATTGTTTGTGATTTTTTTTTATGATTTTTTGTTGTCTTAATCTTTTTTGATACATTAAGCCTATAAAAAGATTCATTCAAACACGAGAACGATATATATGACGTATTGGATACTCTTCGTAGTTGCTTCAATTTTTGGACGCAGGGGGTAGCTTTTTCGCAAAGAATACGTGGTACGTATTTTAATTTATAAAAATATTTTTTTATGTTTATAGAAAATTTCTACTTTTTCCGATTCGACTAATTATTATTATTATTCGTTTATATATTATAGTTTATACGTTACAGAGTTCATCAAAATATAAAAAATAATAGATGGTATTGATCGAGGTGCCGTTGAGATCTCGTTTTTATAGAATTCAATTATCAGATTTCTGTAAGTTGAAAGTACGAATCTCTGAACTATGTTTATTTTCAAAGACTAGATGGACCATCTAGTTATGTGAATGAATTTAGAGTAGAACGTAACGTTTTTTCGAAGAATAGTCGTCCCTGAACTTTTTAAAGCCAGCGTAAGTAGATTGTGTATGTGTATTTACGCATCACTCGATAACTTTCGATCGAGTCTCAGGGTCGATCGACGAACCCGGACGGGATACACAATTATATGGCAAACAAAGGAGACTCGTTTTCTATATAATGATTCGTTCTCATCCCCGTGAATTTGTTTTTCCGTATATTCTCATTTTTCACACTACGACGAGGTCACATAAAGAAAATTCACGACAACTCGTTGATGCATAGATCTACCGATGCATTGTAACTAAATCTTATCAATCAGTTTTATAAATTATTGTTCATTTTTGTCCAAAATACAAGAATTTTATCTTTAAATGGTTACAATTATCAGTTATAAATTTGTTATGGTTTTAAAATCAGTGGAATATTGTTGTCGTCGAGAAACTGCTTTTTAAGAGATTCGTCAGTGTAGCGCAAATGTGTACAAAATTAATTTCTTACGAATTATCAGGAGTGAAATAAAAAGAATTAGCTTTTGTAGAATTAATAGTTTTTAAGATGTATTACAAGAGCACAGAACACACAAACTTTGAAACACTTCCAATTCCGCGTTCAAATCGATTTAACGAGTCTAAGCATATTTGCGATCGTCGATTTACAGTAAGCTATGTGAGAATGTATCACATCTCGTCGTAGAATAAAATGTGAATTTGACTTGTCAGTCTTGTTCGGCCGCAAAACGAATTTCGTATCACGATGTACGTATAAGATGACGTCATAATATACGTGCGCGCGCATTTTCTACATGATACGAAAAGCAGAAGAAAAAGTCTTTGTTCTTGAGTTTTTTCTGGTATTTCCAGGTCCATTTTATTCCATAGCGTGATTGCCGGCATCCGCCGTTGCCGCCGCAGGAAAAACACGAGTAAAACGAAGAAGTAACAGCTCCTTGCCGTAGTTGCAGAATCGTATAAAAGGACGGGCCCCTCGAGGGTTCGACATACTGTTCTCTCATCGAGCACCAGTGACCAACCTTCTCATTCAACATGTTCAAGCTGGTGAGTAAACCACGAGTCAAGCCCACTAACCTTTTTATTTAGAATCGATATGGCATGTATACTTTTAAAACGTTAGATGTAGAGTTGAAAATTTAGAAGAAAATAATTTTATCCAAACAAATACTCGTCGAAGTAGCCGAATACATCACTCGGTTACCGAGTCCTTGTAGAAAGAGAAAGTACCATATCCGAGTATAGGATTTCAAGGCTCAAGGTATAAACAATTTGTATTTATTCTCAGTTCGTCTTCTGTGCCATCCTGGCCTTCGCCGCTGCCAACCCTGCACCACAGCCGGCCCCGGCACCAGCACCAGCCCCTGAGCCCAAGCCAGGTGCAATTCTTGCTGCAGCCCCATACATCGCACCCGCTGCTGCCATCGCTTACGGATCTCCGTACCTCACCGCAGCTCATTACAATCCCTACTACGCGACCTACGGCAGTTTGCCTTACTACAAGAGCTACTACTACTAAACTCTGCCGTCTACTAGTAATATGAAGTGAACATCAACAGGAAGTCGATCGATCGATCTTTCAGTCATCTTGCTGATCGTGGCACCATCTTCCGAAGGACATACCGTGTAGCATCGCCCAGACAGCTGATGCTTTGATCTCGTCTTGGATATCTAAAATATTTGTTCAAAGTCGAAAAGAACGATTTGTCGCCGATAGACGTTTTTCGTTCCTGAAGTATTTCGTTTAAATGATCAGAAATAAATTTGCATTTTGCTAATGTTATGAAAAATTTTGTCTTCGTCTATGATTTATCCTTGCTTTCCATTTTTACTTTATGTTGTACGTTTACTGTGGAGTTGACTGTTGGAAAATGATTTTTTAAGTTTTTCAAAGGATTTTTATAGTATATATTAGATTAGACTAGGATTTTTTGAAAATATCTAATATTAATTCTAATATATTATTTATTATAGGTTACATTATTTTCATAATATAATTTTCGTGTGCATATTGTGATAAATATTTAACCGAGACTGAACTTTTAATTACTAGCTAAATAGTTTTTTTGTATGGTCTAATGCTAACATTTTATGTAAAAGTGCACATAAAAGCATGTTTTTGGTCTATTTCAGAGATATACAACTAAACTATTGGATATTTGAAAAAAGATTTTCCTACGATTTAGATTTATTTAGAGTTTTTAAACGATTTTACATGACTTTTCATGCTGAATTTTATTTGAACAACTGATTTGATTTCATAACATGATTTACATTTGCTTATGGACTGTCCGAAATACGCGTACAATTGGAGATTATAAGAAAAGAACAAAAATGAACGAATTTCTCATAGTGGCTTTTAACTAACATTTTATAACCGCTTTGATTTGCATAATCATCTTGTTTTTATGTACAAAAATAACTCGATAAATTACAATTTGAACATAAAATTGAATCCGTTAAAGCTACTTAAATTTGTTTTCATGTTTCACGACCATACGTGAGACTACATTACGAATACCCGTACCATAATATTCTCCGCATTTCAAGAACATTTCTCGCGATCTTATTGACTACTGAGAAACAGTCATGATGCTGTCGTGCTTGTGTAATAGGTGTACTATTATCCATGATTATTTTATACCTTATAAAGATACCGAATTATTCTCAATTATAATACTTTGCCGTATTATCTTAATCTTACTAATTACATAATTTAATAAAGAATTTCATTGTTAATAAAAACGTATGAATTGTAAGGTAAAAGAGGATTTCTAGAATTTCTAATTCGTAAGAGAAATTTGCATTGTTTCTTTTTGAGAGTAAACAAATTATTTCGTAGATCTTTCCATCTAATGCAAATGTAATAAACGTGAATTACTTAATTAATTACATATGATTTGAAAACTAATTGAAAATCTTTAAAGGAGGTAAATGAGCTTTCTTTTCGAATGGATAAATTGAACTATAAACGTGCAGAGTGATCGGGACAGTGGCGGTATATGAATGATACGTAAAATTGTTTCCATAAAATTATAGCTGAATGCAAATTTATTGCTGATCGATTTCGAAACAAGGTGTACACCAAAAAGGTATGCGAAGTTGTTTGTTGGAGGGTAGCTTTTGACATCCGGAAAATGATTAGATCCTCGACTCTCACAGCAGTGCCTTAGCCCTCGAAGATGAATCAGAGAGCAGCGCAGCATCGGTAGCGCTTAAGTCTGCAGAACTGCTGTCCCGATCTTCAGCCCGAAACGTTAGAAGATTTTGAAGATACGTCTAGTAGTAATAGCTCCTGTAAAGGGGTAGAGCGTTGTAGGCGGTTCCATAGGCGTACGAGGGGTAGTAGGCAGATCCGTATGTGATGGCGGCGGCAGGCGCGATGTAGGGAGCCGCGGCAAGGATTGCGCCAGGTTTAGGTTCAGGTGCTGGTGCTGGTGCTGGGGCTGGTGCTGGTGCAGGGTTGGCAGCGGCGAAGGCCAGGATGGCGGCGAACAAAAACTATTTGTAAAGAGCAGAAAATGGTTGTAAAATTATAAGAATGTTGTGTACTCTATATTTAGATGAAAGTAAGCTACTCACCAGCTTGAACATGTTGAATGAGGATTTGTCGTCACTGGTGCTCGTTGAGAGAGAACAGTATATCGATCGCTGGCGAGGCTCGGCTTTATATACCAAAGCGTACTGTGTTGCGGTATTCCTTTTGTTCGTACGTCCCTTAAGGTTGCAACGGCGGCGCGCCTTTTCTTATGCGCAATAACAACAATAACAACAACAAGAAGAACATCAGTCGCTTCGGTAAGTCCTGGAGGGGCTGGTTTTCACAACGGCCAATCCCCGCAGTCGCGAAGCTTGGAAAAAAATCACCGACGACCGGTATTTCCTTAACGAGCGAGACGTGCCTCCCCGTATGTACTACGACCACATGTACGGACCTGCTGTAATCACGCGGATATACCTGTCTGTAGACAAAGGCTGTACACTATATGGTACACTGGATTCCACAAAGATCGATTCGTTCGTCATTTTGATGCGGTTCTATTATCGTATATTCTAAACCTCAATTATGTGTCTCATAATTTTCTCGTGCACAAAAGTCGTTCTCGAAAATTGCTTTCAAAATAAAAGTATCCAAAAGAAATGTCAAAAAAGTCAGTGTTTGTCTTGTGGATACCACACTTTATATCTACTTGAAGACTGATAATTTATATCTTATGACTTCCGGCAGAAAAATCTCGATCAAATAGCTTGTTAATTGCAGGTTTGAGTTTTAAATTTACTTTGCACACATACATGAGCAAATCCACGATGTACCGAAAGCAATTCAGTAGTTGCAAAAAATAAAATGGAATGAAATTTATATTTGAAGAAAAAATTTGATAAAAATGTGTGTACTTTTTTGAAACAAATTTTTATTTTCAAATGCTAATAACTATACTATTATTTACAAGGTGTACTTGAGCCGTAATAAAAGAAAATTAGTCAATCATACGTGAAGAACATACTTGTAAAAGAAAATATTTTTTTTACATTTTTGGTCATAAAAACTAAGTGGCGCGCCATAATTTATGAGCTCTGCATCGGTTTCACTTGAAAGGCATCGAAGTATCACGGAGTTGTCTTCAGTAAAGCGCAGATTTGCTCGTATATAGAGCAGACCCGTAAAAACGATCATGTGTACGATAAAGTTGTAAATGGACATTACAGTACCTTTTTGCACTGTCAAGGTCACGGTAGGCCGCTATACAATACGAGCAAGCATGAGTAATCGAGTGAATAAACGAGATAAATGTATTGATGTATCCTACCTCCGCTACCGTTTAATAAGCACCATCGCAGTAATTATTCTTATCGATTGTTCGATACTTCGATCGATAAGCGGGAATATTGAACGGCCCATATATAACGGGAAGATCCTACGCTAATGATTCATTCGATCTCTTTTCTTGTCACGTCACAATACTTTCGCCTTTAAGAATCTTCTTTCGTTCTCGCGCGCATCTCGAAGCGGTCAAAGCGGCATCCTAATTGGCGCAATTTCTTTCTCTCGCGCTTGCATCAGAGCGCGCGCACTTGTTTCGCTCCGTTGGCGGTCAAGTCTCAGGGCCGAACGACGAACCCGGACTAAGATGTAGAAAAAGAAACAACTCTCTCTCTCTCTCTCGCTTCCATGCGAATGCAAAAGTCCAAATAACAAGCTTTGCTGCGTACTTATAATATACGTATACCGTATTATATGTGGATACACATAGAGAGCGACATACCTGTACTTATCACAAAAGCGTATATGTATATATATATATATAATTTCAAGAGGATTATCACTGCAGCCGCGGACCACTAGCTGCATTAAGTCTATCAGCACAGCTGGTGTTCCTACAGCAATACCCGCAGAGATGTGCGTATTTCTCAGTAGAGCGGGTTGATCTTGTTTCTCTCTTTCCCTTTTTCCTTTTCCTTTTTTCTTTATACCAATAATATTAATTACATCAATCAAGGTATGATTATTTGACAAAATTATGTTTTAAATAACTACAACGATCGGTTTTGCGGCATAGGCTGCGTTTTATATTATTTACCGCATCGGTCGATAAAACGCACCGGACGATGTTCTTTTCTGCTTGCCTATATAAAAGGACCGAAACGATATCATGAGTATATGGAAAGAAAGCAACGGATGTATATTACGAAGATAATGCAAGGATGATATCACTCTAACTAGTTTGCGATGCTTAACCAGTCGTAATTTATGCCTGAACGACTCGACCGAAATCTCGGGAATATGTAGTCAGCCGGATCGACTGGATTTTTACTTTTTTCTCACTGTATTATATATCTATATAGACGACGACGTATAACGTAGAAGTATCCGGATTTGTTTATCATCTTTTTTTCTTACCAGTTTCCTAGAGGGCTCGTCTAGTTTTTTTCTCGACTGTACGTGCATACGGAACGACTGAAGCGACTGTGATCGGCGCGGATTTTCGATATATCCTCGTTTCGCGATATGCATTTTATTTTACGCACAAGAAATTTAATGCTTCTTTTTCGAAGATTATGGATGAGCCCTGAAGTTTTGCATTTTTCTATAGTTTTGATTCGTCTTACTGGCTTTTAGAACTACTGTTGAACTCAGTGATTTGAAAATTTTTAATTATTGTAATTCCGTGTTGTTTATTAAGTAATTCAACAGTTTAATGAGTTGCTGATTACATATAAAGTAATAATTTAATTATAATAATGTTTGCTTAATTCTTGTCGTATGATTAATATATGTGGCGACAGTAATAACTCTCAAGATTTCGAACCGGAAATATTATCTACAATTTAAGATATCTTATATCAATTTGTTATAACATATTTCCTCGTCGTTGAATAGATAAACGAATAACATAAAGGTAAGTGAATCGTTTAAGATCACTAGGATTGAGGTAGGATAAATAACGAAACAACATATTAGAAGACAGTTTGCGATGAAAAAATTAGCCTTTAAGCAATTTTATTGTAGATCGACAAGTCCGCAAGATTTCGCCAGTTGCTACTAAATGCTCTTCAGGGTGAGGATCAGCCGCAGGACTATTCGAGCAGATTGGTCGATTAGTGATTCCAAAACATGAACGAAACGAGATGAGACGTGAGGATGCTTCGGTCTTTCGGTTTGGTTGATACTGAGACGGATGAGTTGTGTTGCTCATATGGAGGATACTGAGGGGGTGGGTGATGGACAAGAAGGGGTTTACGGTTTGGTGAGGTGGACTTTTTTGCGGTACGGTGTGGTGTAATGAGTTATCGTGTGGTGATGCGTGCTTAATCTGATGAATTTTGGGGCTCTCGTCCTTCTCCTCCTCCTCCTTCTCCAGCTTGGATTGTTGTTATTCTTCGCTAAGAGTCGCGATTCTTCGATGCGTGAATCAGCTAGACTCGGTCGGAGGAGACGACGAACGGATACTAGATGTCGATGTCGGTTATACTTAGTAGAGGTATCCAGACCTATAGTAGGTGGGCAGGTAGCCGTACGAGTTGTAAGCGAGCGGTGGTGCGGCGTATGCGTTGTAGGCGAGAGGAGCGATGTATCCACTGTAAGGCGCCGCGAGGATAGCACCGGGTTTCGGTTCAGGAGCTGGAGCCGGGACCGGAGCAGGGTTGGCGGCGGCGAAGGCCAGGATGGCGGCGAACAAAAACTGCAAAGAGAAAATTTGTTTTTAATATCAATCCTTCGCTGATAACTTCGTTCGGATACATTAGCGATCGGCGAGTGGACGTTAGAGCAAATCACTTCGATAGAACTTGCGTATGTCAGTACTGACCAGCTTGAACATGTTGAGAGTGTGTTGAATAGGCACTGCTTGCTCGATGAGTGAACAGTATGCCTTCAGCAGGCTCTGTACGCCCTTATATACTTGCACGTGCAGCGCATTGCCCTGCGTATACAACCCCTTCTCCGATGCTTCTATAACATGTTTTTCTCTTGGTCCGGTCTCTCTCTCTCTCTCTCTCTCTCTCCTCCATTATTTTCTTCCGTCTCCTTCTCTTCCCTCTCGGCGTGATAAAACGCCTGGACTCAATGATTATTCACAAGGCCAGCCTCTATTGCCGTTGCTGCTGCTACTCACCAATACCGATGCACGCACATACACATATACACATAGACGAGAAGATGCGCCGCGAGCTTTTTGCTTTTTGTTTTTCAGCGGCCAGTCCGATGGCTAGAGCCGTATAAAAGAGCTGGCATGCCGATGTCTACGGAGTATTTACAGCACGCGTTCCGAGAGAGAAAGAGAGAGAGAGAGAGAGAGAGAGAAAGAGAAAGGGCAACTGACCACAACCAGAAAAATGTTCAAGATCGTAAGTACAGAGAGTGAGTGAGTAAGAGAGAGAGAGAGAGAGAGAGAGAGATAGCGCAAGCTCCTCCCCTGGTAATTTAGTCTCCCGAGAGGGATATACCGACGACGCTGCATTATACAGATTGCGAGTTTTCTCGCGCTGCAGTTTTCCTTTTACGCATACCTTATCGCCGATGGATTATTATGGAAGTGAGCGAGCGGATCTTTTTTCGGTTTCGTCTTTGAGAATCGGTTTAATGCACGTGAGCGACTTCATTCTCGCGACACTATCGACGTCACTGTCCGATGCGATTCTGCTGCGACGATTGGAAAACCGGTAGGAATAAATTTTTCATCGAGTACAATAACGATCTCACCACTGCGGTATACTTACTCTCGTTCATTTTTATTTTATTTTCTGAGCTGTTTCGTATTTAATCACTCGATACTACAATATTACAGCGGTGTTCCTCGAAAGATGACTTGATTGCTTTAATATTCATTCTCAAAGTAAATTCATGAAAATTCAATTTCAATGTGTATTTCACAGTTTTTTTTCATCGGCTTTGTCGCCATGGTGTACTCGCTACCGGCTCCAATCCCAAAACCAGCAGCCATATCAGATCACATAGTCCCGGTCATTTACGATCCTGAATTACCGGCCACAGTTCGCATCTACGACCAACCTCATCAAATGCCTCTTCAGCTGTTCGACGAACATCACTCCTATGCTCCATTGTTTTATAACCAGTACTATTATGGTAACATTTAAGTAAATGCTCGCAATCGAAAGTGGCGATAGAAGAAAATGCTGATCTCCGTTGCCTCAGGGATTTTTTTCACTCTAATCTTATTTGCGCTTCAAGATTTCTATATGTGCTTTTTTGTTTCTGCATTAATAAAATGAGTATTTTTTAAGAGTCCCGTCTATGATTATTCCGCGCAACCCTCGTGTGTCATAATCCTGTTTGAATATATAACGATGATTCGGACGGAAATAACTATACTTTTCATATAATACTGCCTTAATTGCTTGTTACATGCATCATGTGTGAATATATAATGCATTAATGAGACGATTTAATTCTTAGTCAATTAATGAGTATCGATGATGTGGCATTACGAGCTATATTACCAGGCAGAAATAGATTCATAAAGGAGGATTCGTAGTCGTATGTGGTATCTGAAATTAATCCATCGTTACATGTACAATTGTGCGCAGGATGAGCTTAAGACTGGTACGAGCGCGAATGTAACATCGTTACAAAACGGTATCTTCGTACGAAAAAATAAACGCTAAAGTCCACTCTGTATAGGACAATCGTAAGGCAATAGGCTCGAGTGCGGGATGGAAAAACCGATCTTGTTAGTTCGAAACGTAATATCCGACGACAACGCAGAGATGCTATTTTTAGACATACGAGTGTGGCCTGCTTCGTGTATCGGTTAATTGCGCACGAAGAAAACATGACAGGTGTGACGCGAGACAGAACAGTGATTCTCTTACAAATCAATTAATCGATCGATATTCACGGAGAATCAAGACTACAACACGTATTGCAGAAACTGGAATAACACATCCCACACGAGCCTTTTCAGGGCACCTTTTCATTCGGAAAAAAACAGTAGGCTTCACTCATTCATAAATATCGGATATTATATACTACTTTACTGTGTATAACTATACACATATATGTACATAAAAAAGAATTGGCATTGACAAGGACTTTGAATTCCTCTTGGATTTTTCTATTCCTATAAGAAACCACACTTTTACAGACGTTATTCGCGATACTGAGGACTCAAGGACAGCTTTAAGCTTAACTGATATGCAATTCGAAATAGTTAAATTTTGAACATGAAACGTCTATGCTTTAATGACACTAGGCGCACATGGGACCAGGAGAAAACATCGTTCGACTTTTGCTCGCGCGCGCGCGCGCGTTTTAGATGAAACATCAGCTGGTCGCGGTTTTAATATTTGTATTCAGTATGCATAACTTCGTCTGACGCACTCTGCGCTTTCGCTGCTCGACATTTCCCCTGTGAATGAATATTATGTATATTCGAATGTAGCGAGGAAGCCTAAGTCTCATAACGAAAAAAGTGCTTATGCAATATGCGCATTATGTGATTTGCGAAATATAACCAAAGTTTCAGTACGCGTACGTGTATATTGGCTAGGTTTATTATACATCAAGGTCTCTGCAGCTCTGCGTGAATTCCATGGCATTGAATCGATGTCAAGCTAATTACGTTTTACTTCGCGAAAGGGAAATTTTCTTCTACAAGCTAAATTTCTTTTAGCGATCGCTTCATTCGACTGTAAATAGTATTTACAACATTTGGGCATAATGTATTGTTACTATGTTAGTTAATTACATTTTTTCTGAAGTGTATCAGTATTTTTACAATTAATGAGTCGGACAAACATGGTTTTCGAAAGAGTCAGTATTACAAGAAGTACAATTTCGCTTTAATTATTCTAATAAAAAAAAGACGTCGCATGATATATAATGAAAAATGATGATACGTCATTTCTCCGTAATGATTTTACGTTTGCTTATAAGCTTTACATCATTTTAAGCAACTGATTATCCTGTTCAAAAGACATCAATAATCAGTTTCTCATTCTTTTAATCAAAAATACTTTTAAACCAAACCTAATCGTATTTAAAAATTGATGTAGAACATAGATGCATCCATATACGATTATAAATCTTGAATTTTCAATTAGTTTGACGCGATTCAAGTGGAAATTGCCAGTTAATAAAACATCTTGATTAAATGTCTTCATCGACCTCTAAATATCAGTGGACTTTTTTGTATGAACATAATAGAGGTACATAAAACTTGAAAGCAAGTCTTAATATAATTATAATACTAAAAATAGGTAAAGCTGATTCAAGAGCAGTTGTGAAAACCACAATTATGACTGAAAAGAAACACCTTCTTTTACACAATCGACTGAGAAACAGTATACAATCATGATATCAAATAAACTTACCGGAATACTGTTCAGTGCGTAATCATAGAATCGAATTCTAATAATTTTGAATGATTGCTTCGCTTATAAATAGAACTATCGCACATTAAATATTTTTGACATTCATCCGTAGAATAAAAAAAAAAATACATTTATGTAATTCATAGTCTTTATATTTATAATCGAATGGAAATGTACGAACAGAATGTGATTTCGAAAGCTCTTTCAGATCTCGATTTACAAAAACCGTTTTGTATACTTTCATCTGATTATACGCGAAAGGACAAAAAAGATGCTCGACTGTTTTTATACTCGAGCCGAGAGAATATCAATTAGAAGCTGTGACCCTCTCTGCTGAATTCCAATTTTTTTGCCAAAGATCGAGCTCGACTATCCCGATTGAAATGAGAGTAACTTCATTTGCATCTTCAACGATGATGCGACGTGTCCTGTATAACAGTTTCCTGCGACAAAAACGTTTAACAAATCCACCTGTATAGCGTGCTTTAATAATACAGGCTACTAGGGAAATTGAAAAGGCTCAAAAAAGACTACTTCGTTCAAAGTGGCACACATTGCAAATTCGCGGTCGGCCCCAAAGTAGAGTATGTGATCAGTAGTCAAGTGGTGCGAAGAAATCGCAACAATTGATTTCACAAGTAGCGTACGCGTGCATACACGCTGTGACGCCTCTTCAGTTTGGTCATTTCGCAAGGCATTGCAATTTGGGGCGGGGGAGGCTCTTGCACCGACTATAAAAACTATGGAACCAGTCGTTTCAAGCATCAATCGTCTTCGCCTCGTTGAAGCATCGACAACAACCAACCCACACGTCAACATGTTCGTACTGGCTGTAAGTACTCGTTGTTTTGCGAATCTTCGTTTAGCTGCATCGCTAATAAGAAAGAGGAAAAGAAAATTCAATTAATATCCATAAAATATCTACCCACACAGACTCTTTCTCTCTTGGTGGCGACCGCCTCGGCTGGCGCTGTACTTCCGGCAGCTCCAGTAGCCGTAGCAGCTCCAGTAGCAGTACCAGCACCTTTGGTCACGGCAAAGAGTTACCAAGCCATCCACAGGAACTACAACACCTTCGCCGCTGCTCCTTTGGCCTACACCGCTCCGATCGCCGCAGCCGCTCCTTTGGCTTACAGTGCTCCATTAGCCGCTGCTCCATTGGCTTACACCGCTGCCGCTGGTCCCTTGGCTTACGCTTCACCAGCTGTCGCTAGTCCTTTAACCTATGCCGCTGCTCCAGCTATCGCGGCTCCAGGACCCATCGCTGCCTACAGCGCGGCTCCGGCCATAGCTCCGGCATTTGCTGCCCCCGCTGCCCCTATCGTTCTCAAGAAATGAAGGGCTTGTGGAAGGTTCTGACGAGCCTGGGAGATCAATGCCATGCCAGTATCGATTGTTATTATCTACATTATTGTTGTTATGGAATTATTTTCCTCTTTTTTATGAACTTTCCTGAACAATAAACTATTGTTTCAAATAATATATCTTGTGTTTGCTCTCAATTCAAGTCTGAATTCATGATTTCCATTTATCTACATGCATTTACTACCTAATCGTAATTCACAGACCCATATGTGATATTCCTGATATGTAACGTATTTCTTTTATGAGACTTTGGATACCTCTAATTACACAAAGCAAAGCATCAAAATATCCTCGATAAATATGCCTAACAGTGAGATGCACAGATGCTGAAACAATGTACATTCTCACCTATAAGCGATTGATGCTAAAGATAAGTGTGTAAAGAATACTTTGGATAAACAAAACACTGACAAAAGAATAAACATAATTGTAAATGAAACTTTTTGCAATTAATTTAGCATATAATTATGATATAGATATATTGTATATGCATAGATTCACCTACTTTTCTAGATAATAACAAATACACACAATTTAAATGTAACATAACGATTTAAGTTAAAAATTAGAAATAACTATTAATATATTACACATACAGAAAAGCAGTTATTCGTAACGTCCATTTAAACTTAAAGGCATGAAGGATATATTGCACAAACACTCAACAATGGTAGATTAACAAAGAAGAAAATATAAAAATAAAATATTTATGAAATACTGAAACTATTGCAATCGCACATAAAAGTAGTTAAAACAATTCAAATAACTCCACATGAATCATAAACTAGTAATTGCTCGCACTAGGTATGAAATGAAACATATAACTTTTGTAATAATTGTCACGCGTAAATGACAATACATTGTGGGCGTAAAATCCAATACATCACTTGGGGTAGGATAAACAATATAACGTATTTGGCGTACGAATAAAATTATCGCAATAAACACGAGCGTCTATACTTATATTCGCCATTCTCACCTGTGAGTTTTGCAAAAACTTTCCTCTATATTTCTACATTACGAAAGGTCGCGTTGTGATTTGAATTTGTACATATATGTTAACCTTATGCAAAGAAATGTGTGAATTGTATTTTAAATTGCAGTATGCACGTGGCGAAGTATTTCATATGCCTGATTAAATCGAACAACATGAGAGTTCGACGAATATATTGCGAAATTTCAGGTAGCAGTTATAAGAAAATTCTCGTTTCACCGAAAATAAAGTACTCCAGTCGACCGAAACAGCGACAATCATTTTGCAAGCATTCGTACGATTACCTTAAAAATATCTTCATGCTGGCACACTCTTTTTAATGTGCTAATTAGCATAATAGGATGTTAGCATGTAAAACATTATAAAACTACAAAATTTTAACTTCGTTAAAGGTACAGTCGCATTTGAAGGCCGTTTAAAAACTTGTTTAAAAGTTGTAAAAATGCTAATTTATCCCGAAAATCCGAGTGAATCCAAGTTGTTTACACCCATAATTTGTTAAACAAGAACTGATTTTTAACTCAAGAAAGTGTAATGTAATTGATCAAAAATTGATAGTAACATTTCTAATAACAAAAACAAATAGAATAACAGATTTAACAGATTTAACAATATAGTATGGGGGCAGTATTCCTCCGATAACCCACGTTTTTAACGTTGGATTCGAACTTCTAATACCTTAAAACGCACTTTTAGAGGCTTAAGAAAACATAAAAGTTTATTATTAGAAAACTTCCGCTTCCGGAAAGTCGGTTAATTATGTGTAATGAGAAAGAAACTATACAAGAAAAGAGCTTTAATTCAACGTTATTTACGTTCGAATAATGGTTACTTTTTACAGGTGCTTACACATAAATTTTTTTTTTAATTCAGACATTTCACTGAATACCATTTTTTCGAAATCGACACGAAGTTCTTAACAATATTCTTAGCGATATTTCATCTTTAAGAAAGAATTTCTATAATTGCGTCATTTCGAGCAGGTAAAAAATTTGCGTAATTTTCCTCGGAGCGCTCCAAGAAGTCGCAGAAAAAGTAGTCTGGTAGGGTTTTTACCTTCAATTTTCCCTTGGCTGTAATATTTGTGATGCACAATTTCTACATAGAATCATCTTGACGATCGCAGAGACTGCGTTGGAGAAATAAAATATCCCGCAGTCCAGAAATGAAGCAAAACATAATAAACTTTAAAGATGATATGAAGAGAATTCTATAAAATACTCTACTTTATTTGAAGATCGATCACAAGTTACGTACATTTCATCGACTACAAACTCTCTCTCTCTCTCTCTCGGCCGTCCTTCGATAATTCACAAAACTTTTATTTTCAAAAATACAGAAGGTCATTCCATTAAAAGACGTCTACACTTTTGTGTTTGAAAAAACTGTTTTAATCCATTATCTATACAGGAATATACTTTACAACTATGTCAGCTATACACCACTGTGCGTTATATAAATTGATAAACAATAATAAATATTTACTTTCGATCAGAAATGTATAGTGTCAATGTAAATCGAATTTCACTTATTGTTTTGTATAATTTGTTTTTGTTCCGACTCATATAAATATACTGAATTATTATTACATTATTACAAGAGAATATACATTCTGCAGACTTCCATACTTCGTCTATTGATGAATCGCAAGTTACAGTTGACACTTTTGACATAATTAGACAAAAGAATAATTATAACTCGTACCAAAATAGTTCTTTCCTGTCACACCGTGCTCCAGACTCTATAAACATGTATATAGTCCACACAGTATAGTCGCTACGAAAGTAAAAGGGTAGATAGTTTGAAGTTACGCAGTAAAACATCGAAATATAATGCGAAGCAGTCGGAAGGGCAAGATAAACGTACCCAGAAACATTGCAAATTTATTTATTACGTCGATGAAGCGTGCAAGGTGAGATCGTTACAATGTAACAGGCTATTAACAAATTATTGCATGTTTCGATAGCATCAGCTATGGAATCTTATATAATTCGACTCATCAGCAAAATCATCACGTTACCGAGTAGAAGAAAGTGTATAGTCCGATGTGCTGCCACGCTATATAAAACGAATGACTTTCGAGAGAAAAGCACAGTCCAAGCAGCTCTGCAAGACCAGCAAGAACCAACTACTCGCAATGAACAGCTTCATAACGGTACGAGGCATTGAACTGCGAACTAACGCTATATCCAATGGTAAACAATAGTATTGTGAGAATAATTTTGTTCAATGATCTATTTACAGGTGAGCATCGTCGCAGTGGCTATGGCCCTGATGGTGACGAGTAGCAGTGCCGGTGTCATCGCCGCCGCACCTTTGGCAGTACCAGCAGCCGTCGGCTATGCGCACACTGTTCCTCAGAATATACCACCATTCGCATCGAGAGTCGATATCTCCAGTAGGATAAGAGCCGCTCCGATTCTGGCAGCAGCACCGGCTCCGATTCTCGCCGCAGCCCCAGCTCCGATCGTAGCTGCTGCACCCTATGCTGCAGCTCCGGCTCTGCCTTACCTCGCAGCACCGTTTCTGCATCATTGATGCTGCGCTTTGCAATCGTTATCTTCATGCTGTTATTAATAAAATGCCATTTGCTTAATCTCGAATTATACCGACTTGTATTATTATCACTCGTACTGCTTAATCCCCTTTCAAATGACCCTCGGTTTACGAAGGAGTACGAATGAATAGGAAGGGGAAAGAAATAAAAATCGACATACTTTTACGCGGCGAATAATAATGATAATAATAGTTTACGATATTTTAAGAGTGCTTTTAAATAAGTTAACCGAGAAAAAAAATTATATTTTACTCGCTCTCAGGCTATTCCTGAATCTCTGATCGTAGAACACTTGTCAGGTTTGAAATTCTGATAGGGAAAATGATCATTTTAAGTTAAGAAGTTCTCTCGCGCTTTTTCATTGCCAATGCCATCGTATCATATCCGAACAACTTCAGTTATGCTCCTGTAACAATAAGGTTTCATCGAAATCAATAGCGTTCGAATCTCGTGGCTGTCTCAAACAATACACACCGCCAAGATCATAAAAAGGGTACAACCGCATCTATTTTTTACACGCACAGTACAAATTATAGAAACGGATTTTTTAGCGCGTAAACGCTTGGCAGGTGCAATGCGCACGTGAGTCTCCGTTTTAGCGATATGAAAATTTATCGAGCATGTAGTTGCTCGTTCCGCGCGTAACAATGAGAAAAAAAAACGACGCAGCGAATATAGCGTCTACGTTTCCTACGTTGCGTGCGTTCTTTCCTATAAAAATAATCGAAAAATAGTAGAAAAGGAAGGAAAGCGTCCTTGAATCCCTCTTGCAAGCATTTATAGAGGTGGTGGGAAGAAGCCGATGGATGAAAAATATGGACTGCATAAAAGATTTGCGGAACACGATACACAAGCAGGAGAAAGAGCAAGGGAAGGTAAGAGAAGGGGAAAGAACGACAAGTGTGTAGACTGGGCTCTCGCGCACGGGGGGAGGATTTTTCTCTCGGCTGCCACTTCGCTCGTTATCCGCAACGCTGTGCGGGGACCACCTCACGTGAGTCGAGCGGCATCAAGGACACCGAGGCTTTTCTTCTTGCTCGTGTATGTAGTCAGCCGCTGATGCTTCTTCTTCTTCTTCTTCTTCTTCTTCTTCTTCTTCTTCTTCTTCTTCTTCTCTGGCTTTGCCTTCGCGCGCAGGTACTCATCGAACGGGATATGTTCGAAGGGCCTCTCGCGATGGAGCTTCTTTGTTTCGATGCGCAAAAGAGTAGAGATGAGAGAAGAGCGAAGAAGACGAAGAAGAAGCTTGTTTGAGTGTAAAGGAATTCAATGCGATGCTTGTCTGCTGAGAGGCCTTTTATATTGACGAACGCCGCTGGCCGTACCAGAATTTTATGAGATTTCCAAGCTGCTGTTATAATTGAATACAATGATTTATTACTTATTGCGGCTCTTAACTATTTCACTTTATGACATTTACACCTCGAGATTTGTGTTGTAAATCAATTTTTTAAGGATTAATTGAATACTCGTTCGTCGTCGTCCTTATAGGAGATACTTCGAACTTGACACTTTATAGAATTCTATGAGAATCAACCTCGCGCGATCTACTTAAAACTCCGCTCGTGTGCGCCAAAAGTCGAAGGCTTCCAATTAAAAGTTGTGTAACCTAGTGCATCCGCGGCGAAGATCTACGCGTACACACGTAACTCTTTGTATATAGGTGTGTGCACGAAAGTACAGCTTTTACACTGCATAAGTTCTCAAGATCAAGACTTTGGAAGACGTTAATGTATATTGTATATATCAGTGACATTCAAAGTTCTGCACTCTATATGTACTTTTGTACATAGCTCTGATTTCATTTCCACGACTCTAGTGTTTTAATATGTCTTACTCGAACAGTATTGTAGTCGCACGCATTAAAGTGAAAGTTAATTCCGGCTTGCACTTCACCTTTACGCGAGACCAATTTCAAGTTCAAAATAAATCAGTGATTATGCGTTACGCGTCATCCACTGTTTCTCGATAGCATTTTCTGTAAAATACATATTATACATAATAGATACGATTTTTCTCGATCATCTGCGCGGACGTTTTTCCTTGCAATTTGCAATTTTTCGCTTTAATTGACGGTGAAAAGGAGTTGAAGATGACTAGATATTTTAACACTTCTCTCAGAAGTGATTTAAAATTCTTCTCTGTCAGAACTTCATTGTGGTATAAAACACAATACGTAACGCTAATAGGTACTACATCAGATATCGATTCACTAAAATCGAAGGAATAGCATTTGATTAATGATTCAGCTGCAAGAAACTCATATTAATGAGAGAAAAAAATACTTTTATCGAAAATAAAAAACTCATTGTAAAATAAAAGCAGAACAATGAAAGACTAGACTTTTTTCCGAATTCGACCTCGATAGATTAAAATTGGGTCACAGGTTCCGAGATAAAGCGACAGATACACACATTCACGCATTTTCTAAAATCACGTGATTCGAAATCCAAAGACTTCAAAACACGTTTCTAGGGCATTTCTATCACGAAGCTTCTTCGGGAAGAAAGTCCTCTAATAGAAAGTCTAGCCTTGAAGAATATTCCATAAGATCCGAAGACTTCCACCCTGATACTGACTGATTGTAAATGTTCGGGATTTCTAGCCAAAGGTATATATACTTACGTTGAAATATGTCATATATTCTCCATGGAATTTGACAATGAATTATTATATAAGCTCATCGTACCAACTTTGGACTGACGCCAAGCTCATGAGGCACACGACATTGTCCAGTTAGTGAAATTAGCATGGTCTACCTACCTTTTGACTTACGAAAGCTATGCAATCCATGTCCTGTCGCAGTGATAGACACATTACGGACGATTGATTTTCACATCACGATTGCTATTTCGTTCACGACGGGCGTGGTTTCGCCTAAAATGCAAGGTCTGAATGCGACGACGACGATACTTGCACACTCACACCACGAGTCCTGATGAAAGATTCGCTCCGATGGTGGGGCACTGCGACGTGATTTTGGATACGAGACGATGCGACTAGGAACGGGTATAAAAAGCTCAGGATGTCACTGTTAGGTATCGCAGTTTTCTTTTGCTAACTCAACAGCAAACTTCAGCTCCACCTCAAGCAAAATGATGACCAAGTGCCTCGTGAGTATTTGACTTATATTTCGTAGCGTACAGTCGTCGATATTTCGCATTTCTCTTGAAAGTAAGAAGAACAAAATATCATCTTCTCCACTATAAGAGGAAACCTCTCGAAAATAGAAACAATTGAGAGCAACGCTCGTCCCAACGAGGATACGACCTACATCGGAAACAAATCAATTCTCAAAGCGAGAACTTTCTCAGCCAAACTCTCAATTTCCTCGTAACAACTTTCTCTCTTTTCTTCACAGATCGTCCTCGTCGCTTTGGTAGCGATCTGCTCAGCTGGTATCGTGCCGGCTGCGGTACCTGCAGCGCTCACCGTCGGTACCTACGCTACGAGTTACAACGCCCACGCCATCAACCATGCCATCGCTGCACCTTACGTAGCCCCAGCCGCCGTTGCCGCTGCTCCCCTGACCTACCCAGCCGCTTACCCAGCTGCCTACCCAGCTTTGAGCGCCTACAGCGCATACCCGTACGGCAGCTACGCCGCTGCTCCTTACGTCGCTCTTCGCCGATAAGGTGTAAACAGTCGATAAAACCACTCTAAAGGATGTAAGAAAAAAAAAATCGGTTTGGTGTCACGATCTCTATAGAAGCTTCGGCAGGGCACTGTGTTAACGATCGGCGGTAAGCGTTACCGATCTCTCAAGAAAGAACGGAAAAGGTTTTTAGATCGCAAACCTGAAGGTCGACATTCTCTGCTACTGGACGATCTGTGTAAACATCGAGGCGTCTTTGGTTAATCACGTGTTATTCCTTCTCAGCTGAAATTTATATATGAAGATTCTGTGATCAAATATTTGTCATTTTCTATGTTTTGTTGTATCCACTTTTCTTTGATTGGTCAATAATAAAATGTTTTTGTTGAACTCGTACGTGATTGCGTTGGTGCTGGTATTTTATTATTCACCTGCCTCTGATGAATTTTCTACTCAACGATCGGAATATGTGGACTGTGAAAATTACTTCAAATACGCAACATTTAAAGAAACCATCGCTTTATCACGAATGCAGAGAGAAACATTGAACTCGCAATGCAAATATACATGCAAATGAATGCATAACGCAAAGCATAATCATTAGTAAAGTTTCATCTCACGTATGCAATGAAACTTATTAAGATCGTGCAAAGGAGATCAGTTATCAACTGTGTATTTTAATTGAAAATGAATCACTTCATCTATTATTATCGTTGTTCTATTTATGCTTAAGCATATATAGGTGTATGTATGTTCGTAAGATTAACATTATGTAGAAATACGATATCATCAATGGCTTGCAATCACCGGCTATAAGCTCGCATTATGCAAAGAATATATATAATATATATACATACGTATACTTGTATATTCACACGAGTCATCGTCACATCAACACGAAAATCCAGCTTGACTTTCATCTCATTTCTTCGGTATTACCGAACATATACCGAATCACGCGTGTACGTGTGTGTTATACGCGTATACACCTATCGACAAGACGGTCAATCAGCCAACAATGAGAATCGTATGTTGGACCCGTTTGAACTCATTCCGCGTTTAGATACTCGTATAGCGATATATTAATACCGTGAACACGCGAGTGGGCAAGTACGTTAGCTAACGCGCTTACGATGCACGTACGAAGCGTTATCCTATTTCTTAAGAACCGGCAGTTATGTGGACGTTGCATAATTCCGAGTGCGAGTTTCTTTCGTTCATGTGTTTCGATACAAAAACTCATGGCTATACGCGTATACGCGCATACGAGGAAAAAGTCGGATGCTACGTTGAATCTCGATGTCCGATCCATTGGTGACTGATGGATTTTTTAACGCCGATCATCAATGCTAATTACCAGTTGTTGTGCTATTCGAATAAATATATCGGATTCTTCATTGATGCAAGTGATGGAATGTAAATTGTTCGTTCGATGCATATTCTGTCGTAATACATTGGCATATATCCCTTATTGAGTTGATTTAAATAAATGGAATTACAGACGTTCATTGGTCATGTGAAACGCGACGAAGTAAACTTTTATTTTTCACTTTGTATGATAAATACGAAAATAACGTATTTCTACGGCATTAGTTTTACTTAGTATGTGTGTTTAAATGTCTTACAACGCAAAAAGGCAAATGAACATGAGTCAAGAGCTTTATGACTACTTTTTTCTCACCTACACCTTTTCTACTTAAAATAAAAATTTACACCTCGGAGGCATGTGCTCGCTGTTAAATGGCATAAATGAGAATTCCAGTAGCATAAACAGCCGATAAACGTATGTTTGTATTAAAGTGCAGAGACAAAACTTCAATTAAACAAATTATTGTACATTCCGTGTTCCAAAAAGGTTATTCAAAATAAATAAATTTAAAGACGGCGAAATTTGATAAACACTTCGAATTTATACTGTCTCTTGTCAATGAAATATGCATATAAATTATGATCGACGTGTACTAATATTATACACACCAGTATCATTAGGATTGTCAACTATAGTGGCAGAATACATTTAAAAAAGTTTTAATTAAAAAAAAAGGATTGTTAAAAGTATTTCTCATCGCAGATGACATAAGCAATTAGTATTTAAATAAAATATAAAATTGAAGCTATAAAATAGCTTGATTTTCACCATCTAAAGCACGTTCAATGGAAGATTAATATTTTCCTACTCATAAAAATGTCGACTAAAATGGACTTGATCGTACATATATAACCATATATACCTTTATTAGAATACACGACGCAAGGTATATGTAACAAAAGAAAATTGCAAAGATCCACAGGACCTGAAGGATCTGCAGATCCCAATACTCGGTCCACCCAAGAATCCAGATGTTCACTCAATCGAGACTACAACTTATCCCATTTCATCGATATACTCGAGCGACATCAGCACAGATGACCTCACATTACACAGATCTATCGATCACAACAAATGCGCATAATCTACGCACGTAAAAACTCGCTAGGTTAGATTCGCTCGGTTGTCGCGTAATAATAATAACGACCGAGTAGCTAATAGAAAAAAAGGAAAGCGCGAGCACGCGCGCGGCACAATGTGTATCGAGAACGCCCTTGCACGCGTCAAGAAAAAAAGCGGCGCGTAACTATAAGCGACGCGCTTCTCGTGCCTTAACCCAATTCGCAGTGAACTTCCGTTCGGCGTTACGACGCGTCTTATCTTGGCCTTCGCCCTATACGAGAGAGAGAATGATTTTTGCGTGATTAGTCGTGTGGACGTTGAGACGACATGGGAAAAAGGGACGAGCAAACAAGGCTGATGATGTTGCTTGCTATGCGTGCTTATGTAAGTGTATATGGCGTTTAATAGTTTCTTTTATAGCCAAGACGAAGCTGCTTATTAGCTATGATTGTCGAGAGATGCGAGTCAATTAAGGCTTACGTATTTCTTTAGGGGACATATCTCGAAAACAGACGTTATTAAACGTACGTACACTCGAATGAGTAAATTGAGCGCGAAAATTCGAACGGCGGCCCGTTGCCCGTCTTTTATCAGAAATCACCAAGGCAACCTGAAGAAAACAGCGACGTCAAAGGGTTGAAGATCGCCGGAGAAGCTGTTCGGTGTTTCCAATCATTAGATTTTGGTGTGCGGTCAGACTAGAACACCAAGATTCTCACCGCGCGTCAAATAGAAAAATCGTTGTCCTCGACACTTTCGATTTCTTCCAAGAACTTGCACATACAAGAAGAGGCAGCGAGACAATTATGAGAGAAATCGTCCATCTGCAGGCTGGCCAATGCGGCAACCAGATCGGCGCTAAGGTTTGTTTCCTTTTTTCAATCCTTACAGTTCTTTATATAGAGAAACTCTTGAAATGTTTCCAAGTGTGTATCTAATGCATCGGAGAAAAAAGCAGTGAGATTAAAATGCCTTTTATTTACAATCGATTTGTGTGTACTAAATCAATTAATAAAAGATTGTTCTCGAGGACAATAGTAAAACTGTGTAAAGGTTAGCTTTCAACGCGTAACGAATTGTTTGACCAAACAAAAATAAATGAAAAATTGACAGTTCTGGGAAGTAATATCCGACGAGCACGGTATCGATCCCACCGGCGCATATCACGGAGATAGCGACCTTCAGCTCGAACGCATCAACGTGTACTATAATGAAGCGACGGGTGGGAAGTACGTGCCGAGGGCGATCCTGGTCGACCTTGAGCCTGGCACCATGGACGCAGTACGCTCTGGACCATTTGGACAAATTTTCCGACCCGACAATTTCGTGTTCGGTCAAAGTGGTGCTGGAAATAACTGGGCCAAGGGCCATTACACCGAAGGGGCCGAACTCGTTGATTCCGTGCTGGATGTGGTGCGTAAGGAGGCCGAGAGCTGCGACTGCCTTCAGGTATTTAATTAAATTCTTCTTCTTTCGAAAAATCGAAAACTTAGAACGCGCAACGAAATAATGGAAATTTATTTATTTATTTCCATGATTATAAAAATCGGAAAAATGAATAATCGATCGAATTCGAAGTCTCATTTCGTGTTATCTAGTTGTAATGATAAAAAGAAAAGCTTTTTCCCTCAGGGCTTTCAGCTAACTCATTCGTTGGGTGGCGGTACAGGTGCCGGTATGGGCACGCTGTTGATCTCGAAAATACGCGAGGAATACCCGGACCGTATAATGATGACCTTCAGCGTGGTCCCATCGCCAAAGGTGTCGGATACGGTTGTCGAGCCGTACAATTGTACGCTCTCGGTGCACCAGCTCGTGGAGAACACCGACGAGTCGTACTGCATCGATAACGAGGCCCTTTACGACATCTGCTTCAGGACCTTGAAGCTTACGACTCCGACTTACGGTGACTTAAACCACCTCGTATGCGCGACTCTCAGCGGAGTCACAACCTGTCTCAGGTTCCCCGGTCAGTTGAACGCCGACCTGAGGAAACTCGCCGTGAATATGGTGCCGTTCCCTCGACTACACTTTTTCATCCCTGGATTCGCTCCTCTGACATCGAGGTCGACTTAATTCCTCTGACCGCGAGAAGCTGTATCCATTTCTACTGGTATTAACAATTGCAATTTTACAGGGGATCACAGCAGTACAGATCGCTCACGGTCCCAGAACTGACGCAGCAGATGTTCGATGCAAAGAACATGATGGCAGCGTGCGATCCTCGAAACGGTCGCTACCTCACCGTCGCCGCCGTTTTCCGTGGCCGAATGTCCATGAAAGAAGTAGATGAGCAGATGCTCAACATTCAGAATAAAAATAGCTCGTACTTCGTCGAGTGGATACCGAGCAACGTTAAGACTGCTGTCTGTGATATACCACCAAGAGGCCTAAAGATGTCCGCTACATTTATTGGCAATTCCACCGCCATTCAAGAGCTGTTCAAAAGGGTATCCGAACAGTTCACTGCCATGTTCAGACGAAAGGCTTTCCTTCACTGGTACACTGGCGAAGGTGTTTACCATTTTGATTTTATTTCTACAACCATTGAATCGCAAGGTTAATTTTAAGAATTCCTAACTCGTCGCGTCTTCTTTTCATACAGGCATGGATGAAATGGAGTTTACGGAAGCGGAAAGTAATATGAACGATCTCGTATCGGAATATCAGCAATACCAAGAAGCATCCGCTGAAGAAGAAGGCGAATTCGACGAAGACGAGGGAGAGAACGAAGCAAATTAAAGCAACGTTCTCGACGACAAAAGATCTGATTTATTCGACTTTTGAAAAATG
This sequence comes from Apocrypta bakeri, assembly GCA_018906985.1. Lineage (NCBI taxonomy): Eukaryota > Metazoa > Arthropoda > Insecta > Hymenoptera > Pteromalidae > Apocrypta > Apocrypta bakeri. The sequence goes on from JACCIA010000001.1 coordinate 14,300,167, forward strand.
TGCGTTAGTTTTGTATTAGTTAAGAAAAAGCATTTGCCTTTTTTTCGTCTATAAATTTTCGTTCAATACTTTTGTCATTCGTTACTGTTATTGCTGTCCGACGTGTTTGTAGTAAGTAGATCCAATTGTCAATCTAAATATATAAAGTTTTGTTTAAAAAAAAAATAAAGTAACAATTTATTACTCCTTCTGCGGTTGTACCATTTTCATTTCAATGCGCGTCAGATGTGATTTACGGCCCGCTTACTCGATCATTAAAATGTTCCACAAACGAATCGAAATTATTATTCAACGCGGGTATTATATTTATCGACGAACCGTAAGAGAAAGAGATGACACGCGTGCGCGCGTACATAATGAATTCTACTAGATCCTTACTGCCACGTAACGAGATTACGCGTAAAAAAAATAAATTATCCAATGAAGACCGTTGTTCTTAATTATTATAGACTTAACTATTTTTATTATTTATTGCACGGACGGCGTCTTTTAAGTATCTCCTTCGAAGAAACACGAGTCTGAGGCGCTTCATCTGTATGGGGATCAAACTGAACAGACCATAAATACAGCTAAAGTTACAATCTATACGATGTCCTTTCCAACTTGTGTAATCGAAAACAAAGGTATAATACAAAGGGTAAAATCGTGTCCGATTAGAGACTGCGATGATGATCGAAGGTGATGATTCTATGAGCGTTTGATTACAGAGCGCGTTAAACTCTACGCGATGGTCCTCTCGTTGCAGTGAGTCATATTTTTCGCGATAGTGGTGTATACACATACATGTTGACTTGCGTAATTCGAGTTCTAAGCGTGTCTGTGTGTGCGTGTCGAAAGGAGAATACACCGTAAAATTCACTAGTAAGGAGACAAGGAGAATATTTGCCCTGGTTATCGTAGTTTACGCCTCGACTATTTTGCGGAGTCGGTTAAGTTGCGACAGGATACGGCGCTTGTGGCATTTAAAAGAAGAAGCTTGTAATCAAGCGTTTGGTTATTACTTTTAACTTTAGTAATCGATCGTTTCTTGCGTTTCGGTCGTACATAATCGGCGTTGCAACTCATCGCCGGAGCTAATTCGCGTTGACTAATAATCCTTGCTTATCAGGTTTTGTCGATAAACACAATCATGTGCAATCGTTATCGCTCGTATGTTGCAAAGAAGGCTTGTTCAAAGGACAAGCGTTCATTTTATAAACCAAACAAAAGTGGCCCTTGTCAGGGTTCCAATGAACGGTTCGACAAGCAACGGAATAAAGTCAATAATCACGCTATCGTCGAATATAAGTGGAACGAACCAAGGTCTGTTTTCAATAACGTTCGCAGGATATTGGTACATATATGCACATGATCAACCGTCGTATATATATATATATATATCGCTAGGCAATTCCTCCTATAGGCATAGCTGTCTGAGCTATGCTTTTTAATACACGTTCAGCACCTCTTCTGAAACAGAGAGTAAAAAAATGGAATAATCATAAAGTCATCGTCGTCTTTGCTTTAACAGAGAAGAATCTCGCTGTTATTATGCATATACGTATATAATTCTCTTTTCTTTCGAGCGCATCGTACGCGAGGAGCAGCTGTATACGAGACTTACCGGAGATGTCGTAATCTAACGCCAAGCGGTTACTTACACTGTATTTAGCGGTACTCCCCTATTATCACATTTATTTTTTAATATATTTTTTTTTTTACTTCAGTCGAAGTATGTGCGCGAAATTGCAAAATGAGCAGAATCTTTGAAACGCAAGGATAATCACGAAGCGATCGGGACGAGGGCAGAATTTTTCGAATTTCTTACTTCAGCAACTCGTATCAATATCAAGGACCGTATTCATTGACCACAACATTTGCCACTCCTCCTGTCAAGGATGTAGGCAAGAGAAAACTATAAAAATGATCGATATAATACGGATTATACACGCGGTAATTCAGCGCGGGCGTGCGCTTCTAATAAACGCGTGCCTACATAATGACGAGTCTGCAGTATACACTACGCATACAGAACATCTACTCGACTCTTCAAGGAGCAACGACTATAAACCGCCATCGTTTTTTTTTCTCACGATTAATCGAGCGCGCGTAATGCACCTGTTCCCTTTGACTAAGTTGACAATTGAACCTTGCGCTAGACGGCCCCACCCACGCAGCCTTGTCGTTCCACGTCCGAAACTTTTCTGATCTTCCGGTTATGCACTAGTTTTTTTTTTTTTTTTAATTTTTTTAACAGTCTTAATTAATGGACAGCGCTAATGAGCGGTTATGGCCAGTGTTTCAAGGGAAACTCGGCTATGCGGTAAGATTGTTTTTATTTAAATGCGCAATAACTAGGTGGAAGAAAAATTCGACGTCTGAACACACCCATCTGTGACTACTTGTAAAAATGGTAAAAGATCCGGTTTTGCTGTGTTACCGTGAATCTGAAAGTCTAAGAAGAAAGAACTGCGAGAATTTGTAACAATATACGATGCATAAAATCGAGATTATATATGGGTGTCGAATGATGCACACAAGCTGCAACTGGGAGGTTCTGCTCTTTATTACGATATTTCATAATGTATTTGCGACGCGATGAAGGCTGTTGTTTCGAGATCAGCATGCCGAGCCTTTACATTAGAAAAACTAATTATCCGAATAAAAAAATATTCTACTGTGAAACTACTATAGTTGCATAATTGCAGTATTTATTAGAAACATTTTTATACGGATATCATTTTATATGCCTCGTATATTAGTGTAAATCTTCGCAACCGATTGATAAATACACACGAGCAATTATTCCGATACCTTTTGCATCGGCCAGCATTTGATGAAACGTATTTTTAAGAAAATGTTCTTTGCTTTCCGAGCGTTTACTAATTTATGCAAGATGCATATATAATGCACAATATTGCCTTTGCAAAATCTACTTGTAAACTACGCGATTTGAGTATGTTTCGAAAGATATAGCTATTTGGAAAATGTTTATCAGACCAATGGTTTACAAAAGAATACGTTTCCGCAAAAAGGATACACATTCGTCATATTACTAATCATTGACGTTTTTCTGTAATATTACAATTAACAGATCAATTGCTCATACTTACTGCTTTATAAGACTTGCATATTAAACTAGCTCGTGACTCCACAGTTTACACCCAGATAAAATATATAAATATTCAGCTAATCATAAATTTGAAAATGTAAAGCCTAATGGTTGTTATTTTAAATCTTAAGGAATTATTGTAAAATTCATTGATCATCTTATAATCATTGTACGATTTATTGGTCGTGTTTACACTCATTGTACAATTCATTGGCATATTTTCCTTCTCGATTATTCCGCAGGATCTATAAGAATTTTCACTGTATCCTTATGCACATTTAAAAAGCGTTTTATTTTGCATTTATATATAAAATTGAAATTCACCGAAAAATATATATAGTTGATTACATTACACCATCGTGATCTAATTTACGACTACCTCTCGACTTCCTTATAGTTTTTTAATTATCAGATAATACGCTTATTTTCCCAGATGATAATTTTCAACACCCACGATAATAATATATCTTCCGTCCATAAACATACTCGTAAAGTGCATTTTAAAAAATAGAACAGTCCAAGAATACAATTACTCCCAACAAACAAGATGTATTGGACTGTTTGAACACATAGTCTCAGAGTACTTTATAATAGCGACCTCAAGAGCTCGCGTAAACATCACCGGTAAATCGTTCTCATTGAATATAGTAAAAACATATATACATATCCAATATATACATACATATAACATTTGAGTCCTCGCGCAAAAAGAAATAATCGTCGCGCAATCACCATAGTAAAGCTCTTGCTCGCGGCATCCATTCGCGAGAGCGAATTTTCCCGTGATTCTCCTCTTTTTTTCCATAAATTTCCAGGGTATCCATGCATAATGACTACGACCTCGCCGTTCCTTGCACCTAGCCGATACACATCGCTCGAGGTCGGCGTATATACAGCCAGATGATCGATCCGTGCCTATGCAGATTTGTATAGCTATATGCATGTGTGCATGTGCATTTGTGCGAGCACACTAGCCAACGAGTAAATACATACGCATAACAGGTGTCTGCAACCGAATGCACTACTGGAGGCTCGTCTCTCTCTCTTTTTTCTCTTTCTCTCGCTCTCTATCTCTCTCTCGCTATAGCTCTCTCTCTCTCTCTCTCTCTCTCTCTCTCTTTGACGAGTAGAACTCGCGCGCGAATTACCCCGCCCTCGAGCCTTCGCCGCGTCTAATGACACCACTAAGTGAGTACTCGTGGAAGGGGCAAGAGTTTTTTCCCTCCATTGTCAACCACCCGGAGAGGAGAGTCTCTAGCATCGCGTGTTTTTTTCTCTATCGCTGCGGTTTCTGCTAGATGCAAAACGACGACGCCCGGATTCTAGGGTATATAAGCTTGAGACTCGATGCATCGGACAGTCAGTCTACTGTACTGGTTTGTGTTCTAGTGAAGTCCTAGATCAGCTTTGAAGATGTTCAAGTTGGTAAGTGAGGATTAGAGAACGTTGAACTTGCGTGATTGTTTATACCGCGAGACAGAGAGTCATTCGTTTTGTGCGCCTTTTTCAATTCTCTCCTCTTCGATTGTGAACTTTTTTCGAGTTTTTATTTTTTATTTTATTTATTAATTATCTTTTTTTTAATGGTGTGAAATAGTTAAAGACGTTAGCTGTGATAAAATAAAAAAGAGTTTGAATTTTTAGTTCGATTGAATGTTTTTTTAATTTGTTCGTTAATTTACGTTGTAAAATCTTTGTTTTCTCGTAAAATGATTTTTTTTAAGCAGAAAATTGAAAATTCATCAGTTCGAAAGCATGCGGTTTTCGATACTAAAACTATATACGTGACTAGTGCAAAGAAAAATAAATGCCGTTTATTTAAAAAAATGTGATTTGAATACTATAGATTAGGTTTTTGATTCATTTAGTTGTATTATTTATTTATTAATGCAAACATATTAAATCGATTATTTTAAACAAATTATGCTTAAATATCGCTTAACGTTCAAAACAGTAAACTCACGTATAGAAAAGTTTTTCAAATGATCGAATGTTGCTCAAATAGTCTATTAAAAGTATTTATTTGTAATAATTTTCAAATAAAAATAATTAGTCATGAATTTTTTTATAAAAATTCCTCAACCATTAACGTCCTATTAATTGAAACAGTATTTAAAAAATAACTCATCATACTTAGATCACACAGCACCTCGCCGAGTATCTCGATAAATTCAAAAGTCGCACTCTCACTTACATTTACAGAGATATAAAAAAAAGCAAATTTTCCTACGCATAAAATACAAGCGTCTCGCATAGACGCGCAAGTGTGTCGCAACGCGCGACTCACACCTTCGCAGTGAAACGTGAAAAATCAAATCAAAGTAAATTCCTAACCGAGTAAGCGAGTCGCGTCATAAAGAGAGCGTATGTAAGTATATGCGTATGTCGAAACTGCAATGATTTTACGCGTTTTACAGCTCGTCCTTCTTGCCTTGGTGGCCTACGCCTCGGCTGGTGGTCTCTACTCCAACCTCGGTTCTTATGGCTATGGTACTAATGGCTACGGCTATGGATATGGTTTGGGAGGCTATGGTCTGGGACACGGAGGTTCCATCGTTACCTACGCTCCTCATGCTACCAGCTACGCCAACACCTACCGTCCATGGAGCGTAAGTTGTTGAAATAAAGCTTTTCCCAACCGGTTTTTTATATTAAAAATTGTTCTACTTTTTCTTGTATAACGCTTGAGAACGCTTGGATACAGAGTTTTTATGTATTGATGGATAAGCTTGTTCTTTGAGGTCCTAACGGGAAGGTCAGTTCTTTGTGTACACATCGGTGTGTCTGTTATTATGTTCACGTGTCGTTGGCCAGCGCTCGATTGCGCAAGCCGTGCGCTTACCGCTGAATTTTCTCTCGGAAAACTGAAAAATTGACATCATCCGTCACTCTGTCCATTGTTACTCGAATAGCAATAGCAAAATGCATCGATCTATTACACTCCAGGAGGATAAGTATAGCTATAAAAAGATGTTACGTTTTCATTTCAGCCGGTCTACTACTCGAACTACTACCCGTACTCGAAGCGTATTCTCTACGCTAACCCCTTGAACAAGCTTGGCTACAACTGGCCGACCTACTTGGGTGGTTACGCCGCTTCGTACTCGCCCTACAGTAACTACTACAAATCTTACGGTTACGGACACAACGACTACGACTACAGTGGTCTCGGCTACGGTTACGGAGGATACGGTCACGGAGGATACGGTCACGGAGGCTACGGTCTCAGTGGGTACACTGGATACGGCGGATACGGCGGATACGGACTCGGTTACAACACCTACTACAACTCCCTCGGAGGCGCCAGCGCTTACGGACACAACATCTACAACCACTACTAAAATTCTCGTCGACTCGTAGGAGAGGACGAGTGATCATTCAAAAGACCCAAAAGTCAACGAGTCTAAGTCGATCGAATGTTACCACGTTTTTACACAACGCAGTGCGCGAATGCTCGTGCTTCTCGAGTTTCGAAATGGGTACCTGAGACTTATATTTTTTTTTTTATAATTCAAATATTTTTTTTTTACTTTGCATTTTATTACACGTTTCGAACGGGCGACGCGTTCGCGCGCGTTTCTATTTTACCAGTATTTTTCGAGAGATTGACCATTATATAGGCTTTTACACTCTACTCTGTATATCTTGCATATTCCACATCTGAAATTATACGTTTCCGGACGCTTGAACATATACACATACACACAAACGTACACACACACACGCGTATTTTGAATCTGAAAGCAGTACTTGTACACCAAGGTTCACTAAGTTCATATATTCATATCTATATACTCAGACTCGTTTACGTTTCGTAACGACGAAAAACTCGGCTCCATGTGATCGTACAAAGTAAAGTGATGGCTCGGATGTAAATTCTTGTTTAATTTCATGTTGAGTCTCGATCTGTATATATTCGAGGAGATATTGCTAATGGATTTGGAGAGACTCGAACTCATTAGGAGCATAGCCTTGACTCTACAATTATCCCTTTTTTGTATTCGTCTTTGTAAAAGTGTCACGGAAATCTGTCCCGATGCATGTATTATAGAAAAACAAAACAATATATCAATAAAATTGCATTTTATTAATATCATGAGTAACTATTTATCGTCGTTAAATACCCGTATAACATCCTGAGATTTCCCACTGTTGACTAAGTGCGCCGCGCACTGCAACGGTGAGAAATTTTTCTGTAACCGCTCTTATGTTTTCTCGGTTATTAAAACGCAGCGTAACGATACGCGTTATTAAAAGTCACTGGACCGTAAGCAAAAAAAAAACACTTACATTTTTCCAGATAAATTATGTATCAAGAATAGAGCAGAATTTATCCTTGCTTTGTCTTCCTCAATCTTTTCAAATAATATTTATTACACTTTTTCATACTTTTGTTATTGTTTTACAAACGAAAGCTGTCCTTTTGTTCTAATTATCTATGCGTTCCACATAGAGAAACCCGCTATTGTTTTCTTTCATTTCTTTACGTAAGAGGTCGTTCAATTTATCTTTCACAAAACCAGCGTCAAATTTATTTGCCAAAGTGAATTTCGCGGATGAAAATGAACAATCGATAACATTTGATATTATCTCACGAAACAAGATCGTCGGCGAAAAGGTAAAAGAGACATGATAATGTATCGGTTTCATTACCAAGTACAAATAGACGAAAATAGGCTGTAAAAGTTTCCCGAATCAATGAGCGCGTAAATACGTTTAGATCTAATCGGATCGGAAATCTAAAAAACTCGTTTTCAATGTATGTCTATCTACCTTAAAACATTATTGATAAAAATGAATATTTCTAAAATACCGTTCGTTACACATGAATTTTTGCAATATTTTAATCTAACGGCATATTTCCTAAGAGTTAAGAAATATTCATGAACCGTTTCTATAAAATTAATATTATATATAATTCAAAGCATTCGTGCTGTTTCGTACAGATATATTTTATTTGAGATGAGTTTTGAAATATAAACGAAGTGTTTAAACGTTTTAACTTATACATTAAATGAACAGAAACGATAAATGAAATTAATGAATCAAGTATTCAATCAATTAAACATTCTATTAAAGTAATATTTTCACACCAGAATATTTCATTCTTAAATTTATCTCAAAGAATAATAGTTGAACAAATGCAAACCTTAGATATAAAAAATGGCCAATTTCGCTATGTTGTAATAATAAATATTCGTTTGAAAAATTTTAAAGAATAGTTGCAATTAAAATAACGTCCTTATACGAGTCGATTCTTTGAATCGGTATATCGAACGATATTTTAAAAAAAATTCAATTAATTAGCTTTTTAGTATTTCTCGGCGAAAGAAAACTCAGAGTAAATTGCTACAAGGGTCTGTCCGTCTGACTCTCAGGCTCTTTTTTCACCTTTGAAACACAATACCTATCCTTTGGTCCGAAGTAACAGCAGAAGAAACAAGAAAGAGATCGAACCTTCGTTCTGCCCGCTCATGAAAAATATAAAAGAACGAACAAACCTCTCGATATCACGAGGCTAAGAGCAAGAGTAGATCAAGGCTGAGGCGCTGTCGATCTCGCTGTGAAATCTGCGCGTAGGTACTCGGTTCCCTTCGCGAACTCGTTTTTTTATGACGCATGCCTGGCACCTGGCGTTTAATGACCTCTTGAGTACATCGCGCTCGTGATGCATTGCGCGGACTCAATGTGCAAATGTGCTGCTGAGTGGCGCGCGAGTACACTCTGTATACTGCACGTTGCTCTGCTGATGGCAGAGTGCGAAACTGACCTATATTCCTCGTGCTTTTCGGTCATGTTTTTTTTTTCACTTATTGTCGACAGTGACTCTTTAATGCGAGCAATGGCTCTCTACATACTGTAAGAATTGTTATTTCACTGAGTTACGTAAGTGTGCTCGAGAAAGATTTTCGGCGAAGCCAAAAGTTAAGGGGGGAAAAAAAATGTTCGTTGGTTATAAATATACACGGGGTTACGATTATTCAACTGAATAGCATACGCGAGAATAAGCTTTTTTCGCTAGCACTCGGGGTTATTTGGCCAATATTTCACGGTAGTAGATTTGCTATATACGTTGCAGCCCAGGGCTATTTAAATTCAGTTGACTGCCATTTATTTCAAAGACCCATTTACGACAGGCGGGCGTAATTGATCGCCGCCACGCTCAGCTTTATAACCGGAGAATATTTTTATTAGAAAATTCATAGCGCTTTAATTTCATTAGTATCCGAGTGCATTGACCGACAATAGCGAAACGCATCCGATCGTAATTTCCGTAAGTAAATCAATTCGAAAACAGGCCGTATGTGACACGATGGTATAAGTTGGGCGTGAGACATAACTCATTGTCATACAGAGCAGGTAAGACCGCGATTTGAAAATAGTAGCTTGGAAAGCCGGTGAAATGAAATTCAGTTATGCTAATCAGTGACCCTGGCGATTATTATTTCTCTCCTATACCGTACGGATATACATATATATATATATATATATATTCTTTTTTTCATTGCGCGTATATAATATTATTACAATTTACACGTACGTTCACCTGAAACTTGATTTTTCTGGGTCATTTTCTATAGAGACAGTAATAAAGAAATATTCATCTCAAGAGAAAACTCATCGAAGTGTATATGATATACGATCAGACTTACAGTGGTGTTCTTTGTCTCGACGATATGGATGATTAGAAGGTCACAGTGTCGTTCTTATTTGTAAAGTACTTATAAAGCATTATATAATTACATTCTGTTGTTTGGAAACAAGAAGATTAGTCATATGATATAATTGCTCTCGTCACAGCTTAACTGAATCAAAGAGAAAGCGAGGTTCTCTTCAAGGTTCATTTTTACCGAATTTTGATGCTGGCCCGTCGAGAGTTGATTGATCTCGTGTTTAGGCGCATATTCATAATTTAATGTATTCGAGTTTGAACTCGTATTACTTATTCACTGTATAGCATTGAATTCCGATGAAAATATACAGTTTTTTGCGTATTTCCAGTTTAAAATCTATTATTTATAGTATGCAGATTTGATAATCGTTTAATACTGAAATCCAATATTTTTTTTTCGTAAAATGGATAAACGTCACATTTGTCGCACAAAGTTAAAAAAATGCAAAATTATCTTAAATGAACCGATCTAAGCATTATTGCGGCGGAAAATTATGTTTAAGTCAGTCAAGCGAGAAATTATAATATATGACGTTTAGAATCATTGCGAAATGTATTGATGACTTATCTGTATAAAGTATATAGTTAAACTTATTGTCAATGTATATCGTATTCAGTTTTCTAATTTCGAACTATAATTAGTTAATCTCATTATTAATATGATTTCAAACACATTCTCTTTCAGAATTCATTGTTAATGTATTTGTTTATTTAACATTATTTACAATAAATCATTTATAATCAATGATTGAGTGAATGAATGAGTATTACGGTATTCCTATACATTAAACGAATCGAAGGTAACACATAAAGATAAAAAAAAGGTTCTTGCAAGTATAAATTACCATTAAATTTATACATAACTATCGAATATTTTTGAATCTCATTATATCAAGTTCATCTATTCTCCTGATACTCTCAGCCGCCCTTTTCACCTTGTCGCAGCGCGTGCAAACAAAAAGGCCGTTCGAGAGATCACGCGCTCGTGCAACGACTCTCAAGGCCTTTACGCTCGTGTTCACCAAAAATCCAGATTGGTAGACGCAGGTCACGAAATGTTTGTAAACCATCTTTCTTTCTTTTTTTCTTCGTTTCGAATCTGGTCACCGGACTGGCTGAGTACGCTATGTAACTTGATTTATGAGGCCGAATTTCGGTTCAGCCGACTCCTATATAAACTCGAGGGGCGGTTCGATCCAGCATCATTCGCTTCTCAGACTTACAAGTCGTAGCATCCTCTTCATAGGTGAGACATCGTGAAGATTTTTCAATTTAATAGTTCTTTAAATTAATCGAAGCTTTATACTCTGGTAGAAATGTGCTCGAGTGTTTATTCAACTTTATTCGGATAAAAAGATTCAAATTTTTTCATACATTTAATTTGTAAACGTAGCAATTATGAGATTTGGTGGCGTTGGTAGAACCTTAGTTGTATAATTGAATTTTCGTCAGTTAATTTATTATTTAACACACCTTAGCTTATGACACGTTAACGAATTAATTTCGTCAAATTTTCATTAGCATATTTAGCTATTTCAGACAGCTGTATACAGTTTGTATTGCAAAATATTGAGAGGACTGTTTCAAATTTGAAAAATTAAATAACGTTCCGACACGTCTTTTTCAATACGAATATGCCTGTAATAGAACGTATGTGTATTCTTAACGAGAAATCTGTCGAACTTACCGAAATAAGTTAGCTTCGTAAAAGTTCAACGCAAATAGTCGAATATTTTTCAAAATATTTTTTTTTTAATGATACCTTCGCGTATCCGACACTATAAGTGCCCGACATACATCTAATAAAAAAATGTTGTAATTTTCAAGCCGAAACAAACCAACCCATCAAATCAACATGAACTCCATCGTAGTATTCGCCTGCATGATCGCCTGCGCGTTCGCAGCTCCAGGACACATCGCAGTGGCTCCAGCAGCAGTGGTAGCCGCTCCAGCGGTCGTTGCTCACGCTGCTCCGGCGGCAATCATATCTCACGCCACCAGCTATCAGAACACCTACCGTGCACCAGTCGTCAAGGCTGTTCCCGTGATCCATGCTGCTCCGGTTGTCGCGGCTCACACCATTGTCAAAACCGTACCAGTCGCCTCTGCACCAATCATCGCTCACGCATCCGCACCCATCGTTGCTCACGCTGCCGTACCCGTAGCTCACGCTGCCGTACCCCTTGCTGCAACCAGCTTCGCGCACACCTATGGATACAAGACCGCTGTAGCTCACCATGCCCCAGCTGTTCTCGTACACTGAGATATTTTTGCAACGTCCGTGTGATCTTTTGCACTGCTGTTCAGACCATCTCATTTAACATTCCGTCCTATTATTTATTTATTATTGATAGACACTTTTTTTAATAGAAGATACAAATAAATTGCATTTTTTACTGGATTTATTCCGTCTTGGTTGTTTTATTGCTGCACTGTACGCGGAGATCGACTAACTGTTTATTTCTGTTGACTCTTTTCTTTTTTCTCGAAGTTTGTCAAAAGGACCGATGAGCAGACAAAGTGTCTAGATAAAAAAGGTTTGCGACTAAAGAATGAAATGTTATTTATTAAATATTTAGACATAATTTACAATATGAATAGAATACAACTGTTAAGATCCTTAAAGCTAGGAAAACAGCTATACGATCGATGAAGCATTTTACAAAATTACCAAACAGGCTCGTTTCCCTTTCTTTTCATGTCAGATGTTCTTCTTCACCTGTTTTCACTATTATCCCATTCTTCGATAATAGGTGTTGTAGTAATTTGGCATTCTATGGCCGTAAGACGAGTAATCCGAGTAAACTCCATTACTTAGCACCGGATATCCATAAGAATTGTAGGTATAAGGTTGTCGGTACCCTCCCATGTGTCTACGCTTGGCTGAAGCAACGGCCACAAGAACTACCAGGACGAAGATCACGTACTTGAACATGATATTGAAGAAAACTTGAACTAAGATCGGTAATTGATCGGTACAAAATGCTGGAAGCGAATGCGCGTTAGGAAGAAGATCCAGGCTCTTATATACAACTCCACCGCTTATTTTCTTGGACCTATTGTCATTTTTCTCTCGTTATACCGAGTGCAGCTGTGAGTTATTTGCGCACTTTTTTATGGGGTAATACATCATTGGGAACGTTATCTGGAACATAAAATTGGCAGTCACCGAACTTGTTATTTCATTACTAGAAGTAAATAAGCATGTCTGATATCGGTATTAGAAATCGTTCTTGCCAAAATTAAGTTTTCATCAGTGAGCTCTTCCGGGTTGTGTGTGTGTGTATTTTTCATTACACATGACAAGGTGTGCCCAATATTACACGTGTACGCATAAACCTTCGAGTAATGAACTGCGTAAAAAGCTTTAGGACTTGTGTTTTGCGTATCACGTGTATAAATATAACAAGCTGACAGCAGTGATTTCCTACTGACTGTCGATTGACTAAGTAATAAGATATAAGCGCTGCACGAAAATAATACATTTTAAATATTCAAAATTCTGGTATCTCGAAATTTCCTTTTTGTGGGTGCAATATTTGAATTCTTATTATTAAATTGAGAAATAAGCTGGATGTTATAAAAAACGTGTATATGCATATCAACGAATGAACGCGACAGCGTTTCGAAAGAAAGTAGAATATGCTTTGCATACGTACTATTTTAGGGCACTAGATACATTTCTTATATGTACATATGCATACCGCTTGCTCTCAAAAACTGTAATAGGTGCTATTTTAATTTACTAACGATCGTCCTATTTGTATTTATTTTTTAACGGGATTCTGAAAAATGTTTATTTTTACACTTGTATTTTAATAATTGAATTGTATTTTAATAATAATTGAACCTTTGAACGAGCGAATGGCAGATTTTTTCATATTTTCATGCTTTCACATTTTATACTCGACGATATAACATTTTTTTATGGTTTGCTTTATCCTTTTTTAAAATAATTTTAATTATGTATGTAATTACGCATTGACATAAATTTCAGATAAAAATAGACTTTTTGCAGTTTAATGTTGTGCATCAAACCATAATAAATCCATCTTAATACTTGTATATATTTTTTTATATAATTTAAAATTCATCGTATGAAAATTAGTGTGGAGGAGGCGTAACATTGTATAATAGCGTTTTTAAACCGTTTTTAACAACACTTAAAAATTATTAAATACTATGCATATTTGGTTTAATACACAACATCGACACAGGTAAGGTAATATACTGTTTTGCCTTAATTTCTTTGATCTTGAAATTGCGGTATATAAAATTCTGAATTTAAGTGGACCCTTAAAAAAATTCGTGCAACTAATTTACCTCAACATACGCATATACAAAGACTCGCGATGATAATTACGAATTTAATTACAAAATGTTGTACAAATTGCGCTCAAATTAAATTGCATAACGTGTTTGATAATCTTCACCGAGTGCACACATAACAACACGTAAAAAAATAAATAAAAATGCTATAAACTTTTGTGCGTAGCGCCAAAACTGAAAAACCCGACTCACGACCCGCTCGTGTAGCGTACACGCCTAAAATATATAAACTTTCACTTTTTAGTGTAAAGCACCAGGCTATTACTTAAATGTTACGCTGATAAAACAAAAATGTTTATCTGCTCAACGATGATGCTGCGAAAAAAAAGAAGAAAAATGCATCTTGCTACCTTACAAAAGAAGCCATATAAATTTCGCGCAAGCTAACAAAAGAATCGACAATAGCGCGTATTTTCGTCTCGTGCATTACGAAGCAATAATACCCAGCGCGCGACATTTGTAGCCTTGGAAGCGCACGAGCGCGGCTTTCGGCGCCGATAAAATCAATTTTGTACAACGCACACGAGCAAAGAGGTGCGAGAAAGTGACCTTTACAGCTGCACTGTAATTCATTTTTACGAGCATCGCTCTGAAAATGTTTCGATTCTATCAAATCTAGTCACATAGGAAATTGTCGCGAAGCCGGAAACTTTATTCAAGTCTAGGTATAGTCTTCGACTGTAGTGCAACTCTGGCGGAAACAGATGTTATCGTCATTCTTATCTTCGTTTACGCACATCCAAATCGGCTGTCCCAAGTATTTTATTCTGGTTTTTTTAACTTATTCTATCTCAGTTTCATAAAATTATGTATTAGGAAGGTATATGTATATCACACACGTATTTAAAGACGTAAATCTACTGTTACGCACAACAATATTGAATATAAAAACTTGACGTTTATGAAGAAAGTGGACAATTATAGTAAATTAAAATTACAAAATTATCTTAATTATTTAAAAAAAACCGGAACAAATTACAATGGAAATGTACCTAGTAAAACGCGCATTTTCTTTGTACAGAACATAATCATAGGTATAGAAGAAACATCAAAATAAGTTGCAGAAATCTCTCGAGTTTTATTAAATAATGTGTATTTACTATTCTCAAAGAATGCAAATGTATACAATTTAAAGATAATATGAGCTTCGAAGATACACAATATGCAAGAATGACTTTCGAAAGTATTTCATAATCAGTACAGTTTGTATACCTGTTTGACTAGTAAACCTATCTATTTATCATGTATATCAGTTTAATTATAAGATTTCACCAAATTGTTGGTCAATCTTATTATGATACCAAGCTTAGCCATTGCCGATATAACATTTTATTTTATATAAACGAAAAATTTTAACGAAATAATGTCATAATTAAAGCAATAACATTTTTACGTCGTAATTTTTTTAAAAGAAAATATAAATTTAATATCTATTTCTACAAATTAAACGAGTTGAATTTATTTCAACGAAATAAGGTAAAAACTTGATAAAATAAAATAAAATAGAATTGCTAAATTTAAAACGTACGAAAAATATTACAACCGCATTTTTTTTATTTTAGAAACAATTAAATAAAATAGGCGGACCATCGTGCTGTTGAGCAATAATATGTCCTGCATGCCATATTAAGTAGTTCGCCTCCAAGAAACTCACAAAATATTCTAAAATTGTAACTAGATTCTTGTACGAAATTCTCCTAACAATAGCTTATATCCAATTGACTAGATGATGGGAGCAATGAACTTCACAGCAGTTAAGATAGATTTGGTCAGAAGAACAACCACTTATTCATGGAACTATTCAGATGATACAATGACGGATGTAGTTTTGTCTGTCCAGATGATAGATGCTATAAAATTCAAGTATTGCAAAGAAGATTATAGAAAACAATTTTAAATTAGATTCTAAATGTATATTATGTAACCGACAATTAGTGCAGAAACTCACGAAAATAGCGTAAATGAATAAATAGAATATTATTACATGTGTAATAACATATGTGTAAATTAATATAATATGAAAAGATAATAAATAAAATTATTTTTAAGTTGCTTAACGTTCTCAGTACATTAGCGATCATGGAGAGTTGAAAAATTAACATTGTTTATATTCTAAATATTTTTAATTCCAATGAATTGGCAATTTGAAATGGCATATTGACAATATAATACATGGATATTTACAAAATTAAAAATACTCTTTGAAATTTGCAATCAATCCTTATACATTTAAATAAAAATATGCATTGTTAGTAATTTAATGAGAAAAATATCTTACTAGAAGAAGTATAATACATTTGTACATCCACGCCATAAACAGTATTTGCAAATTCGTACTTGAACGCATCGTAACCTTGCTTGGTCATCTCGCAAATTTCGAATGGCGGGGAGGGCTCTTAAAATTTCGACTCTTTTTCTGCTATATAAGAGGCAGCAGAGCTCGAACTGGCAAGCACATCACCTCTTCTTCTACAGCCGAAGACAAGAAAGTAAGAAAAATCGCCATGTTGAAGCTCGTAATCCTCGCCGCGTGCCTCGCCGCCGCCAACGCCGGAAGCCTCATCGGAGCTTCAGATACACTGGTATCCAGCTACAACGCCCCAGCTTTATCCTACTCTGCGCCAACTTTCGTCAAGGCCGCTGCTCCTTTGGCGTACTCAAGCTACAGCACACCACTGGCCTACAACACCTATGCCGCACCGGCCCTCTTCAAGTCGGCTCCTCTGGCCTACGGCAGCTACGCCGCCCCAGCTTTGTCTTACTCCGCACCAACTGTCGTGAAGGCCGCCGCTCCTTTGGCCTACGCTTCCCCCTACGCCTACGCCGCTCACCCGGCTCATCTTGCCTACTCCAGCTACGCCGCCCCGACCGTGGTCAAGGCTGCGGCTCCTCTGGCTTACGCCGCCCCAACTTGGTAAGAGGTTGCTCCGCTCCGGATGGACATCAGCTTTTACCGGACAACAATGAGGCTACATACGACTTCATTTCACTCTCGTTGCTCCAACTCAACTTCAGAGCAGCGACAGAGTTCTCACATTCTCCATGCTCTACTGTCATTGTTTCTGTCTCATCGACTGTGATCAACGACAATCACAATAAATTATTTTTTATTCAGGAAATTATTTGATCAAACTTGTTTCAATTTTTTCTACCCTTTCCTTTAGTATATTCAAGCATATTAGTATTCCGTAAACACCTTTGGTGACCTTATTTTGAATCATTCCCTAATGTATAGTAAGTATAATTTGTTTTTTTTTTAACTACTGTATTCAATGACGTTGGTGTCGCAATGTCATCTAGTGCGTATAAAAATCAAACTGCTTCCTGAAAGGAAGGTTTCTAATAGTAAAATTTTAAGTTCCATTAAAACTCTGGAAAAGCGTTTTATGGTGTTAGCAGTTCGAATCCGGTAATTTTAGAAAATGTCCGTATATATGTTGAATTAACTCGGAAAGTATAAATCCAATTGTAATCTGCCATCACACATTCTTTTTGCTTTTATTTCTTTCTACCATGATTTGACGTTGTACGGAAGTTAATTGGTAAGACATATTTCTAAATAATGAGACTTATTGTGGTTAGTGATTTTCTCGTGAAATGAAGTTGGTATTATATATACAATTGCGATTCCAATAGTTTGGCGCTATTATATGTATATATAATGTACATAAATATCTTATATGCAATCTCTCAGCTAGATTTTTACATACAAATCAAATTCGTTGAGATTTCAGTGTCGCCGCTTCCTTGACGACTTTCATTCTGAGGTGGTGATTCCAATCTATATTTCGTTGGATTGTACACCAATTTACAAATATTTAGGATTTTTTAATCTATAATAAATAAAATCTGTTATAGAGCTTATTTTAACTTACTGTGTACGTAATCGTTTAATTATTTAATAAGCTAAAAGATCTGATTTTGAAGTTGTTTTAATAATTATATAGATATATTCAGTTTTGGGTATGAAATAATTTTATTGTTATAATTAGCACAGCAATATAACTTATGATACGATTATTATTATGCAATTCTAATCGTTATTCAGCAAAATAAAAAATCCAAGTTTAGAAAGGGCATTTTCATTAATTCCCAATTCTATTGTACCGTATAGGACTTATCTTTGCTACGCTCAGTCTTTTCCGGACTATTTGACATATTCATTTAATGCGCATATCATTGTCATAATAATGATCAAATCTAGTTTCCTCACTAATTTTCCAACAAGCCAATGCAATTTATGTACACTTTCAGAATTACAGTAAATACTTCATTAATTGATTGCATAAACGAAGGGAAAGGGTAACATACAAAATAATATTGATAGAATGATTAACGGAATAAAAAATAATTTATTGTAATTGTTGTTGATCACAGTCGATGAGACAGAAAAAATAACAGTAGAGCATGGAGAATGTGAGAACTCTGTCGCTGCTCTGAAGTTGAGTTGGAGCAACGAGAGTGAAATGAAGTCGTATGTAGCCTCATTGTTGTCCGGTAAAAGCTGATGTCCATCCGGAGCGGAGCAACCTCTTACCAAGTTGGGGCGGCGTAAGCCAGAGGAGCCGCAGCCTTGACCACGGTCGGGGCGGCGTAGCTGGAGTAGGCAAGAGGAGCCGGGTGAGCGGCGTAGGCGTAGGGGGAAGCGTAGGCCAAAGGAGCGGCGGCCTTCACGACAGTTGGTGCGGAGTAAGACAAAGCTGGGGCGGCGTAGCTGCCGTAGGCCAGAGGAGCCGACTTGACGAGGGCTGGTGCAGAGTAGGCCAACGGTGCGGCTACAGCTGGGGCAGCGTAGCTCGGGTAAGCCAGGGGTGCAGCGGCTTTGACGACAGTCGATGCCGAGTAGGCCAGAGGAGCCGCTACAGCCGGGGCGGCGTAGCTCGAGTAAGCCAGAGGAGCCGCTGCCTTGACGACAGTTGGTGCAGAGTACGCCAAAGCCGGGGCGTAGCCGCTGTAGGCCAGAGGAGCCGATTTGACGATGCTCGAGCTAGAGTAGGCGACGGGTGCGCCGTAGCTGGACACGAGCGCCGGGGCTCCCAGGAGGTTTCCGGCGTTGGCGGCGGCGAGGCACGCGGCGAGGATCACGAACTTCAACATGCTGATTTTTCTTAGTCTTTTCTCTTCGACTGCGGAAGAAAGAATGGTATGCCTGCTCGATCGTACCCTGCCTCTTATATAGGAGAAAAGTGAGAGAATTTTATTCGGTACAAGGTGAGGCCTTTATTATACACTCAAATGGATCAGCGTACTGGACAGTATAGACGCATTGATGGAGATAAAAGGTCGTTTGTCTCGCATGAGATGATAGTCACGGCAAACATTGAACTATTTAGATGTCTATGTACGTGTAGACGCGTAGAAATTCGCAGAGATCAAATCGCGAAGTGAAATCGTGCGTAGTTTTTTGGTGGGGTTTGCTCTCTGATGAAGGTCGGGTTACATGTATGATTGTATAGGTATGACAGGTTATGGAAAGGATCGTATAATTTGAGCAGTTTAAAGTGAAGTCGACTTTTATGGCTAATATAAATTTTGCTCTTATTATTGCGTAATAGTATGCAACACTCAGTCGGTATTTTATTTTCACTATTGAAAGATGTAAGATCATTTTTCATAACATTTATATATTATAAATAATTTTGTTATATCGTGCATGTAAAATACATTTTACATCTGTGATGGAGATTTCAGAATTGTAAGTGAAAGTGCGTATCTATAGATTAAGATATATATGATAGTTAGGATCTCAGACCTCTACCCTCTCGACATATTCAATTGATCTGCAATTTATGGTTAATATATTATTTTTGTTTAAAACATGTGCCGTATGAAATAAATCTGTTAGAAGAAATATTTATCAATAACCCATTTTATTTAAAAATATAATATTTATTAATTAGTCGGGATAAATTTAAATCGTAACTGCATTAATTTTTAAGTAATATATACTAAGTAATAATCATTATTTAACGTAGTATCTCTTTGAATGCTTTATGCAAAATAAATTGTATGTCTTCTACGTTTATTTATTTTCCTAATTCAATGTATATTTTAATTACTATTTTTATGATGCAAACATTAAAATTACAGTTTTATATTTGCATCGTTACAAAACCACAACGCTTAATATGGTACTCTGCGTATTACGTTCATTTAGGAAGACGTGAAGCATCAATTTAATCAACATTCAAATTTCCAAATGCTTTCACTGCATCTTTTTGCAAGATAATAAAATATTTCAGTAGAGTCATTATTACAACAGAAGTAAATGTATGAACACAAGCTCTTATATCAAATCAGTGAGTATAAGAAAACTATAAACTGACAAAAAAGGGTTTAAGGTAAGGAAGCTTTGGTCGTCACGATATGTAGTTGTCATCGTTTATATAACATGTGCCACAAAGTATCATAACATAGTTCATAGTAGCTCGTTTCAATTAAACGAGACATCTCAAAATGTTAAAAATGACATTAAAGGTCTATTAAGCGCTTCTTTTAACTGAAACAATTATACTTTCTAAGATGTTACATTAAAAGATATAATATTTTCAACAATTTCAAGTAAATGAAAGATTTTTCATATTCATCCATTATAAAAAATAAATTTTCTTTCAATGTTCGATTCTTATTAAATAACTTTTCATTCAAATATTTACACTATCGTGTTGATATTTTTCTACATCAGAGTAGATGATAGTTTAGTTTGAAATCTATAAACTCATAAAACATTACTGTAATAATTGAATGAATTGTTCTCTTATCATATAGATTGATACTTTTATACTCTTTGAACTGTTTTCGTATGTGTCAAATGTGTAGTACGAGACAGTTTGTTTTTATAAAAATTTTTAACAAAACTTACATTTTTATCGTCATAAAGCTTCGTCTTTGCGAAAGCTAAACGCGCATTATGGTAAAAGGATTAGGTAAAGTGAGAGTTTTTTAAATAAATGAAAATAAGATAATATATCGGTAAAAAATGTATTTTTGTCATTATTGACATTCAAAGCCAACAATAGGTAATTATTGAAATTGGTGAAGTGTACAAAAAATTTATTAAAAACAATCCAAAATTTATAACTGAACTATGGAGCTACGATAGCCTCGTTGTTTATGTAAAGCCGGTCATAGTTGGCCACAAACTCATTTGAAGATTGGGGCAGAGTACGCCAGAGGTGCTGGATGCGCAGAGTAAGCTACAGGAGCTGGGTGAGCAGAGTAGGCAAGAGGAGCTGTGTAGGCGGCTACAGCAGGACTAGCGTAAGCCAAAGGAGACGCTGCTTTAACTACAGTTGGCGCAGAGTAAGCCAATGCTGGAGCGGCGTAGCTGCTGTAGGCCAAAGGAGCCGACTTGACGAGGGCTGGTGCGGCATAGCTGGAGTAGGCCAGTGGTGCGCTGTAGCTGGATACAACAGCTGGAGCTCCCAGGAGGTGTCCGGCGTTGGCGACTGCGAGGCACACGGCGAGAATTACGAACTTCAGCATATTGATAATTTTCTAGACTGTTCTCTTCGACTGTAGAAGAAAGAGTGACATGCTAGCTTGGTCGAATCGAGAGTCTTATATAGCGGGAGGAGGTTCGAAATTTATTCGGCACAAGGTGAGCCTATTACGACTTCAATGTAATACCATCGCAATCGAGCTAGCTGTAATGGGTGAGGGTAATTGAAAGCTTCTTTCTATTTTGGACGCGAATGCGATGTACGCAATTCGGGTTTAAGATTAAAAATGAAAAAAAAAAAAACAAAAAAAAACAACTTAAACTTTAATGTTTAATCTATTGAATTTACTGTATTTGTCGTATATAAATATCTTTTCTAATTTGTTATTAATTACTTAAATGTTATACAGTATATTCTAGTCTCTAAGTTAAACTTATTCTACGAGTTCAGATTATCTAATTACGTTGACTACATGCATATTAAGTGCCGATTATAATTCCAGTCTTTTTCCGCTATAAGCGACCACCACCGAAGTACATTCGCTTTTACTCAGATACAATCATCTCTTGTGTATCTGCTTTGCCAAGTTGAGTGACTGACACTTTCTTCCGATCCTTTTGCCTTGAACCGAATATTTCGCTACGCGCGATTCTCCTATATAAGAGGCAGGGCACGATCGAGCAGGCATACCATTCTTTCTTCCGCAGTCGAAGAGAAAAGACTAAGAAAAATCAGCATGTTGAAGTTCGTGATCCTCGCCGCGTGCCTCGCCGCCGCCAACGCCGGAAACCTCCTGGGAGCCCCGGCGCTCGTGTCCAGCTACGGCGCACCCGTCGCCTACTCTAGCTCGAGCATCGTCAAATCGGCTCCTCTGGCCTACAGCGGCTACGCCCCGGCTTTGGCGTACTCTGCACCAACTGTCGTCAAGGCAGCGGCTCCTCTGGCTTACTCGAGCTACGCCGCCCCGGCTGTAGCGGCTCCTCTGGCCTACTCGGCATCGACTGTCGTCAAAGCCGCTGCACCCCTGGCTTACCCGAGCTACGCTGCCCCAGCTGTAGCCGCACCGTTGGCCTACTCTGCACCAGCCCTCGTCAAGTCGGCTCCTCTGGCCTACGGCAGCTACGCCGCCCCAGCTTTGTCTTACTCCGCACCAACTGTCGTGAAGGCCGCCGCTCCTTTGGCCTACGCTTCCCCCTACGCCTACGCCGCTCACCCGGCTCCTCTTGCCTACTCCAGCTACGCCGCCCCGACCGTGGTCAAGGCTGCGGCTCCTCTGGCTTACGCCGCCCCAACTTGGTAAGAGGTTGCTCCGCTCCGGATGGACATCAGCTTTTACCGGACAACAATGAGGCTACATACGACTTCATTTCACTCTCGTTGCTCCAACTCAACTTCAGAGCAGCGACAGAGTTCTCACATTCTCCATGCTCTACTGTTATTTTTTCTGTCTCATCGACTGTGATCAACAATAATTACAATAAATTATTTTATATCCAGGAAATTATTTTATCCACCTTATTTCAATTTTTTTACCCTTTCCCTAAGTATATTCAAACACATTAGTCAAACTTTTCCTTAAATTACGAACATTTATACAGAATTCATTGTAGATATACGCTTTAGAAAAGCAATTTTGTTTAAGTTTTTATTTTCGTTTTAAGTTTTACGAATTGCCTAGCTAGTAAGTTAACTATTTGAAAGCATGATATTATAAAACAACAACAATTTATCAATTCTTCATTATCACAAGTATAAATTTGTTGTCAAATCAATTTACAAAAATCATTCAGACAAATTAACTTGTGATTTATCTTACACGAGTTTTTTACTCATGTTTTCATACAGTTAAAAATGTCAACCACTGGATTGTCTCTCAGATGTGTTCAGACTATTATATATGTTGAAATAGGCATCTGAGTATACTTATATAAATTTTCAACTCATTTTTTCCGATCTGTAGTCTGTTAATTGCAAACGACTATGTTGACCCACCTGTACCATATTACGCCCTATTTTGGTAAGAGGCTGTTTCTACTGGAGATTGGAGACTGGCGAGAATAACGAGGCTACCACTGTTTCATTGACTCATATTGTTCGGATTTTAATTGGAGAGTCCGTGAGAGATGATTGCAATATAATTTTTATCTGTTGTTTTCTCAGTCTCATCAACTGTGATCTACAACCGTAATAAATTATTGTTTTATTTCTTAATTCTTGGTACATACCCTTATTCTTGTTTTTACAAGATTCCTTAAACTTCTTTAATACACGATAACGCGATGGATTTAAATGCTTCAACTCTGATTTATCCATAAATTATAAAAAAAAAATCGCTTTACTTTCACATACGTAAATGCGTAACTTTATTTTATATGATGGATTAAGCGTTTAGCATTATTTATTCGAATAAGTTTACGAGTTAAATTATATTATTTTTTTTGAAAACTGTTATAGTTTTCCGGGTATCGTTTTATTTATAACGATTCGCAATAGTATACGTATACACAGTAATATGTAAGTAAATGTTTCAGCTTATACTTCTTTACGACATAATATGCGTTGGTCTCGTTGGACCTTCTGAAGGTCAGAAATATATTCCTTACACTTTTATAGCGTTCAATGCCAAGGCCTCACTTACCTTGTCGTTATTCTTCCGAAGAAACATTTTAAGAAAATAGCTATATATTTTTGTATAAGTTATTAGTCAAACTATATTGTAGGTGCAGATAATACAGCAATACTGATAAACATTACGCGCCAGAATTTACTTTACGCGTGTGCGTCATAATTTTTATCGAAAAAAAACACTTCGCTTTTGCAATCCAAACTGGGCGTACTTCATTTGTCCCCAAAACAATGCCAACTACCTGACGTTTTTGCTTTCGTTATTTCGTCAAGCACGTTTAAAAAATTTTATTACCACGAATCAAAAAAATTCTTCAACTAATTCGGCCGATACATTACTAAACATTATTTAAATCGAGCATTTTCATAGCTAAGGTTTTCCCTAATTCGATCGTATCTCGCTGCGTTCAGATATTCTAATATAATATGAATAATTTCCTCCGCATTATTTAGTATGTGGATATAATTCAAATAATCTAGACTGAAATTGCGTCATAAAGTTTGATCCCGGTTAATGAGCGGTTCTCTCATTTCCTACAAATATATGTATATACTATGCTGGACTATATAGCCTCTTTGCATCACACTATCATAAAGCACTATGTGCGTTCATCGCAGTTGCAGAGTTGGGCAGCCTTGCCGCGGCGAGTCCCCAATTACAGCAGCGCCTTCACTTCGACACCGATACAATCTTCACACACATACAGTTGACTTGGCAGCTCGTTCCCTAAAACCCATTGCAACCTCAGCTGACAAGCAGTATATAAGACCGTCGATTCGACCGATCCAGTATAGTCCTCTTGATTCCACAGTCGAAGAGACAACGAAAAGCAAAAGAAATCAAAATGCTGAAGTTCGTGATTTTCGCCGTGTGCCTCGCAGCCGCCAACGCCGGACACCTCCTGGGAGCTCCAGCTGTTGTATCCAGCTACAGCGCACCAATTGCCTACTCGAGCTCCAGCTTGGTTAAGACCACGCACTCAGTGCCTAAGTTGAGCTACACGAGCTACGCCGCACCAGCTCTCGTCAAGGCTGCTCCTCTGGCTTACTCCGCCCCATCTTTGGCTTACTCTGCATCAACTTTGGTCAAAACCGCTACTCCTGTGGCTTACGCTGCACCAGCACCAATCATCAAGTCGGCCCATGTCTACGCCCAGGCCAGTCCTTTGGCTTACGCCAGCTATGCCGCACCTTTGGCTTACAGCAACTACGCTGCACCAGCTATCTACAAGGCACCTTTGGCTTACTCTGCACCAGCTATCTACAAGGCACCTTTGGCTTACTCTGCGCCAGCCTGGTAAATTCTACACTAATGGATGCCAATAGATGGAGCTTACGAGTTACGAGATGAAGAGGTCATCGCAGCCTGACAATCCATTTATCCCATCTATAGTGATTCGTACCCTCTGCTAATCATGTTCATTCTAGCCAATTGTTAAATTAAAGGATCGACAGTGGATGGATCTTGCGAACTAGGAGATAAACGATGAATTTATTTTCTATTATATAATATGCTTCACTTTTTTGTATTGAAATTTTTACATTTGTGTATTATATATATGCCTGCCTCATTCACTGTGGTCCATGTGTTCAATAAATTAGTCGTTCATTGATAAATCATAATAACATTGTTTTCTTTGACACCAAACCTTCCTTCCGATATTGAAGTCGTTTATTAAATTTTCAGTAATATAACGTAAGCGTACCTGAAATTACCTTTAAAACGAAGAAGAAGACATCATTGCGGTACCTTCATTATAATAAATTTACATATAAATGTATTTAACTTTTCAATCAAGTACAGGCGCAATATTTTCAGAGCTTAACAATCAATGTACGTAGATTCAAACCGAATTTTACACTCATTCAAATTGTACACTTCACTAGACTACATTACGTGATTACAAAGTAGAATGTGAGAACTTGCACCTGCAGATATGTACTCTGTAGTTTCGTGAGAATCGTGTCGGGAAAACAATCAAGACGATTGCCACTAATGTCACCGTAACAACACGAACATTATGATGTTTTCTATAAATTGAATGTTTTTTTACAGTAATTTTATAACCCATTTAGACTTGAATACTCTGCTTAAAGTAGAAATTTCAGTATTTCCATAAAAATTAAATGAAATCGATTAAATAATTTCTTACTAAACAACTATTATGACACAAGCTAATTTTAATGCTATGCTGCTACAACGGCGATCGAAACTGAAATTTCCTATTAGTATACTGTTGCGCGCATTAAGAATTTTAAGTTTGCGAGATCGGCTCGCCGAATTCTAAATACGTGCAGAAATGCCTATTGCTGTCATTCACTATTGGTAACTTTCTTGTCTGAAAATAAACTCGACTATTGTTGGAAAAAAAAAACAATATATCTTACATTAAAGCTCTTTACGAATTTATCATATAAATGCAATACAGTAAACGGTAAAGCACACAATTGAGAACGGTGAGTTTCACGAGAGATCGTGAGATCTTGTAAGATCTTTGTACTCAAAGTAATCAAGATCTACTTACATTATAATTATAACTATGTCTTCACTCATTTTATAGATACTCAAGATTACTTTGCGAAGTTCTTCTGCACATTTTATAGGAATATTGCCAAATACTCATTCCTAGTTGTGTGTGTATATATATATATTAAGATTTAACAATATAATAAAGCTTAAAAAATGTGTGTGATATATAAATAATGTTAATAACAATCAGTATTATTGTGGCACTTAGACATATGATTATTTATAGTCAGTTCAAACAATTTTGCTTTCATATTATTTGGACATACCTTACCATAAAAATGATTATCATAAATATTCCCTAAATATGATCAGACAAATTCGGCTTTCATGACGAGACTTATCCTAACTCCTAATAATTAGGCTGTTAATTTAATTTTCGAGTCGAATTTAAGTACTCAATAATGTTTCTTTTATTTAATTTACCAAACTTATCAATGTGTTTTTTTAACCGTCTAAGTACTCAATAACTTTTTTTTACAATTATTATTTATTTGCATACACGTTTTGAAAATGAACTCCACGACTTATCGGGCAATATTGCGTAGTTTTTCGAAAATGCGGGGTTAGCGGTAAATAAATAGTACATATTTTGATTAACTGCAAATGTTTTGTATTTATTAATTATTTGTAAACGGATCATTCGCCAAAGCGAATAACAAAATTCATGCAACTATATCTATAGCTGTCATCAAGCATCGGAGCAATTGAAGTTGAAGTTGAAGTTGAGATGGAATATCTTCTAAGTGTACTTATTGGTCCCCTTGCATTTAAAATGCATGGATAGGTGCAGCGTAGGCAAGAGGGGAAGCGTGTGCGTATGGGTATGAAAGTGGAGCAGAGTAGCTCACAATTGGGGCTGAAGCGTGAGCGTAAGTCAAAGGAACTGGGCCGGCAGAGAAGGCTGGAACATTGAATAAATTAAATTAATGAAATTCTATATAAATAAATTATCGGAAAATAAAATAAAAGTAATATTTACTCTTAACAACTGGAGCGCTGTAAGCAAGGGAAGAAATCACTGGAGTTTTGTACGCAATAGGAGCGACGGCGATAGAGTCGGCGGCCAAGATAGCACCTGGTTTGGGTGCAGCGAATGCGCAAGCCACAAGGGCAAAGAATACGAAGATTTTGAACATCTTGAGTTTTGGATTTGCTTGACTCTCGACTGACTGTGTCGATAGACTGATGCCTGGCTCGGTTTTGGGAAGACTTTTTATAGGAAGCCTCCTTCCAGATGCGCTACGCATATACATAACGATTGCTATCTTCATTACCCCCAAAAAGAGATCTCTCACAACACAACTTTTCATTCCTACTCGTCTGGCCGCTCTGGCTATTACCAAACCTGAAAAAACAATACAAAAAACCGGGCAGGGCCAAGGACTCGGCGTCTCGTGCATACCTCAGTCTATATGCTCGCACAAATTTCACAACCGCTAATTCGGGGAGAAATTGACTGGAGACCGAAGAAATAAAGTAATGCGTATGTCGGGCGAGCTTTTTTTCTCCTTTTTTTTTGCAGTGGAATCTCGGCGCCGTGTAATTTTCTTCCGAGCTGACTAAGATTGACATCATCTACGCAAAATAATTATTTTTTTTAATTGACTATGTACGATTGATGTATCATTCTGTGAGCGAAAACTACGAATACATTTTGAAGAGAAAAATATTCTTAGTTAATTATTAACAAACTGCGATTGCATAGAACTACAAAATATTTTCATATGTCAACGAATAAAATTTAATATCGTCGAAACTACTGATTAAGCTGAATTAAGATTGTAATTTCTACGAGCCAGTAGATGTTTCCTCTGTTATATCATACGATACCGATGCAGCATTAGAAATCGATAAGAATTTGTAATCACAAATATAATTACATCAATGCAAATAATTTCGTTCCTATATAATATTCCTAGAGTTAGAAGCATCCGCTGAATGATTATCTAAAGATTTTTTGAAAAAAGTAGACGTGCACAGTATGTACTTATGCCAAAAACATTTCACGCATATTTTACCGAACGCAGCAATCGAGTCAATCTTTCACGATCTCCACATACGCACATCTGGATATTCAAGGTGAACAATTATAAGACCTAGTTGTTCCAGACAGTATTAACAAACAAAATTGTCATACACGTATCGCTAAAAATGATTTATTTTGCGAACTGTTAGCCGCAACTGCTCGATTTCGAGAGGACCATATTTATATATGAATATTAATTTATATCGTAATAGTTGAATGAAAATCTTAAAATTCATACATTAAAATAAATGGAATCTATAATTAAAATTAAATAAATACTAGACTTTTTGAGATTTATTTCTTGTGCGTAAAATGTTTTTATTAGTCATAGTCGGCTTTCCCCGTCAATCCGATCGCGAAGGATAGATACGATCTGGATTAGGAAGCACATTAAATTTCGCACATAGTCAAGATCACTTCCTGATCGGGGTCAATCACACGGAACATGAAAAATAAGATACGCTCCTCCTACCGAGTCCTTCTAATTTTTTCTAGGATGTTCAAGAACCTTTCAAGAGGACTTCTCGGTATTTCTTATTTTAGATGAGAGGGGAGACTCGATATTAGACGATTCGATCTTTTTTAATCGCATGGCAGTTTGCTTTACGTACCTACCAATTTTTATTTAAAAAAATATGTATGAAATTTCGTAATTGTATTTATTCTGTACGCATTCATTGTTTTTATTAAAGATTTCAACAATTAAGTAAGTAACACTATTTTCTATTTTTTTATCCTAACTTAGAAAAAATTATATTTTTACCAAATCAGCGGACCTTAGAGTTTTCTAATGTTCTTAATATAATATAGTTCCATCTGCAATTTAGTACAAAAAGATCATATTCGAAAAATTAACTAAAGTATTAAATTAAAAGTTATACTATAATACAGTATCAATATTCTACACAAAGAAGCACAATGATATTTCTTATTATCTATCCTACTTCCTAGAAAATTCTCAGAAAATACAAATCGTTAATACAAAAGCGAACGGATATTTGACAATAAAAATTACCAGCCGTACAAAAAATAAGCTATACGAAAAGGATCCAGACATGACGCGGTATGTCTATTACTTCACTTGTCGGCAAGCAAGGTTATACGCTCGATTATGATTTCGGTAACAGGTTTTATTTTTGTAACGTACCAATGTCATGAGCGGGTAGAATGGATAGAGCGAACATTTTCTTCTATAAAATTATCAATACAGCAGTTATAAAAACGAAATAAAAAAGATCCCGAAATCTTGTATATTTCAGCCAAAGCATTAACTTAAATGTTATATTAATGATAAAGAGCATACGAATTTCAATAATTTTTAATAAGAAATTTGAATAACAGTAATGTATCTTTACTTTATCTAAATTATTTTTCCCGTATATATTAATAGTCGAATGTCGAATTATTTCTAATCGTTAAAAACGTCATTGAAAAAAAGATTTTATGGGCTGGATAATAAACTCGTATTAGATTTGGAAATTCATTTCGCATAATTTCGATCGAGTAAAATGTTTTGATGCCCGTATTAGATGAATTTCAAACACACGTTCCGGCTTTTTAAAACCAATTTAAATTTTCACGACCTATAATTATAATAGATTATTTACCTGAATATAGTTCACGGTTTATTTTCGGAATTACAAGTCATTTTTAAAACACACGCAGAAAATGTGGAATAGCGCGAAATTATCAGTCGCAATGTAAATACAAAAAGTATACGTATCGAGAAATGAATATAAGCTCAAGTAAGATGTCTATATTCTATCTAACAAAATAAATTCCCGCGTGGATTTCCCCCCGCACGGCTATCGAAAAAAACGTATTCCTAACTTGGCACATGCGCGTGTACTCATCGGAATCGCGTAACGCAGAGGTGTTACGCGCAATCGATTAGACTGAACTCGGGTCTTTGTACTGCGCACATAGCGTTAGACGCGTGGAAGTTCGTACCGACCCGTTCGAAGGTCTCTTTTACTCGCTCGCATTCTTCTTCTTCTTCTTCTTCTTCTTCTTCTTCTTCGTCTCCGCACGTCTGGGTAGTATAAATACAAAGAAAGTCCTTGGCGCGTCTACCAGGTACTAAGTCCTCCTTCGATTTAGGGCCCTTATGTATACGCGGTACAAGTGAAGTTTTCATTGCAGACATACCTATGGATCGTCCGCGTATCTATACGCGAGCGTCTCTGACCTTCTGTATAGAACAGAAACGCGCGTAACGATGTTGGCGCGGCAGCTTTCCCCACTGCAACGCATCGCGGGAGGGTAGCGGCGGGGCCTTTTGGCAGCGAGCGCAAGCGCCAAGGTATAAAAGCAACCGAGTCCGTTGGCTAGATATCATTCGCACTTCAGTACCGAAGCACGAAACGTACTCTCCTCTCAACAACATGTTCAAGATCGCTGTATTCCTTGCCCTCGTGGCCTGCGCGTTCGCCGCACCTAAGCCCGGTGCCATCCTGGCTGCCGAACCAGTGCACGTGGCTCCCATCACCAGCTACGCCAACACGTACAAGGTCTCCTACAAGAGCCCGGCACTCATCTCCTCCGTCGCCGTCGCCCCGCTTGCTCCGGCAGTATCCTACCCGGCTGTCGCTGCCTACCACGCACCTCTGGCTTACTCGGCGCACCCAGCGCACTTTGCGTACGCTGCCCCAGTCGCTGCCCACATCTTGTAATTTCACGATGGAACATTTCGCCGGCGTAACAACTGATCTGGCGATTCGTCGATTTAGCCTCACCTCTCGTGATTTCGTTTACGATGATCATCTGCCATACGCGCAAAAATAGTCTTCAGTCCTACAACCTTTAATTTAATTCCATTGATAAATCAAATCCACAATCAACATCGAATAAAAACATTCTTTATACCGCATATACAATTGTTTATTTAATTTTCTTTTTGCGATCCTCGATGCTTTATCCTTATGTACCGCAACTTATCGCGAGCTGGTCCGCCTTCGTGGATTTGTCGTTCTCATTTGCAATGCTAAAATTAGTCGACAAATTTAACAACTCGAGCTGTACGCTTATGGAATATTGATGTTTAAACAAAATGCTTAGAACAAATCGTACGAATTTTCGAGAATCTTGCTTGAGGCCATTTGCATTCGATTAATCCATAAAGGAGCGCGTTTCCCCAAAACAAAAACATAGTGGGCCATGCCTGACCCACATCAACCAAAATAAACACTCCGGTATCTATTAGTATTTGAAGGCTTCCAGAGACTCATCGCGCATAAATTCGGACTGTTTTTATTTCAAAGCGCCGCGAACCGCTTTTCGTCCTGTATACATATATGGGCCGTATATATTATGTACATATATATATATATGTATATGTTCGTGTATACGATTACGACTGCGCTCAGTGTTATTCCTGAGGCGTAGCTCATCGGTTATATAATCAGCAATTGGTCAACTACCTACTACTGCGTTGAAAGGACCGCAGTGGGTAATGTGATATAGTATAAGTACCCGTAGTCGTTAACGCGGATCACGCCTGACACTTCGTAATATGCAAATGTTCGTAATGGCTTTTTCAATTATCTGCGGCTACGTCGTATTTTTACGAGTACATTTGGTGCCGCGTATTGCGTGTGCGACGACAGCCGTGTACCTTAAGATGAGCTTTGTTCTCTTTATCTTTGAACAGATCGCAAGAAGCGTGAAAATCGTGCTCGTGATTTTGGAACGGATGAATCGTCGATTCGCCTCATTTGCATACGAATCGAAAGATCTATGGGAAATTAGGATGTGAACTTTACTGATGTAATTTTTGGTGAACTCCGATGTTCTTTGTTGTAGAAGCCAAAATATAATGAACACAGCACGATGAAATATGAATTTTTTGGTGGAAATAGTCATTAGCAAAAATCTTTGACCGTTAATAAAATTATTTACCAAATTATGCTTTTGAGAAATTACCACTAGTCAAAGTATTTATTCAAAAGTGCGAGCGAAGGAGGAACTGCGTCTGAAAGCAATTTTAAAATAAAAAAATTATTATTCACACATGAGATCAGGTCCACCCTTTACGGAAATCAAAAATCCGATCTATTCCGTTACAAAAACAAAAATAACCTCCTTGTAGACGTATACACGATAGATGACGCATCGCCGCAGGTTTAGATCGACGTCAGTAGATAATCCCCGAGACTAACCGGACGCGCATAATTAAAATCTTTCACAAAACGAAAGACAACAGCACCGGCGGCTGCTTCTTCGTCTTCTTCTTCTTCTTCTTCTTCTCAAACCTGATTCCGCCGGCTTATTTTCCGTGTACCGCCACCCTCTCGACTCTGGCTTATTACGCGTGCATGATCAACTCGGTACATTACAGCCACAAGAGGGTATAAACTATACCCCGCAGTTAACGACTCTACTTCTTCTCTTGAATTCTTCGGGAAAGCGCTGAAGGTCACCGAGGAGGCACATTATCTCTCGTTTCAGACCGATCTGCGGGGATGTGGTGG
The DNA here is from genome assembly GCA_018906985.1 of Apocrypta bakeri. Taxonomy (NCBI): domain Eukaryota; kingdom Metazoa; phylum Arthropoda; class Insecta; order Hymenoptera; family Pteromalidae; genus Apocrypta; species Apocrypta bakeri. The sequence goes on from JACCIA010000001.1 coordinate 14,333,352, forward strand.
GACCTGGTTTTATATTTATTCTCGTGGATTTTGACTCGTCCGTAACCGGTGTTTTTATGAATCGACGAGGATTGTTGTTATTTTGTTTTATTGTTACAGTAATTGCGAGTCTCGCTATTGTTATATATTCTGTGATTGTAGCTTTTAAAATTATTGTAACTGGCTGTAATTCAGTTTCAATGTTATACAAAGAAGAAGATGAGAAGTTTCGAAATTCATTGTAACTCCGCACTTCTAGAAATTGTAATTCTCCTCTCGTACCGCGACTCTATGGCTAACAATACTCTCCATTTTACCAATCGGTTGGATACACGTTTGACAAAAGGAAAAAATTTTCTATTTTCTCGATGCAAATTTACAATGCCACAATATCGATTCTCGAATATTTACCTACACTTTACATATTCAACATTCAAAAGACCCGGAATGTATCTCTATAAAGTCACGATCGCTTGCCAAATAACCTGACGAAACTCTCCAAGTCAACGGTAAGCCCTTGATTATCTATAGCTCAAACTTACCGAGCACACACATAACAGACCGCGATGAATGGTAACTTTCGTCACAATAAACGGCTATTGCACTCTGCGGAGTGCCTGTGCGTGCATATATATATATATCTATGTGTATTATTACACTCGCCTGATGTAATCTGCGGCATAAAAGTGTGCTCCATATCCATAGATTTTTAAATCTATCTATCCTTCATCTAAGGTCTTGCGATTAACCTTCGAACGAGAACAAATTGCAACGCAAGAAAAGCCTGCTCTGGGCCTTTTTACTTATGAAAGAATTCGTTGTTGTCTGACGTCGATTGATGAAACAGTCGGGTCTCATACAGTGGGATAGATGTGCAGCGAATTGTTAACAAAAAAAAAAAGAAAAAACAAACGGGAGTGTCGTGTATACGCGTATATTTATCCGTGATGTTTGTCGCCGGTGGGTATGTTACCCGTTGGTTCCAGAAGCGTCATGCGGTCTTTTACGTAGGAAGGGAGTATATACCTGCATACACGCTCTTTTCCAAGGCCTTCCAGTCTTACGGACTTCTTTTCTTCGCATATCTTTGTTACAAACACGGTAAATGGTATATACGCACTCACGTGATATCTGTCTTCGATGCGGATGTGTCGCGTGATCAATTATAATATATGTAGTTAGGGAACGCCTAGAATTATTATGATGAGGCGCTTTATATACGTCGATTCGAGATCACTGGTAGATTGAACGGATTTTTGGGACAGGGAATGTGTATAATGTGTATAATGTGTACATTCTAGTGTGTAATATTTCGGAATTGATGTGGAGATTAAAGATATAGATTAGGTTTCGTAAAGGCTGTTCCATGTTGTTATGCTAAATGACATAATTTTAATATTTGCTAAATCATGACGTCGTTCATATGAGAATTATACAGAATTTTTTTCGACTTTTCAAATTTTCATTGTATCAAATAGATGAATATTAATATTATTTGGTAATTCAAAAGATTGAATATTGCGAAAGAACAATTCACTTAAAGTCATTAAATTAAAAGAATTATCGCTAAAATGTCATATGATTAAACAGCAAAGCCTGTCTTTCTGATCTTCTTCCTTTATATCTAATACAGACATTGATTTTTATTTTATATTATAGAAGAGAAATATAAAAGAAATAAGAAAATTGATCTTATCTTTTGTACAGATATATCTGTATATAGTATATAGGTTTTTGAATATACACAAATGTACCAATCTAACATGAGAGATGTATGGTTTGGTGAAAACCTTATTTCTAATAGTAAGTTTAATTATAGTTAAAATAACTAATTCATGATTTTTGATAACAGGAATATTATAGTTTCGTAATAAAAAAATAGGTCTAAAGTGATAACTTAAAAAAGGTAGCACGACGCTATAAAAATAAAATATTTTGAAAATTAATGAGACCATCCGAATAATTATAACGAAGGCTGTCGAGTTTTTTCTTTTTTCAATGTTCTTAATGCAATCGATTACCCAACGAATATTAAAACTAAATAAATATCAAGTTAAAATATAATAAAAATATAACAAATTCTAAAACACTGACAGCTATTATTATAACTTTTCATCAAATTCGGTATTCTTCGTCGTAATCCAATGGCAATCGATTAATATTCGATGACGCGCATAATTCAAAGTCTCAAGAATCGCACAAAGTGAAGAACGCGGAAATGAATGATGGACGGTATAAATTCGCGCGCGCAAAAAAGTGACATGGGATTTTTTGGTCAAGCAACTTTTTCATTTGAATGGCGTCACACTATTCTTCCTCGCGGTATCCGCCAACCAAAATCTACTACACCTGCCGTAGCGCCTATACGATTGCAGCAAAGAACTGCCGTAAAAGTATAGTGGGGGAGAAAGGCAGGAATGCGCGTAGCGTTGCTAGCAGAGCCACGGCAAGCTCTTGACGTAAAAAGCAAAAGAGAGCGTTTGCTTTAGGGACCGACCTCCTCACGGAAGTCTCGCGTGTGAAGGTCTTTCATACATAGGGAATCGCGCTCCTATATAAGCGTTCGGAAGCCCTCTGCTTGGCATCAGTCTCAGGTTTTCACATTCCAAGACGCACTAAACAGAAAAACTAATCAACATGTTCAAGCTCGTAAGTGGCAGACTTAGTAACGAATACAAATACAGAGATATCGATTACTGTCCAACTAGCGTAGTTAACGAATATAATTTTTTCTTTACAGATCGCTTTCTTCGCCGTTGTGGCCGTAGCCTCCGCCAAGCCTGGCTTCCTTCACGCGCCAACTATCGCTGTAGCCCCGGCAATCGTCCAGACCAAAACTGCCGTACTCGGCGAAAGAACGGTCGAGGCCCATGGTACCAGCGTTGTCCACGCTGCCGCCCCGGTCGTGAGCTACGCCGCTCCCGTAGCCGTTGCCGCAGCCCCAGCCATCGCCGCTGCTCCGGTCATCGCCTCTGCTCCAGTCGTCGCCGCTGCTTCAGCAGTCGTCGAAACCAAGGCCGCCCTCGTTCCCGCGCCATCAGTCCGCACCTCCGTCATCGCCGAGAAAACCGTCGAGGCCCACGGTAACGCCGTCGTCCACGGTAGCGCACCCATTGTTCATCACCACTTCGCCGCCCCAGCCATCGCCGCCCCAGCTATCGCCACCTACGCTGCACCGGCCTACCACCTTGCCTACCCTGCTGTCCCACACTGGTAATTCCTTTCGAGACATTCGAGCTCGAGGAATCATCGTAGTTTTAAGCGAATATCACCTACATGACTCAGCAACAAAACTGAATACATATAGTCAAGTACCGGCAGTAGCCGTAGGAGTCATCTAGATATCAGCGACGGTCGAGACTTCAAATCTATTGCCACTAGTGCAGGATTTGGGATTTTGGGATAAGGACAATCCAAGCGCCAGTTGCGATCGACACTGGTTTAAAAAGAAGCCTCTATGTGTCGCTGCTCATTGTTTCAAATGACTCTGGAGGCTGCTGAAGACCAAATTTCATTTTCTGATCAAAAGTGTGTGATTTTCATCACCTGACTGGATTTTCATAATAAATACATCTACATATATACATAAAAACTGTTTTCATTATTTGCCATATTTCACTACTCTGTATGCAACTGACTTTGAAATGCCTGTTGAAAGCTTAAAAAGTAGTTTACCAACATTATATTAAATTTAAACATTACAAGGTTCTATATTGTCTTTTATTATTGAACTATAGTAAAACCTGTTAGTACCATAATACAATAGCACATGCAGCTGACAATTATAATACGATATTTATTATTTTCTTTTTATACAGTTTGTAATTTAAAGCAGATCTTAAAGTTAAAACTTTTTTCGAATTTAGTAATTGATTTTGTATCGAACACATTGGTAACCGAGGAAAACATCCTTCCTTTTCAAGTACTACGAGGCGTTTTACAAAATAATAGTACTTTGTTGTAATATTTTGAAATGTATGCCCAAACTCATATATGCTGCCTCTTAGTAGATTCTTGAACTTGCATGTGCATACGGATACTAATACGTATTAAATAATAATTGATAGATTTCATTATTGATGAAACCTGTTTTTTTTATATAACAGTAGCTATCCTATTTCAAATAAGTATAGAATTTCGAACACAAAGAAAAAGCTGTCAAATAGTAACATTTTAAACTTTGCAAAAGCAAACTAGCAATAAATCGAAAGTGTTAAATTTCAAATCTTCCAGCGATAAAGAGTTTTTACAACAAATCATTTTAGAGATAAATACTATTTAACTTCAACTTTAACATGATGAAATGTCAAATTTCAATTATTAGTTTTATATTATGGATTTTATATTTTAAGGAATTTTCAAATTTACTACAATCATTTGATTAAAAAATCTTTTTATTTAAGAATAATCTCAAGTTAAATGGTGAAATGAATGGAAAAACATTATTTTAATGTAGTAGTTATAATATGAGTTTTTCTATAATATAAAATATTAAAAACTACTTTTTAACCAATTATAATAATTACACATTTTGTATTTTCAAATTTTTTTTTATCATTCAAACATAAATCCCTACGATCTTATTGAAAGGAGTGTATCAAAGAGTATTACTACCAAGTTTGAGCTCAGTTTTATACGTATGTTTACGAATTTTTTGGTATACAGAGCCCGTTTCGAGCTCTCATTTGCAAGTGCTTTCCGTCAGAAACTACAAATTAATGAAGAGACTTAAACATAATTTTCGAAAATTCGATTTTAATTTACGCATAATTTCGCAATGAATTTATTTAGTACAATAAGCCCAATGGGATTTTTTAGAATGAGAAATTTCCTATGAAAATAGCGAACAAAAAATCAACATTTTTGCTGTTTAAAGGTGCCTTACCCCCTTAATTCAAGATATCGTACCGTATAATTTTCTAGTATTATCTAATCGAAAAAATTGTTCACAGAAATTCCTGTTACACATAAATATCTATGTAAACATAATATCACGGAATAAAAATATTTTCAACAAATTAGATATAGATCAAAATGTATTTAAACTTTTAAAAAACGTTACGTTTTATTATAAAGCTTCATCCGCCGCGCAGAAGTAAAAATACAATTTTATAAAACATACCATGATGGTAAAGTTTCATTACAGCACGAAGGGCGTGGATAATGAAACTGTCGAGAAAAACATATTAACAGATCCGATTTTCTTATTCACCCTGACGAAGTCAATGACGCGGCGTTCTGGCAATATGCACAAAGGGCGACGTTCCTATATAAGAGGGATCTGTCCCTCTGCACTACGATCAGTCCATTAATTTTCGTGCAAGCGATACGAGCTACTTCGGACCAAGCTATGATTCCTGTGAGTATTCCAAAGCTTATAATTTGCACAAATTTTCCTTTGTAAACCTTCTTAGCACCAAGTACCCTTACACATAGGTATATATTTCAGATACTTTTGGTTTCACTGCTAGTTGCAGTCACGGCTAAGCCAAACGTGCCTTCACTAGTACCGAATACACGTGACATTAGTTCAGTAGCCACTAGTTCGTCGTTGAACATTGCAGCGCATAAAACAAACGTAGTCAATTATTACAGACCAGAAGATAACGCTGCTGTATCTAATAATAATATAAAGCATGATAAAGAAATCAACTCTCCCAGTGCCGTATTCGAACGTAGGCATGCAGCATCGCCGTATGGACATTACGGCTTAAATTACGGACACGCCGGGCAATTGTTTAATCATCATGTGCCATCTGCATCGTATTTGTAAGTTTACGCAACGTGAAATAAAAAAATTCATGCGCGTACATTGATTAATTGAACTTTTTTCTTGTACAGCTGGTTTCCACCTGCGCTATCCCTACCACAAGCAGGAGGGACTCCCGGTCTGGGTACAACTTCTCCTTCGGCTCCTGCTTCACAAGCTCCGGCACAGCCTACGCCGATCACTGTGCCCATCGTACCTCTCGCCGCGCAATTACTCAACCAACTGTTATGGATGCCTTTAGAACAACTTCTCATTAACGTTAACCAATCCTTGATGCAAGGACCAAAGGAAGAGAAAAGTTAAAAGTGAAAATGGTGTCAAATTCATTTAGATCAATAAAATATGATTAGGTGTAACGATATGAAACGGCTATTTGTATGAAAAAATTCGACCACTGTGTGGATAAATATTCCATGAATAATATATTCAATACAGAAACATTATTTCGGATTAATAAATGTATTCTATATAATTCGAGTCTATATGGTGTTTACATTTTTGCCTACAATAGCTGAAAAATATAAAGTCTTTCGCAAAGTATTGCATATTGATGATATATTGTATAATCCGGGTACATACATAGATATACAGATTTATTATAAACCAATACTTATTTTCCTTATTAGCTTGTACATCGTGTAGACTGAATTTGTTAAAATTTTATACGATTTGCTTTGTAGTAAAACAATAATTCATAAACGACTTTGACTTCAGATTTCTTTTCATCTCCGTATTTTGCTCAAAGTTCTTTTAACAAATAGCTCAAAGAACAATGACTATGTAATAGACATGCGATATTTCAAGGCTCAGGTGAACGCACGGGAGAAACAGCCAGTTAATGACCTTAGCGCATTCATGGCTTAGCCGCATCCCATCAAACTTTCACACGCACATATTTATTATGACTAGTAATTCTATGTTATAAACGCCTAAAAATAATACTGCTTTGTAATGGATGTATCAACAACGAAATAGTATTTTATTTTTTATTTCCTTCGACTAAACACACTTATTATAACGAATGTACTCAAGTGTAATATATTAACTCATTAATCCAAAATGTAATGATAATTGTTACTTTTTAAAAGCAAAAACATTGCTTTATTTTAAAGTACGGCTCTGTCAGAATGTAATATCTGCTTGTTTGCGGCAGATGTGTACAATATTTACAAATTAAATCGTTGAACATTAAATAAAAAGTAGAAGAGAAAATTCTAAAAAATAATAACGACCTGGCTATATTTTTTTGATCTGCGAATCGTCATAATAATACGTATACGCATATATTTAAATTATTCGATACCAATGATTTACGTGTATATTATAACGAAAAATTGGATCCTGTATTTGTCGAATGGCGAAGATCAAAATGATGCTCGAGCTAAGTTGGTATTTGCCTTTAAGCCTGGAAAGTACTAGTAAATGTATGCGTTACTTATGAAAATTAATAATAATTTGGTGCAATTTTACGTAAATAGAGGCTCGCGACTGATCTGACAATTTAGATGAAATACGTGGAAGAGTCTCGAATACTCCTTTTAATTATTAACAGGAATAATTGTCATAATTCACCGAAACTTTGGTATATTTATTCGCGAATCTGAAGTTTCTCTAAAATTGCCTAGAAAAACTTTCGTGGGCGATTTTCGCTAAAATACTTTAGAAAACAATACTATATAGATATACATTTTTATACAAACATAACTCGCCTTTTAATTAATTCCTAGCCGTATAGAAATAATGCTTGCAATTCAATATAAAGCTGGATATAAAATGAACTTGAGTAGTGATAAATAGACGTATCAATAATAATCAATAATTCCTATTTACGCGTAATTTATAACATCTACGTGTTTCTAGAATCGGTCAAAATAAACTATGTGCCACGAAGTTGTCCATGACTTATAACTATGTAATCTCGCCTTAACCAATCAGAATGTGCACACAACATGGACTATGCTATCTAAATAAAAAAGATAAAACGTGTAGCAGACGCAGCTCTGGCTAAGGACGATGGCAAGTTTCAACGACCGATAGCAATACGTCTCGAGAACTTGAATTCGTATTGCTCGAGAGAGTTGTGCATATCATAAAGGCGAGATCGAGTCAAGTAGATGTCTTAAATTTTATACATTTATACCGGCACTCGTGAAAGATGCTTGATACTTTACAGTAGTGTATTCAATGAATCTGCGAACCCTTGCCTTATCTATTTTTAATAATTTTAGAATTTTTCGTATAAAAGTTACAATATTAAAATTTACATCCCGATTTCGTAGATGTAGGTCGTGGCCAAGAAATAAAATATTGTTTTTTATCAAAGATTACGAACGTAAAGAGGCTTCATTTTATGTTTAAGTTTAAGATATTGGGATAGAAAATTATCAACACAAACATTTTTTCGTACAATTGCACGAATATCTATATCGTTTTGTAAAAGTAAAACATTACTTATACAGCTTCTGCAGAGTAAATTTTATGAAATTTCACTATTTAATGCTAATACTAATTTAATCTACACATACTTAATTTATTAATATTCAAATCTCTCGATCGCTCGAAAAATACTCGAGCAATCGGAATTTATAATTAGCGATTTTCGCGGGTAAAAATACTAATCGCTCCTAAAGGCAGTAAACATACCAAGCGAGCCGGTAAAAAGGAAAGCCATTAATCAGGCGCTGCATTCATTTTCTTCGAGAAACTTGCTTGTGCCAGGACATGCTTTTAATATTTCCTTTTGGCTCGTCGGAAATTCTCCCTTGAGGGGAGAGAAGAGAGAGAGAGAGAGGGCTTGACATTAAGAGCCGGCCCTACCACACACCGCCGGAGAGCTATGCGATGCAGTAGTTATAGGACGAGTTGACTTTTTTACGGTGCCCATCAGGAAGGCTACAAATACGAGGAGCGCGCGCATCTTGCATCTCATAGTTCTTTGCACGACGGCCAGCATCCATACGTCGCACGAGCGTTCAGTTTCACTCTAGAATCCCAAGATGTTTAAATACGTGAGTTAATTCATTTTTTCACGATTTCATGTTGTTTAAATTGCTGGTTTATTGCAATCTTTAGAAAAAAATCATTATATCTACAGATGCTACTGTTCATCATTGTCGGATTAGCGTATTCGACTCCTGTACCAGATCCCAAGCCTATCATCCCAATCAAGACTTCGCAGACTCCTGCATCTACGGAAAAACTTGTGCAACTAGTTAGTCCATCGCTTCCAGCTCTGGCCGCTATTCCACAGGTTGCCTTGCCCTTGGCTGTAAGTATTAGACTGATGAATGTAATACACGTTTGTATTGGCTTGAATGAATTTTTATACGAGACGGAAATTAAGTTTTTATTGCCGATGAAAAATAATTAGCAATTAATTACTTTTTTAGATTGCACCTCTGGCTTACACTGGGTTACACGCGTACGTGGCGCCATTTAACATCGCTGCGATTCATCCAATTCTTACAGGAGATGCACACGGCTACAAAATCATACAATAATCGAGAGAGTTGTATCGATGTAGACAGCAGTTATCGATTGTTGATCTTTGATATATACCTTTGAGTACCATAATAGTGTTTAAAAATTACAGTTTCAAACGAAATCATATTACACTGTACAAATCATCAACTTGCTTACGCGACAAAAAAATAATAAAACCCATAAATAATGTAAAATGAAAAATATGAAATAACAATTTTTCGCTATAAAAAAAGCAAACATACGTAATATCTTTTTATTTATTTTAGTTACCCTTGTATAGTTTCATTCTGCAACTTATACGATTAGAAGGTATAAAACAATAACATAATCAATATTTTAAATATACAACTGTTTTTATTTATTGAAAAATAATTCAAATCGAACGTAACAATGAAACTTTCTTTTGGTTTATATACCATTGACGGGACGTAAATAAAGGTAGGGTAAGAGATAATTCTACGAAGATTATGGAGAAATCGTGGAGTGATTCGCAAATCGAAAATGAATTATGGCGATTGGTCGATGCCGTCTTTCCTTTTTAAATTGCCTGACGTAGGCGTACCCCAAATCCATATTAAGAGATTCTACTACAATACCGATAGCCTTGTCCAAAATTTGCGAAACTAGTAAACTTTTCTCTTGAATCTTAATCTGATCCACAAGGTTAAGGAAATAAGCATATAACATATATATTATTAATTTAATATGTATAAGATAAGGCTATTATTTATTACCAAGCTCGCTATTTAGAGAATTTCTTTCATTTCATATTTTTTAAACAATTGCTCTTTGAAGCTGCGGACGTTTGAACCTAATAGTTAAAAAGAAACTAGTTAAGAAACTAGTTTCAATAAAATATATATACTTAATAATAGTTCACAATGTATTATTAATAGCTTTTTTTGCACAGGATATCGCGTGGATATAAACATTTATTAAACTATTTTTGTAGAATTATAAGTAACAAAAAATAATGTACTATTCATATGCATACATATATATGTATGCATACGTGTACCTATTTGTATTCAAATACATTAGCATGAAATCGTTGCACATTTAAGTGACTCTTTTTATGCAAATACAGGCAGTTCCTAAAGGCAGCCCATCAACTTTTCTTCGCTTGTGATTTCGTAACGCAAGCCATCAAACATAATAATCTAATGCAAAAAAAAAAATAAATCTTTTTTTTTTCCAAATTTTCTACGCACATTTGTCGGCTTCCTAATGTTTTAAAACAAAAACCGCAAGTCTTGAAGCTGCGGTCATCGAGAGGGAAAGTGGATGAACCATGTGGACTTTCTCCAGACATGCGAAGACTTTTAATGCGTATATTCACTCGCACATGTAAACACGAGGCGTTGCGCATCGGTTATTAGTATGCTCAACGCGTCGTTCCTGCGTTACGTAAGATTGACCGAATAGTCACACTGGCCCGGTAATTTTTAAATTATTTCCATGGCTCGGAAGATGCGCCAACTGGTTTGACCAGGTCGATCTTGTCGACGATATATACCAGTTTTTTTTTCTCTCGTGTATTGGATGACTCAACTGCGCTAGACTAATTTAACGGATATAAATAGTTTCTTTGGTGAGAATTACTAGATTATTACTGCGTTGTTACGATTCCATTGAGTCGACACTGTAATTGCGAGTACTTACTTCATGGGAATCATCGAGAAACTAAGTGTAATCGAAATGTAAGTTTATGATCTTACATAGAATGAAAAAGTCAGTCAGGGTTCACTTTGTTGTAGTCTAGAAAATATATTAGTGTCAACCATAATCGTACTATCATAATAAAGTAAGAACAAAGAAGATGCAACAGCAGTGTGGAAGAAGACAAAGTAATACTTATCGTTAAAAAGTGTATTATAGCAAGGACGAAGGAAATAAAAAATTAGAACTTATTTATAAAACAAAATGTATAATTATAACCGTAATATCATTATAATATAATAACGCTCCCTAGTTTTATTGTAACATTTTTTTCTTCTTCATTTATTCCATATCATTTTTAGTATTTTCTAATGGATGTCGATAAAAAGTACCAATGTTTAAATAATTGAAATAACGATAATTTTACAATTATCCTTACACTTTAGTCAGTATAGACGAATTTTGTAATGTAATTCCTGGTACGGTCCATTGTTGATGATAATACTAATTTCGACGAGTTCTTTATTAAAGGTCGAACGATATATTTTATCATTGAAATAATAATATACGTTTATTCATTTATTTGGTGGTTTATTAGAAATGAAAAGGTCTTGACGTCAACGATTTTGTAAGCTATGCTTACGTTCATCGATTCAGGTCAAGACGGCATAAAGCGGAATGCAGGATCTACTGCACAAAATTCCCAGTTGCAACAGCGGGAAAACCCCGTTGTGCAACTATACGCCAGCGCGTCTTAAGAGTCGTGAACGCGGACACGGTACTCCTTCGAACATTCAACTATAGGTTTGTACAGGTCTTTACCCCCGATGCACTCGTAAATGTGGGGAATTCTAGAATGCACGGCAATTCTATGTTGTTACCCAACGAAAAATTATCGACCTTTTTATGTTATATAGATAGATCGTGTACTTTCCCAAGCATAATAAAATGCTTAAATATAGTTTTGAACTGTTCGAAAGAAAACATATAAACGCGATGATTTGGAAAAACCACATCTAAGGAATTGTCGAAACGCTGTTTCCTTCCGACTCCTTCGTTTTTCCCACGTTTTATAGATAAAACAACATTTACTAAAATATACAGAAATGCAAAAAGTACCGATCTTTTTCTCGAATTTTTCTCATCCGCTAGGTAACTTCGTAGACTCGCATGTCTACAGTGAAAGTGCGTAAACGCGAACTTTGAAAAATACGCCCTTTAGCGCGATACTTGAGTTTGAAATGATCAATGCGAAACGCCGTAGAAAGCCATTTTTCCAAAGTTACAAATCCATGGTAAAAGAAAAATGACGCGCATCGCGAGAAATAAAAACAGGCAAAAGCATACCGGCTTTCCAGACAGTTCGACTGCGATAAAATTTCCATTGTAGGATGCAGTAGCAAAGGGAGTAATCGTTAAGTGATAGTAGCTGCACATGAATATGCATCGAATGTATCATTGTTCACGCCTCGATTCCCAAGCAAGATTAAACGCGCATAATATACAGAACGACTCAGCGCACGGCCCATTCATAAGAAGCGGAGCGCTTACGTCTGCACGACGAACATCCTCGGAAATACTTTCTCCCGGATCCTCGAAACCTTAGAGCGCGACCGGAACGATACCGGCGTATAGTCTCGCATAGACCGCGAAAATTTATCCGCGATTTCTTAACCGTTATCCTCGTGTAATTAACTTTTGTTTTTATTAGCTCAGCGACGTAGGGAAATCTAACTACCCGGCAAGATTTTCGGTGTATATGTATTGTTTACCATTTAATTGCTACAGCGGATCTTTTACATCGCGATTCACGTGTATTAATCTACGCGTAGTACTCGATTCTACAGAGAAAGAGGATATAAAAGTGCATACGCGTGACGAATTCCGTGTTTTGACGATTCAATTTCGATGTCAAGGTTGTATGGGTGGATTCGTCCGCATGTATGTGTACATGTGAGAAAAGAAAGTTTCTTTCGTATGTGTGTGTATTCGCGTGTGTGTATGCCATGTATAGTCACTTAAGACACTTCGCGGACACCGTGAAAGCATTTCGCCAGCGAATAAGAATCGCGTTCCCTTCGAGAAAACGAGAAATAAAGTTCTCTTTCGTAAGGCACTGCCTCTAGATCCTTTGTTTTCGAAACACGTGCTGATCCTTAAAATCCGTATTTGTAGCATAGGCAAAAAGTCGTCCAAAAATTTTTTTTTTTTTGACTTACGATCCCACACCTATTCGTGAGTTTCTTAGAAATGTAGCTCTACAGCATTGTACGAACTTTCACGAAGAAATTCACTGTATTAAGTATAGCATTTTGTTGAAAACGCTATTACACTTGCAATTATTGGTGCAAAACTCTAATGGCTATTTTTCCAAGAAGAGAAAAATAATAGGTCGTCGATCCGATAAAATAACATTACGCCGGTTATGCAAAGTTAACGCGTCAAATTTAATTCAATTATCTGTCATATCAGCACAAAACGATAAGTCGATCATTATTACTTCAGTTATTATACTTTAATCAATTGAAAGTAAAGTAAGTCTCATTGTAAATGTAAACAATAATCTTTGCAACGAATACAAAAACAACATTCAGGAAGACACAATATCGCCTAACTCTCCATTGCATACAGTCACTACCGCGTGCGTAACAGCTACCCCTACAAAGTGACGATGTCGTTAACATTAATTATCGATCAACACACGAAGATAAAACGCAACTTATACATCAAACCAAATTCTTATCTGACGCGGCGCACAATGTTTAGCTCTAATGAATCACTTGTATCTCAACAACTCTTTAATCTATTATGATACTTTTTCAAATGCATCTAAAAAATCATCAGAATTCTTTGCGCGTAAATGATATGCAATACATATAGTGCCGTTCGTCGCGCGTGGGACCGGGTCGCACCGGACACTGGTCTCGCTTACGTGACAATGTGAGACTTGCTTTCGAGTAGCTTCTCTTTAATAGTAAAATCATTTATTTATTAAGTATTTATTAAGAGGAAAGAGCTTAATTTAAAGTTTTTCTCGTTCCTTGCGTTTTATCGATCTCAGTAAACTATACCTATTGAATATTAACTATTTTATCGATGTTTTAAAGATGTAAAAAGGTTGATAATTTAATTACCTACGCGATGTATGCATACTCGAATATTTTGATTAAAAATTGAGATTTCTATCCATAGCACAAAAATGAAGGAATTCGTAATTCGGTTTTTATTGTAATTCCAACACAAGGCATTTTCTATTAGTTATTTTTAATTTTTTGTTCACTCCTCTTCTCCAACGATAACATTCAACCAAATTGCTATACTTGTAAGTTAAGTAAAAGTTGTTGTATCTCGAAATGCTAATTTGACTAGACAATAATAAAATCAATAAACATCGCTACGACGCTGCTAATGAACAATTTCAACCAATCGTGTTACACAACCTTCAAAGGGATAACGCAGTTGCGTAATGCAGTGCGTTACCGAAAAGACGTCGGTCAGAGGATAATTCATCTGCAAGTCCCATTATTTGACTACATCCATTCATAATTATAACCACCCAACTACGTCATAGCTCGCGATCCGGATCGTAAACGTAAAAAACGCGAGGCCTTCGCAGTTACCTGCGACACACTTTGATGTCGGACAAGGGGAGATTTTGTAACTGCCAATGGTAGCCCAATACCGAAAAGATAATTTCTACGATTTGCTGGAGCGTACATAATACTTAACCAAGATGAGTAAAGATCCCGGTATCCAGACATGCGTGGAAGCCCCTTGCGAAATGATGTAACGACACATGGTCGACCTTGAAACTTCATTCTTAATAACCTGGATCAGAATCGAGTTAAGCGTGTTGTAACGAATTTCGCGAACGAGAATCATTGACGTAGTATTGTCACATGTAATTCGGTTATTTTGACGTGTCGACGTTCACAATCAATTAAATGACATCGAGGATTTTCCAGATTTTTCACACTGTTTATTAACACTCATTTCGTTCTCAAAAGGTGGAAAACTTTCATTCGATTTACGCACGGTTCAGTGATGAAAGTATCAATATGTCCCAAGAGTATATCCGGCTGATGCTTGCTACGCACGTCATCGGTTACATAGCCTTACTCGCGGTCATTTAACCGAAACTGATGAAAATTACAATGAAATTTGAGTACGTAGAATTTCGCCTACAGACCGTGAATTCCGTGAGATAATCTAATACGAGTAGATGGAAATATATTTTAGTGCTCGTGAAATGTATCTCATCCATTACTGATATTTCTTGCGTAATGCCATGCGTGCATAACAATGTAAGGACAATCTATCGAACATCAAGCTATCGAGTTTAACTATATTTTTTTTTTAATTCTGTTATTTAGACTGAAAATGATTGTACACAAAACTTTGAATTACAACACGTGAAACTTGTTGTTATAAAATAGAGATGAAAGAAATGTATAAGGCACGATGGGGTGTATACGTTTTGAATACGATAATAAAATTAATAATAAAATTCGCACTTTAAAAATATGCCCATGTTAAAAAAAAAATTAAATGGCTTTTATCTCTATTTTCGTTTCGTAATAAATTTTAATCAAATTCTTGGAAAAGCAGCGCCAGGTTTTTACGTAAAATTTGCCCAGAATTGCTGTGTATTAACAAATTTTCGTTTATTATCCATCTTATAGTGAATTCCAAAAGTAATCGGCATGGGGCACAGTAAAAATAGAAATGAAAATAAGTATAATGTGCATACGACTATACAAGGCACATCGACAATATAAGTACTAAAAGCTTAAAGCATCAGTGATAAGGATAGACTACAAACGATTGCATTCCGTAGCACTCGGTATAATTAAATGGATATTCCCATCGTTTTTAAAATTTAATATTGTCATTAACTCAACGTATCTAAACATAATCGATGTTTACATTTAGGCATGAATGAAATTAAACGTTCTTTTGAGAAAATACGAGAAATCTTATATTACACAAAGTAATTTCTTCCGCGTAAAAATATCCTCATCCTGCTATATAGAAATCGTTCATCGACAATAGGCGAAATCTGTTTTCTTACACTCAAACAGAATAATAGACAGGTTGCAGTAATTCCAGTAATTGTAATTCCATGGCTACTCTTGATTCTTTTTAAATCTCTGTCTGCTTGTGCATCAATCTGGCTTTGCTCGAGATCAAGAGTTTCTAATACCTTTGGTATGTACAGTTACATATCCTTCCGGGAGCTAAAAACAAACATAAATCTACGACACGAAAACTCCCTTGCGTGCTATTCAAACGTTGTCATAAGCTTAATTCAGACACCTAAGCATCACCCGCGATCGTAAGTAATTTAATAATCGCAGTGAACGAGTGACATTTTAAAATTGCTAAAGGATTATCGAAACATTTACTAGATATGAAACGATCATTTAATATATACGTTACGTTTTTTGAATAGTGAGCAGAATTTATCGGGCGAAATAATGGTCAAAACGACAATCGTTAAAGAATTCAAACTAGAATTGTTCAAACTAGAGGTATGCGTTCAGTAGAAAAAGTTAGATACGATAAGACCGCGTCGCATATCTCTTTCGAAAGATCATTATTATACATTAAAAGTTTTTATACGAAATCCATTCCACATATATTCTTTTAATGTGCATGCAGTTGAAAAATAGCATTAATTTCAAAATTCGATTGAATTAATTAGAATCGAAATCGATTGACAAAATATTTCGAAAATACTTTAAATCTCAACTTGTCTAAACATCCTACTATCTCTATTTAATTAAAATTCTCGATAGCTGAATAACGAGGAATTAATTTAAAATTAATTTTATCGCGGAATCCGAATTTAAATGACTATACCGATTGATAAACAAGCTGCATCGAAAATAATTAAATATATTAAGAATATAAAGTCGAAAATGGCATTTTTGCCGACAAAATCTATTTTACAAAGGTGCACTATTTACAATGGAAGGAATAGTTGTAAGCAGAAGTGCAAGAGCGTAAAAAAGGAAGGTCCGGTTCTAGCTGGCTGGCGTGACTCATGTATGTACCCCACCGCCGAGGAATAGTGCGAGCTGCGACTGCCCCCAGCATCCCCAAAGGTAAGTATATAAGATTCGGCACTGCGAGTAAAAGCTCAGAGTGACGAGAAGTCGCAGTTGAGAACGGTGTTGTGCGCCGCGAAGAGAAAGTGTTTCAGGTGCGGAGGAGAGCAACACGAGTTGCCAAGAGTCAGACTGCCAGATACCATATAAATAAGACGTGTCAGCGTTCCTGAAAAAATATCGTCGCTATTGGAAGATCCATACAGAGGTTGGTCTTTTTTTATTCAATTTTGCATATTTTTTTTCTTTTGTATAATACTACGTATTATTGTAACGAGCCATTCAAATACGTGAAAGTTTTTTTATCTAATATAGCCTAATTTTTAATCGTATTTTCTTAGTAATTATGAAAAATTATCCCGTTTAATAGTTAAAACATCGTTTCTTTTGTTTTTTTAATTTTAGGAAAAAGTTTTTAAATTTATTTATCATTTTCATTCGCAGTTGTAAACAAATTAATGGTCTTAAAGTAATCTCGCGCAATCATGAATATCACATTGAAGATAACGATGATTGATAATGTAATCTTTGCAAAAGATTAATTAAATCATAATTGCAATAATTAAATAATAAATTGAGGCAAACGGAAGCTTCTTCCATTTCAACTTGGAAACAAAGATTCACTTTAGATCACATCTTACCAATAAGTTGGAACAATAGGCCCATGCGTTTTTACTGCGGTTCACCGGCTTCGCAACTTTCTCTTCGTCTCCATCCTCAAGATCTACATTACACATTGGGAGAAAAAAACTTTTAAAAACTCGATATTTATTTGACTAAACTCCTCAGAGTAGAACTTTTAAAATTCTTAATACTAGGTACACAGCGGCATGCCGAATTACGTTACAAGGTATCACAGCAAAGATCTCATATCTTTCGAGACTTTCTAAGAAAATGTAACTTACATAAGCATCGAAAAGGGTAAACAAGAAGTTCGTGTGAAAAAAGTACACGGAGAGACAATGAACGGCAAAAGGGAGGACGTGTATTGTGTATACACTGAGACCGCTTGCTTGACCACTTTCTCTAACTTCCTCTCACTTTCCTTCGTATCTACCTGTACAGCTTCCTCCCGCCTACCTTGAAACTACTACTGGCTTTTATTACGTCTTGCGTATATTCACAGCGTTCTGTTTTCTCCGTTTTCATTTCGTACATCGTATCGGACCCGATCTGTGCGTACCTCATTAGCGTGAGAATAAAAAAAACAGACGCATATTTGAGATGCAAAATTCCGATAAACGCTATTGAGATATAACTAAAAATTATTATGCTTCTTCGCTGTGAACCAACTCTAGTCGCGGGTAAAATTTAATTGCTCGGCATCGTTTGCTCTGCGAGAAAATCCGATATGAAGGAGAAAGGAGAGATGCACTTTCTCGCAGTTTCATTATTCAAAATTAATGGTGAAAACACCCGTGCGTATGACGCTTCGATTATCCTTCGCTTTTGCGTTGCCGTTTGATGATTCGTTTGCTTCGTTTCCCAATCGATCGATTGCGTAATCGACTAGTTTGACAATGTTAACTGATCTCTCTAATTGCGAATTTCGCTTTCGACGATGAAACATACTTAACGACGTGATAGTAATATCTGTAACACGAGCTTTGAACGCGTATTAATACACGGGATGTATAGAAGATTGTAACGGTTAGTTGTACACTTTCATTAACATAGTATCAGATAACGAATTGAAACGCTTCAGTTACGATTGATAGGTATCAACGTTTTAAATGTTTCAAGATATTTCACGCATTATAGCGAAGGCTATACAGTCTAGATAATAAAGTAACGGTCTCGAGGTAACAGAAGCATGACGATAATGTATTCGTAAAGCATCGCGTCTCGTTAAAGTAGCCTATTATTAATTCAGGCACAGTGAGTTTCTGATTAGTCAACAATATGATCGAAACGCTCTGCTATTGTCACGCCTACGTGCTTTTTTAGAAAAGCAATATTGAGGTCGCACAGTGAACTGGAAAGAGAGAACGAGAAAGACAGAGACATAAATAAATAGCTTCCGGTCTTCCTTATAAAAAATGGAGTTCGAAAAAGTAAGATGCGAAAACGTAAGGATATCTTGTTTATCCAAGCGTAAACAAGATCAAAGAAACAAATGAAAAAATAACGTCATTATGTGATCAGTTATGAGATGATGGACTAAAATAAGAAGAAAGTAAGAAACGAGAGAAAGTTGTGTTTTTGAGAGATGACCAGTCAGAAATTCTTTTTTCTCTCACATAACGGACAGCTCTAATTCAACCATGATTATATTTGCATCAAAGGAAATCCCATCCGTTAGACAACAATTGCACGAGTTCTGGATAATCAGCTATTATTACGGACCTTGTAATACATATTTGCAGAATCAAAATAGCAAACGACATTGAAACGTATTTCGTACTTCGTTGATTTTATGATTATGAGATTGTTTAATTTAGTCAATGACACACTGTTTAACCATTCCGTAAACTAAGCCTGAATATACAGCATACATTGGTAGTAATATTTATACATTTAGTACTAAATTTGTTTTGTAATCTTGTTTTACAGACAAGATGTGGTTAAGGTACATGGCATTAGTGTGCCTAATGGCACATGCTCTTGCGACGCAAGTATATCCATCTTCTTCGGGAAATCAAGAAAAACAGTATTCTTGGCAAGGATCAACTCCGGATCTTGTTGCATCTGCAAGCGACCCAAATGAAGCCTTCCACCCCTTAACTTTTGATGTTAATAAGCAACCACTTGATTCTTCAGCGGTAATTATAATTATATATTCTGCTAATATTTTTCACACGATACATAAAATCACTGCAATTAGTTTAACGACAATCAAGAAGAGGCTAATAGTTTCATTTTGAAATCTTTTAGGCTGAAACAGTGATCGATGATATCCTAGTATCTAATCGTCAAGGTCGTAACCTTGAGGGTTACGATGAAATTTATGCCGATCCTGAAGTAAAAAATGCTTTACAGATTGGAAATGATACTCTTGCACGTTCCTACATTCGTGACAAGTTGTGCTCTCTGGGTTTGATGAACGTAAGTATCATAAAATTTTTTTGTTTTTTTTTCTACTTAAATAAGAAAAGTATCTCTATGTATAAAAAAAATGTAATAAATTTTAAAGTGCGATGGTACTGAAGAGAGGCGTCCGTATTACTCACCGCACCGTGACATTCATCCACAAGAAGTCATTTACGCTCAACCCGTTACGATTAAACCTGTCGGTCGACCACTGCCAGCTATCCCAGTCAAACGTCCCGGTGGCTTTGGAGGTCCACCTAAACCTCCTGGTTTTGGCCACGGTCCAATCTATGCTGGACACGGAGGACCACCACCACCACCTTTCGCGGGACCCGGGGGTCCACCATTCATCAGTGGCCCACCACCGAGCTTTTCCGGACCTTACCCCGGTTACAAGAAACCTGGTGTCATCCATGGCTCCAAACCAGTGTACGAGTCTGGATTCGAGGGTGAAATTGATTACGAAGATAAGTTTATCGACAAAAAGCAAATAGTCGTCCAAGGATCCGGTATCCAGCAACACGTACACCATCACTACCACCACGGAGAAGGAGGAGCGAATAATGGACCAGTCATTGGACCTGGACCCATTGGCAACAATGGCTTCAACAACTTTGGTTACGGAAACGGCGGTGGCTCGTACAATGACTTTGACGAGTACAAGAAGAACTTCAAAGTCAAAAATCCATCGTCCAGCAATAGTCTGACCGGGGCTGCTTCTACCAACAACTACGCTAACAACTTTGGAACGTACGAGAAGCCCAAAACTGGAAAAGGTTTACCTCAACCTGGTAAACAACTTGGCTCTCCTGCGCTAGGAGCACACACTTTTGGTGGAAACAACCACTTTAATGGTAATGGTTTTGGATTTAACAATGGATTTGAATTCAACGACGGATTTGGCTCAAACGGATTCGATGACGGGATTTCAGGAAACAGCTACGATGACTGCATCTGCGTTCCTTACGATCAATGTGCCACTATTGATCAAGCTGGCCGCAAAGATGACCTCTTCTTGGCAATTGATCCACGTTCCGTTAACAAGAACATAGAGGCTGACAGCGAAGATGTTGTCGTTACGGATGGTAAGGGTAGCATGAGCGTACTTCGCGTAGCAAAGGGAACCAACGAAACTGAGGTGATTCAACAGAAGAAAAACGAAAATAACAAGACAACCGATGCATCGGTTACGAAAGAAAACAAAGGACGATCCGCCGAAGAAAAGAGAACTAAGAGAGATGTCAGTAAAACTGCCAACAATAAAGAACCAAAAGCGGAAAGCGTAAGTTACATGTAAAATATTCAAACGTTATAATCTTAGATTATCGACATATTTGAGGGTGATAGTATTTAACAAGTATTGAATAATTAAGAAAGCTTTGATAGTTTTTGTGACTATTTGTTGCACAAGCTTTTTTAAATATTTCAATCGTGTAATGTAACGTTTAGACGACGAAAACAAATGGTGTTGGTAACTACTTTAACATTACTTTGACATGACAATTCGAAATTCGCATTTTTCAATGTTTCTAGTTGATTCATCATAACCACTACGTACGTTAACTTTTTTGACATTTACCTAGATTTAACAGACAATCATGTATCAACTATGTGCTATAGTATATAAGGTGGAAAAATGTGAAGTAATTATAGATTTGCAATATTCACAAGATAGTAAACTCATGGATTTGAAGCCGAAAGAAAAGTAAACTAACTCATAGAAGTACATCAATCTGTATTGGAAGCATTTAAATTGGTATACATAGATATATTCGGGAACGAATTATACAAATTAGAACCATTAGAGTCACGTATACGAGGAGAAGGTCTTCGGAAATCATCGAATTGGTTGGTGTGTTGTGCGGTTATTCGGGACTCATCGCTCATGATAGTGACGTATACCGGACTTTGAAGATTGGCTAACCAAAGTCTTAACCAGTAGAAACCAATGAACTTGTCTCTCCAAAGTGGCTCTCTGACTCTCATTGCAGCGCCTTCTCGGTAACCACGGAGAATCCTCGAAGCTCAACCTTAAACCAACTTTCGGCGTCAGCTTCGGTCTACCTCAGGGTGGAGGCGGCTCCTATCCCGTCAATCCATACGGAGGAGATTCCTTCGTCAATCCTTATCCTGGCTACGGCGCCGGTAATCAAGGACTTAATCTCGGTCTCGTATCTGTCAATCCTCTCGTTGCTCTTCAGGTTACAAAAGATGACTATGGCGACAAAGTTATAAAGCCTTTCGTTAATCTTCACGTGACGCCTAATCAAGGGCTTGTTAATAAACTTAGCCACGTAATAGCCAATAAAAAGGAGGCTTTATTTGGAGGTCATAACTATGCCCCGAACTATTATCCAGGTGGACCACCGGTTTCGCATTATCCTGGACCTCACTATCCGAGTTACGGTCCACCTCAACCGATCCACCATGAGAAGCCTCACTATCATAACCATCACCATCAACATTATCATCATCAGAATCCGAACCACTACAATCCTCATTATTACGGAAACCGTCCCGGATATTATAATAGAGAAGGTTCAGATTACGACGAGGATTACGATTACTCAAATTTCGGCGACTATGATAATTACTATAGAAATGCACGCACCAATGTAACGTCTAACGATGCTCCAAAACGTCTTGAAAATAGTTTGACTCGTCAAAGAAATCAAAATGAAGCATCATCTTCGAAGGTCAACTTTCCCAATAGAAGAAAGCGTGATGTGCAGGAGGTAAGATTTTAAGGTCCAAAAGCTGCGTTAAAATCGTACAAGATCCAATAGAATCTACGGATTATACAGGAACTTCGATACAAGATAAATAAATCCTTTGTGCGGAAACATTTTCGATGACGACGACAACAGATGCATTTGAGACTGAGGAGAATCAGACGCCAGACAGATAACATTTTTATATGACTTTTTTCTACTACTCTATCCTCTCACGACTAATGATAGCCTAAGACAAGCTTTACTGATCCTCAGTACGATCGCATGCCAACAGCTTACTAGTTGTAGCTAATATTTTAATCGCTGTAGATACAAGCCTATGAAGGTTACAGCTATTCACAATTTAGCCACAAAAAAAACATTTAGACCATGAAATAAGTCTACGCATTTACTGACTTGAGATTTTAAATATTCTAGAGACACTTCGGTCGCCCACCAATCTGTGGACCTCAGCACGTCTGTTGCCGTCGCAACCAACTGTTCCACGGTTCGCACCGTCCCCGTCATGGACAATGCGGTGTTAGATACAGTCAAGGTATCGCTGGTCGTATCAAGACTCCAAGCTACATCGACGGAGACTCGGAGTTCGGCGAGTACCCCTGGCAGGTGGCCATCTTAAAGAAGGAACCCGGCGAAAAAGAAAGCGTCTACGTTTGCGGTGGTACCCTCATTTCCTCGCGCCACATCATCACCGCTGCTCACTGCATCAAGACGCACTCTGGTCGTGACCTCCGTGCTAGACTGGGCGAGTGGGACGTTAACCACGATGTTGAATTCTTCCCGTACATCGAACGCGACATCATCAGTGTGCTCGTTCACCCCGAGTTCTACGCCGGAACGCTCTACAACGACATCGCCATCCTGAAACTCGACTACGACGTCGACTTCGAGAAGAACCCGCACATCGCGCCAGCTTGCTTGCCCGAGTCATTCGATGACTTCGCTAACACTAGGTGAGAAATTTCTTCTCGACGATTTCTTCTACTTACTGTTTCTACGTTCTACGTATTATATTTCCCGTATTCGGACGAGACGTTACGCTGAACTTTAACCACAGATGCTGGACAACCGGTTGGGGCAAGGACGCTTTCGGCGACTTCGGCAAGTACCAGAACATCTTAAAGGAGGTCGACGTACCTGTGATCAGTAACCACGTGTGCGAAAACCAGATGCGTCGTACTCGTCTTGGACCGACTTTCAATCTTCATCCAGGATTTGTTTGCGCCGGTGGCGAGGAAGGCAAGGACGCGTGCAAAGGTGACGGTGGTGGTCCCATGGTATGCGAACGTCATGGAAAATGGCAATTGGCTGGAATTGTCTCGTGGGGAATTGGCTGTGGACAACCCGGAGTTCCCGGAGTATATTCGCGAGTTTCCTATTATCTTGATTGGATTCGTCAAATCATCGGCCACTGATCGATCTCTTCTATTCTAATTTTTCCATAAGTCATATTCGACGCATTTATTTATTTTCTTTCGGCTGAGCATAAACATCAGCACTTTTACCGCATCCGAATGATTGTTAAATTATATATTAATACGTGTCTTGATCTTTTCGAGTCTCATTATCGATTAATTCGACAAATCAATATGTTCGGTATGTTATAGTTATTATTTATTACGCATATTGTGCAGTATATGAATCCGTTTTACGTTTGTGATATTGTTGTTCACTTATCTTACACACGCTACAAAACATTTGAACACACATAAGTATTTATGAAACGATTATTGTAAATATATTATTATGTATCTTATATTTTATATATTCTGAACCCTATTGAATTGATAAGCTATGAAAATTCGAGTGTATTTTGCATTCGGATCGATGAGTAATGCATATTATGTGCAACTTTTTACTTTATAGTGAATAAATAAATTAAAAAATTTATTTAAAATATTACCGCAATTTTTACTCTTTCCCTTCGTGCTTTCCCAATTATAAAAATCGAACCTATTTATTGGTTTTAATCGATTATCAATATACTCGCGATATAAATTTCAATCCTATAATTATAATTTTTCGAAACAGACATTTTTTCGTCAACAGCGACGAACATTTCCAAAAGGCCATAAAAACGATCTTTAATTTTTAGCTTCGAATTTTCGTTTGCCTTATTACAATTGTTTACGAAGGTAGCTATAATAAACAAAGTAAATTTGCTTGTTTTTTTCAAAAATATTTTTACTTTAATCATTATGTAACAAAATTAATAAACAAGATGAAATTGACTATTTCAAATAAATCAATTCTATCATTTAAAAGGCTCAAAAAGTAATTTATAAACAATTTTAAACTTAATATAAATTAGAATCAGATCGACGAAATACAACAGACTAAAATGATTTAAGTATTTTTCTTATCATTTTGTTAAGATTAATCCAATTACGTACATAGACACGTACACACATTTACGTACTTACATTTTGAAAGACTTATCTTTGAAAAAGTAAAATAATAAAACTTTGCAAGCAATAATATGAAAAATTTTTTTATTGGCCTAAAATAGTATTTAAATATAAAAGCGCATAGATCTAAGATTCGTGGGAGATGAACAGCTGACACCTATTGTGCAAGTCACAAGTTTCAGTTGTAAGACTCGGAAGGTAAAAACGAAATTCAATCACGGTATACTGCCTAATGTCTACTGCTTTGGATGTGCTCTAGACTAGGCTCAACCAACGTGTACGAGAGGCGGCTTTTGTGTACATTTTCGAACATAACCTCACTCAAGTATCAATACATCGATGTATTTGTACCAATAAAAGAACAAATTAACGTTAATTTCAAATACAAGTGATCGTCAATCATGCCGTACAAATACATAGGAAAGACCACAGATTTTAAGGGAAAAACACTGTGGGAAATATTAGGAAATTTGAAAAACTTTGGCGTTGGAAGGATTGTCGGTAGAAATCGATTCCAAAGATATGACGAGCCTTGTTATTATAAAATTCTGAAAGTAGAAGCTCTACCTAATCCTGAAAATAATACAGTTTACGGTGTAAGTATAAAATTATTATGTTTTGCAACAAGTTAAGTGTAGCTGATCGTAATTATACGACGATATTTTTCTGTGCAGGACCAACGTAAAGTGATTGCTTTGGTTGAGAAAGTCTTCCGAGGCATTAAACAAGAAAAGCTTGTACAACTGGAATCCTCGACATACAAAACGGATCATTTTCTTGTACCCAAACATAAGGAAGCTGATTTTCTTAAAAAGGTTGAGACTAAAGTTAAAATTTTACCCAGAGAAATGGAATTCCCGCCTCTCTTGAAAGAAATAATAAAGAGTCAAATGAAAATAAACAATGTTTCGAACAAAGAGCCAAAAATGAAAATCAAATATAATAGCACTGGCTTGAAAACATATAGAGTAGCGGAAGAAGGTGAAACTCCAACAGAACCCGAGCCATCCATTGGTCTTGGAATCCCGGCATCTCCCAGTTTATATGCAAATATCAAAGAATAATTTATAAATAATTATTGAATAAATGTCATGCATTTAGATTTTAAGATTTGTACAGGTACATTGTTGTACAAGATCGATTTGAGATATTAAGAGAAATGTACGTTGTTTTGAAAATTGTTAGTAAACATTTATTAATAAACTAACAAAAATGTAATATTTACTTGCGAATCGACTCTACAGCTGGTTCTAACAAACCCTACTGTTTTTTGTTTTTTTTTTACTAATGTTTTAAGGTTACAATGTGAACATTCATTAATACTTTTCAATCAACAAATCTACTATTCAAAATTTCTAGAAATTAAAAAAATTCTCAATGCCAAGGTGTCCAAATACCTGTCCTAAAGTGCAAGAACAGCTAAGGCGCTTAGGTATCGGAACGATCATCATTATAAAAGAGTATCAATAAGTTTTAAAAATGATATCAATTCACATAATTTACCTTACACCTTTCAAAAGCACAACAACAACAACAACAACAAAAATCACAGCAGTCACAACAACAACAGCAAGTAAAAGAGGCAGCTCGAGAATCAGAAGAAAGCAATACCTACTACAATGAACCGTCAGTTGATCCTGAGGACAGCGAAGTACAGACCAGCGACGAGTTACCTAATTTATCTGGTTAGCTTCATCTACACTTCGTGAATTTTATTCGTTTAACGATATTTTCATTCGTTCAAGCTGTACGTGAACAAGCAGCAGCAGCCCAGCCATCCACTAGGTAAAAAAAAAACGATTGACTTAAATAATTAGTCTTTTCTAACTTTAACATATTTTAACGTGCATTCTATCAGTGGAACGGCTATAATAAGGAGTAAAAATTCAAGAATCCAGTCAAATCTACCAAGTCAGTACCGCACGTCGTACAGAAGCTTAGTCGGAACAGCGATAGTATCGAGCCACGGTGCCCATTCGTCACATTCCGCTGCAAGTAAGTAATGCACACGGGCGTGAATTGTTATTTAAACGATCCGTGAAGCGCAATGGAGTTCATGAAAAAAAAATAACGAAATACACTAGGGGTTCGAGAAAAAGCACCAACGAAGTCTCAACGAATGCAGGCTGCTTTGGACCAATATTATTTAAATAAAGGTTTAAACTACTTCGAAGATATTTGTTGCTGCTCGTTGGAATGTCTTTTGGCTCAAGCTGTGAAAGACAAATTTATATGGTCTACTGTAACGTCGTTGGTTTTTTGTGCCTTCGGTATTAAGTTATGTTGTGAGCTCGACGGTTGGACAATACCTAATTCTTTCTTTTGACGCATTTTTTTTAATCCAACGACGGAGTCTCCCCAGTCTCGCGTTTCCTGCAATTTGCAGCGGTTTCCTGTGATCGATATCTCTTTCGATCTTCGTTATGGAAGACAATGGTCGAAGAAAATTCGATTAGCGTTATGCGTGCAGTTTTTCTCGCCGACATTTATTTTACAAACGTAGTATACCTACGTTTCATTGAGATAAATAGTAGCGTATAAAATGGTAGCATGTAAAACGAATTCAAATGCGGGATTTTATTTCAAATTGAATGTCATCAAACTGACAAAATTCACTATTGTTTATACTGACGTTATTTTATCTTCTGAATTAGTCAACTGTGCACTGTTAAGCAAAGCGAAGATTAAATTAATGGTATAATGCAGTGAATATTCGCTATTACAGTGCGCTGTTTTGTACAGCAAGTGTTTACTGTTAAATTAAGAAACGTCTGACGTGTATACTTAATTAGGGAAAATTTTTCGAATTAAAATTTATTCTTAACGAATTCAAGAATATACGATTATTATCACAGACTGTAACTTGATAACAATTTATCAACACTGCAAACAAATGAAAATATTGACGTTACAAAATTATTCATGAATTTTAAAGAATCGAATTCAGGAAAAAAAGGAAAATTGAATTTATTTTTTTTAAGACATAGGCATTTATAAGCAAAAATTGTAAGTATTTACATTATTTCTAATCCAAAAAGCGCAGATCGACGCAGTGTACTTTAACTATTCTACTGATAGTGTATATTCAGTAATATCGTGTACCGAAAACAAAATTTGTTATATTTAAGAAAATGTATATTAAAAGTTGCTTCGGGAAAGAAGAACATATCTATTTTAATAAAATAACAATATATTTGCTTTAACAAATATTTATTTAAAACTGAAATTGTTTTCACTAAAAATTTACCTACTGTAAAAATATACAAGTTTTCTCCAATACATTTAATAACTTTTGGAAAATAAAAAAATGTATTTATTTAAATGTAATATGCAACGATTGAGTAAATAATTATGAAAATTTGAATTTTGTTTTAAATTCTGCACAAATTTCAAGTAAACAGTGAATATATATATTTAAATAAATATAATAGTTGTAGATTACTGTAAATAGTTTCCTACGACTACCCAAAGAAATTTTTCTCTTATTCTAATAATCTTCTTAGTATAGTTTCACCATTCCGACTTTTACTAATAATACAAACAGTGAATTGTATGACTATTTCAATTTTTAAAAAGTAATTTTTCGTCATTTCGCAAAGCTTCAATAATCAAACAAAGATAATTATACATCTCGAACTTTTTTTTCTAACACACATTACAATATAAACGATTTGAATAAAAAGAGAGGAATGATCAGACGAGCTCGATTTATTATAATTAAATTCATATTTTCCGTTATAAAGAAAGTACTTTTTGTTTATTCTATCGAGCAAGTTACGGCGCGAATTTAAATTTTTAATTGGTTTTCATTGACCCCCTTAACGCGCAACCGTTACGGATTTTACAACGTTCAGTCTAAAAGAGAATACTACTTTCGCATCGCATAAAGTTGAAGACTCAATCAAAAGGCTCGCGTTCGCAATAGTCTTCTCTTCCTTGTGTAAAACTCGATGAGGCAAACGAGCACCAGAATAATTCCCAAGAGAAAAAGAGACACGGTGTAGAGCAGCATCGATTGCAATGTATTCGCGGCTTCGATTCTCTCTCTCGAAGCTACAACTCTGAAAGAAATATCGTTCTGCCAATCGCGGGTACCATTTCTATGCCGAATTCCTAAGTCTCGAACTTTTCTCGAGTGACCGGACGGGCAGTTCAAAGCGCAATCCTCGCCGCTGAGACAAGCGGTCACTTTGACACTGAGTACCATCTCGTCGGTTTCCAACATATTTTCGAACATGAACGCTTTGAAAAGTAGGTAACTCTCGAGGGAACCGGCTCGGTATTGCTCTCCGGTGGAGATTTCTCGTACCTGAGGATTGAGACAGCCATCGAAGTCCAAAATCCACAAGCTACTCATGATCTTCTTCCGCTGGCGTTTTTCCACGAAGTGCACTGTTACTTCGCTTATCTTCGAGTAGTTCCAGCCTAGAAATATAAATAAATCGGTTTATCTCGAATCGTAAAATTATTGATTCACGGGAAAAGCAGAGAGCTATGAATGTGTATATATAAATATATGGGAAATAGGTGAGAACGTATATAATAAATTTAAATGCGCACCAGTCGAAAGACATAAAGAATCAATAATATATATATCTGCCTACCATCTCCTTCACGGACCGCAGCTCTGAGTAGTATCTCCTCTCCCAGCAGTAGCGTTCCGCCCGACTCGATCTTCGCATCGAAGACGTGCTGCTCGGGGTTACCGGCACCCAGGCTTTTCCTATATAGAGCGATGTCCGTCTCGAAGGCGCTTTTATGACCACCGGTTGCCACTCTAGGTGCCATTCTCGCAGTGCTAAAAGTTAGCCAAGCGCGTCCGACTCCTCGATATTAATATTATACAAAATCCTTTCTTACGCATTCAATCAACTCGTATAGTATCGCACACTTACGTATCGATGCTTTTCACATTTATGCGTCGCGTGTGAGAAACAATTCGCTCCTGCATTCTGCACTGAAGCGTCAGTTTCAGATCGTCTTTGAGCCTGAGTCCGGGAATCGTTGGGAATCTCAGGCTTAGGCAGTAGTATCTGTCGGAATTGGTAGAACAGTCGATCACACCGCAATTCCAGAAATCGGCTTTGCCGAAATCGATTCGGTATTCGCTCTTGAACTGAACGATCTTGCAGGAGCCGTTGCTCGCGTTCTCGATAACCGGACGGTCCGAGTCCTTTGGTGGAGATAACGAGGCTCTGCAATTATCCAATAAATCGGCTTTTGAACTGTGATATATACCGATCGCGTGTTCTCGCGATATATCGCGAAGCATATTTTAACGCGACGCGAGGCTGCTTGATTATGCGATACGCTTATTAAGGAACGTCGATTCATTTTTTATTACCGATTTGAATAATGACCACTAGTTATCTCACCTGAAGTAAAGCTCTTCCGCGGTGTTCTGGCAAGACATGTCGTTGATCTGAACCTGCCCAGCAAAAGGATCCGCAAGGATTTCATTATTCTGCCTTTGATCCGCGTTTCCTCTACCGATCGTGTAGACCGAATGGAAATCGGCAGCGTTCTTAGCGAAGGGAGCTTCGAGTCTCAATGCCGGCTGAGCATTCAAAGTAGTGGCTACGTCCGCTGAACTTACTGGAATTCTAGCTCGGTTGTCGATCACCTCCGGCAGAACAAAACCTGGCGATTCAGGTGGCAGATAGAACTTCTGGGCTGCTCGAAAATTCGGATAATTTACGAGGATCGGTTGGATTCCAACTCCAAGACACACTGGCAGAAGAATTATGACCTACTTTAAATGATAGGTAAACTTGACATTCTTTTTTTATTTTTTTTCATTTTTTTCTTAATATTTTATTCGTAAATGCAATAAAAGAATCACCACCTTGAAACACAGTATTGATCGAACCTGCCACATGATTGCAGACGTAAACTCATCCATGGACTGTAGCCCCGAAACATTTCGCCCGAGGCTTTTAAAGCTTCCTAAAAACAAGATGTATCATTGTCCTATACTCGCACCCGCAGAAAGAGGTTCAGAGAGAGAGAGAGAGAGAGAGAGAGAAGTTAATCAGAAAAAAATCACCTCGTGTCCAGAGTGTTGATCGGCTACTTAGCATAAAACAGCGGACTATATGAGTAACGCAGGCCATTAGCGATAGCGAGTCTTTTATGCTTCTCCGAGTCGATTGATTTAGGTCAAAGGAGTTTTTTTATCGACTCGAAGTGCCAATCGTTGGAAGCAAAGGACTGTTGTTATCGCTGACCAGGTCAGTCGTGTAGTCCCGCGCACTTCTTTTGTGACTGGCGAATGTCGCGGATCGAATTCTAATTTTGGCATTCGAGACCAAACAGAACTTTTGAATGCTTCCTGAATTCTCTCTCTCTTTTTCTCTCTCTCCCTTCACAGGAATATTCATGAAATACACGCGAAACGCTTAAAAAGAAAAGACTTACAAGATTAATACTTTAGTCTGCTCTTTTTTTTTGTAGAACCGTTAAATTACAAAACCGTTCCATAGCCTTGCCCACAATCTCACTCATAATTGCCCTCGTAAGTACTCACACCCAAGTCGCAAAAAATCCCTTCAATCTCCGCACGCGAGCCAATAATATTGTGCTCAGAGAGCCGCAACGGTATGCGTACATAGAGTAAGTGCGCTATTATATACATGAGCATTGTGCATCGGAAGCCGTTAGCCGCTCACATGCATTATCATATAATCCACGGGGCATATAAGGAGTCGATCGCAATGTCGCGATCTACATCGACTTGACTATATTTTCGGCTCTGGATCATCCAAAGCGGAAACGTTGCTGCAGAGACTAGATATAGTCACCCCTGCAACGAAGCGTGAAGCGCCGCGTGCCTCCTGCGCGTCGAATGGTACTTCCTTATCTTCTTTCTCTCTTTATCCTTTCCTTAGTAGAAGTGATGTTTATATATATATACGCACAGCTTCGATTCGAGTCAGTGAATTGAGCTGATGCAGCTGCGGATTGACGAGGGCTTTTTTCAATTCTGCGAGTGCGCTATTTGCTATACGAAGGTACGCTCCTGTATAAGGCAGCTTTATGACTTCATTATATAGCTCTTTGTACACGCCGGACGAAATCTTTCGTGTTTCTATAGATTTACACCTGAATTCTATATGGCGTCCGGTAGTCGAGCTTTGTTACTCTCTACGATGCAGATTAAGCTTGCGAATTGTGTGTACAAACTAACAGGATGAATTTTTCAAGGAAACTTGCTTGAACTGCATGCTTTTTCCTTCGAGATACACTGTAATGTACTGGTCAATGAAAGTTCGCTTATGTACACATAACTGACTTTTTTTTATCGGCCGCAATGCATCGCGGCTGATTATACTGTTGAATTAAAATGCAAGAGAGAGAGAGAGAGAGAGAGAGAGAAATAGTACCGTACACGTATACTCGCATAGAAGATTTAACTCGAAGATATTACTCTAATTAAAATAAACGCGAACCGCGCACCAGCCTTTATATTCAAACGCCCGTAAAAAGTAGCCGCTAAATCGAAAGCGAGCACTGAGAAATGTTTGCGTTAAAAAAAATACTAATACAATCATCACGCGCCACTGAGAAAAAGCCTATCGAAAAGCTCAATCTGCCGTGTAGAAGCGATTTCGCATCTCGATGGAGGTAGCTCAATCAGCAGCAACTTGTATATATACACACTCTCACATTATGTATATATATATATGTGTGTGTGTGTGTGTGTGTGTTACATCTATATAGATACTTGTGCTCGCACTATTGCGGAGGTCGGTGAAATTGGCTACAGCGGCGGTGGCCGTAACACTGCAGCTGCCGCTAACGGACAATTATATCGATGCGCGATCTCGCTTCGTCTAATCGTCTTATGGCATATAGCCTTGCCTAAGGTCGGCGCTCGCGGTCAGCCACCTTCTAAGAGCACAGCTGCGCCTATGCATAACGGCTATGATACGCGGCGTTGATTTGACGCGGCCGAGCATCACCTATAATATACAAGAAGAACATTGTTATTACAATAGCGCATGGTATATAGAACAGTTAAATCACGATGAAATTATGAAATATTTATGGCTTTGCGTGGCCGGCAACGATGCTAATTTTACATTTCGCCGTTTCACTCGACGAACGCATCGCTGTATTGCATCGAGATTTAAAACGATTTTGACAAACTAACGATTTCATCACCAATGTCGAAATATTATTTTCTAACGCACTCTCTCTTTCTTTAGTGTATGCTTTAGATGGCCGATCAGTGCACTAGAAAATATATGCATATTGAAACAACTGAACGTGAAAGAACACATTACCGTATTGAATCTTGTAACGATTACGAGCAGAGGTATGCATGTACAAATGTATGGTAAACTATCGATAATGTAAAAAAGTAACCGATACTGTTCTTTATAGATTGTGATAAATTTGAAAAGTACGGATGCATCGTTGTACTATCCACTTGACTAAATTGTGAATATTCACTGAACAAAATAGCGAATCTCCTTAAGATAGTGATAAAGTATTTTTCCGCGTAACCGATCGAGATTACTACTATTCCAAGTGAAGCGATTTCAACCAGAGATCAATAATGTTATAACGATATATAAATTAAATATCTTATTTATTAAAGCTTATAATGGAGCTATTATCAAAGCTAATATAGAAATGCTGCTGCTGTCAAAATTTATTACCATGTTTATTCCTCCAAACGCATTAATCTTGATCGCATCTAATAAATCGTTAGACACGATTTTAATAGCATGCTTATCAAGAAATTAAAGAAACTACAAAAACGTGTACTTTATTGCCAACATTGTATCGCTCGATCAGCGTACACTGTACATGCATATCTTAAAATCGTTATAAATGAACAAGTATGACCGCAAAACTCCTTTTAATGCTGAACCTTTATAAGCTATGAAAAAAGACAAATACACGTATTGCATTTATTTTCGAAAAATATACTTTAAACGATAACAACTTCTCGGAAGAATTTTTCCATTACAATTTTTCAATTGATTGATTATCGGGTAAATGATTCTATGCGCATGATAAGTGACGAGTTCGCAGAGGTATTCGAGTTTATAGTACGAAACTGGATCTTTTGTCATTTATTATTGCTATATTATCAATCTCAATCTGCAACATTAGAAGTTTGCACAGGCTTTTGTATGCGTAACACTGGTAGGGAAATATAAATATTCCGCGATAGGCCAATGCGCGCGAAAAATCTTTTTCGTATAACTTTCTGAAAATCCTTCAATATTCGCTTTATGAAGTGGTTCGAAACCTATAAATATTTTGTAGCGTACTGCATAGTTTCCTTTAATAGTTCTCTTTCTACTTGGCCGCAAAAGATGATCAATATTTTCAAAAGCTTCAACAACAAAGTGTACGAAATGAGTGAAAACATTCGTGTAGAACACACAATTGGGTGGAATTGAGCAAAAGAGTGACGTATTATTTTAACGTTTGAGATTCGCGCTAATCGATAAACATAACTCGTATTGATTTGGAAATTTATGGCAACCAATATCGATACATTTGAAATTAATTTGGTAAAATTCTATGAAATTAAGCGATAACAGCGAGTCTTTGATTACTATTAATGCGGAACGTAACGTAGATCGTAGTACCTAATCGAATCTTATTTGCGCAATTACATGGATCGATACGACATATAATTTCAGACTTCATAAATTCCTTTTGCAAAGTGAATCATGAAAACCAGAACGAAGCCGGATTTTTTCAATTCTTCGTTATGTTATACTCTATAATTTATAGTCATTCATCAAAGACTGCTGTACTATACTGCTATACTGTGCAAGGTTTACGCGTGAAATTAAATCTAATATTTTTGTAACCCAATAGTTTGCAAATCACTTATTGTGTCTATATACAAATCCACTGTTCTGCGTCAACCAACTAGCGATCAAATGTGATCTGCTGGAATTTTTCCAATTTAAACGTAATCAATGAAAAAAATTATTTTTAAATTTCATCAATAAAAGTAACGTAATTTTTACAATTTTGACCCCAAACAACCGTGGCAAAAC
Organism: Apocrypta bakeri; assembly: GCA_018906985.1. NCBI lineage: Eukaryota > Metazoa > Arthropoda > Insecta > Hymenoptera > Pteromalidae > Apocrypta > Apocrypta bakeri. The sequence continues at coordinate 14,368,551 of JACCIA010000001.1, forward strand.
GATAATGCTTGTACTAACATTTTTACTTAACTAGAAAGTTTTAAGAAACTAGAGAAGTACAGTCTGACACACATGTTCTTGAGAAAAATCTTTCATCTTCCAGGTACCCATTTTTCTCGGACGGAAGTGAATCTGCAGCTATGTTTACACAGAAAATCGTGAAAGATTTTTCAGAAACGTGAATGCCGCAAATACAAAAGAATTAATTGTTTCATTACTAACTGTTCGCTTCTGTTTTCATAGTCATTTTATAATAGTATACAACACACGCTTGGCCAATTACTAATTGACGCTAATTAAAAAAGGTCGAGACGATGAATTTTTTTAATAAACTTTTAAAAAGTTATCGCTCCCGTAATATATTTATTTTATACGCGCATTCTTAAAAAGTGCTCGCTTATACCGTTGAACAATCATTTCTCGGAGAGCCGAGTTAGTTAACTATAAATTTTCCTTGAGTAAACATTCTACTGCAAGAATCATTTTAGACATTTCTAATAAACTCTTGAATCGCTTTCTGTCCCGTGGTATCTTGTACACAACAGAAAAACTAGATTAAAACCTTGTTGAAAAAAAAAAAAAAATCCTAGTACCGTTTGCAGCTCCAGGCAGCAATATAAAAAAGACTCATAATAACGTTGTGTGAAATCGAATCTTATTTAACAGACTCATTTGCTCGGATGTTCTAAGAGATACTCTATTACGACAGAGGGCAGTTAGCGTCGGCAATAAAAGTGCTTTTTCCCGCTTTTTCCGATCAGCTGTACGCGCTGCACTACTATTATGATATCCCTTTTAGCTGCAAAAAAAAAATACAAAAAAATTCGCGTAACCGCGCGTACTTTGAGTAAGTAACAGAACACGTCATTAACTTTCCAATCTTTCCGTATGAAATATCAACGGGCAGCTCTCGTACGAGCTTCGTGAAAAAAAAAAAAATGTTCACGTGTAAAAGTAGCGTAATACGTACAAATAAGTGTAGACGCGCTGCGAGGTGTACATTAAAAAAACAAACAAATATGAAGTGCAAGTCGACGATTAAAACGAGTGGCGGCGGCGGTGGCGGCGGTGGCGGCGGTAGCGGCATTGACCCACAATTAGACTCGAAGCGGAAAAGTCAGTAACCGCTTAACTCATTCGCCTGTTATACATATCGGAATCAGAGTGCGTTTCTTGATTCCACGGCGACCCCTGGACCGGAATGCCTTGTCCAGAATGCATGTATATAGTGTTAGCCGCTGTAGGTATATACATACGCATGCAAGGGGAAGCAGTAGCAGCAGTTGGGCCTCGTGAGAAAATTATTATAGAGTCCGTTTGCCATGCAGCAAAAGGATAGTAATTAAGCTTGCAAATACTCATACTTAGCTACCGGACGATTCATATTTATGCGATGCGCGCTTGTTATAAAAATAAGTTAACGGCCTCGCGCGTACCTAATTTTTTTTTTCTTCGTACTTTGGCTAACGTTGTTGTGTGTTTATACTGGCCGCAGATAAGCCAAATGGAAATTTATTGTTACAGTTATAGAAGAAGACTTTTTGCCCGTAAGTCAGCTTAAGTTTATGTGCAGACGCGTGCAATGTTATACATATACAATATATATATAAATTTAAACGAACCAAGTTCTTGGAAGAGAAGAGAAGAGAAGCGAAGCACGGGAGGGACGAGGTCGTTAGCATTACGTTGCATTAGGTAATAATTTGAGGAAGCTGAAAAGGCATTTTCCCGGCCAGGCACCCCATAATAACTATATTGAAAAGCGCATGTCGCAGCGGCTACGAAAGAAAGGAGTCGAAACTAGGCGAAGCGTGAAAGAGCATCAGGTGCGCGCGCGCGACGAGGACAGGGCAGTGAAGGGTGACCAAAAAATCCTTTCGTTAACTGTGTCAAAAGATAATTACAGACCAGGAGGGGAGAAGCTAGCTTCCTCCATAGAGATGAAAAATTCAGTGATTCGGCGAAAAGTAGCTCGAAAGAAAGAGAGAGAGAATCGGGCTCCGGTATAAGGAAGTCGATTCCCTCTCTTTCTTTACGTCGTCTCTCTCTCTCTCTCTCTCTCTCTCTGTCTCTCTGTCTCTCTTTCTCTTTCGCGAGGCTGGTCGTTAGCCGAGGCACGGGCCATGCATTAACAGTACTCTCCGGATGATTCCCGTGCCGTGCTTTCCCTCCTTCGCCTCCTGGGGCGAAGCTGATGCTGCTGCCGCCGCTGCTGCCGCTGTTGCTGCTGTTGTTGCTTCTGCTGCTGCTGTTCGGGGAGAGGGGATCGCTCGCTGCGCTCGGCTGGCCCTCGAGCTGAGTTGCGTCGAGTTCTGCAGCCGGGCCCGGCAGTCCGCCGGTGAACTCCATCGAAATTACTCGCGTCAAGCTGTCTCTTACTGCTCTTTTTCACCGGTGCTTTTTTCCTCCGACAGAAGTCAAGAGAGATTCGTAAACGCGTTGCTCGCCAGTGGGAAGGAAGCGTGCGGGCAAGTGATATTGACTATCGATCGCCGAAATGTGGAGGATATTGCTCGCCGCCTATTGCACGGTGAGTGCAGCTTTTTTATATTTTCAAAAATTCACCCGCCAAATTTCAATCGTCCCGCGCTCGCTATCGAACGAATACTATGTCTTGCTTGCTCTCTTATATATATATATTTATTTATATTTATTTAACCATTATTCTTTACCTTCGGAGTAATAGCTCAATTTAAAAGGGATTCCGATTGAACATACAAGATTCAGTATATATATATATATATATATATATATATATAAACTTTCTGGCCTTTGCTCGATCTAACTGTGCAAAATTGGTTCAATCTCGAGAAAATTACAGCTGCGAGCGGTGCGCGCTTAATACTTACAAAGCCGCGCAGACAAGCGAAAGAGAAAGAAATAGAGAGAGAGAAAGAGAGAGAGAGAGATGAAAAGAATGCCTACTTACCGCTTCACGTACAATTAAACGATAAATCTATTCATTTGGTCGCTGAATTTTCCACGTCCCCCTGACACTGTTCTATCTTTTCTCTTTTTCGCAATTATATATAACATTTTGCATGCATATAGAAACCGACACTTATGCAGGGAACTCTCGACGGTGACACAAAAAAAGTCTCTTGCACCCCTCTACTGCCGTTATATGCGAGCGCTAACAGTTATAACGCGTGTAAAATCGTCCAACAGCCAGCGGTCACTTTTACGCGAGTGCGCGCGCGCGCGCGCATGTGTGCGCTCATCTCTTTCTCTCATTCTCGCGGAAAAAATAACAGCCGGACATAGTAGTCGGTATACAAGCAACTCGACGGTTCTTCTCTTTAACCGCTTCACCAAATATAATTCGGAGGTCCTCGTTTTCCGTTATACGCGCGATTACAGCGAGATGTCTCCGTTATATATACATTTATGCACAGAGACGCGATTCACGCGTGATCGAGCATAAAGCGAATATTTACCGCAATTTGCGCGAAGCAAAGTCGAACGCATTGTAGGATAATATATATTGTGCAGTGCGTGAAATTCTATTGCCGTCCTATGTCCATCGAGGCTATGTTTTTTCCGACTATGCGTGTGTGTATAGACGCACACTCACACAGACATATATGCATATGGACCTAATACTTTTCATTGTACAGAGCAGCAAACGCACCGTTAGCCGTGACCGTGCGGCGATAAGTGTTTTGACAGAAGCGGCTTTATTTTGCAAATGAGAGAGAGTACGTGCGTTTATCCTTCGGCGTTCTCGCCACCTGTCTGTCAATGACTTCTTGTTATATATGTAGAGTTGTTGCTGTATTTAAGAGAAAAGATAAATTCCATTTCCTTTGCGGTATAATCTCTTCTAGGATTCGTTTCTCACCCTATCTCCTATACAGTTTCTTCTTGCTGCTAGTTTAGCGACCTTCGGGCAAGGAAAAAAAAAGCAAGAGAGAGAGAGAGAGAGAGAGAGAGAGAGAGACAGAGAGAGGAAAAAAGGGGCTGGGAATATAATTGTCAGCACTTCAGTGCCAGCTTCTAGAAAAATTTCTTCGAGGTCTACGACCCGTTGAAGAGGATGAGACAACGAAAGAGATGGAGAGACATTTATTATCAGTGTATAAACACTGTTGACGACTGGTTGATGGATATTTGCTTATAAACGCTGGCGCGATCGATTATAACCATAAAACAATAAACCTTTTAATATTCATAACAGTATTATCAAAGATAAATCTTGTCTCTCTATGTGCACAAGGATGAAAATCGAAATTACTTCCTCCTCGGAATGTATTCCAAAATAAATTATACCGTACATACAAAACAACGAGTTGCTCCTACTCGATACCTCGTAACCCAGTATATATACGTTATATCTGCATTTGTCACATAGCAGCGTGTCGTGGCGCGTGCGCTTCGGGACATTACGTATTTTATCGCGAGAAAACATGCGGCCGGTACTCGTGCGCACAGCGGAGTACTTTTTTCGGACCCGCGGCTATTGGTAGATTTTCTCTGCGCAGAATATAACTGCCTATACGGACTAAGATCGAGAGAGAGAGAGAGAGAGAGAGAGAGAGATAACTCCGCGACAGGGAGAGCAACAGAGCGTCACTCGGCACCGTTAGTCGCGCACGCACATGGCCCGTCGAGTACTCGACTTCGAGTCTAAGTACCGATGTACACAGATGCCAATGTTCCCATATACCTGAGATAGCAGCAAGAGACAGAGCAATTAATGGCGCGCTGCAGAGAGACACGTGCCGCTCGCGTGTCGCCAAGTAATTATTCACGCCGCGGTACAGATAGATATTATGCATCACGTGTTCTCGTATACCTTGTCTTCTCGCGGTTTCGACAAATACTCGCTCCTCTCATTCCATCCGCGCTGTGTGCTCGCTTTTCGATACGGCAACCTTAATAGTCACGTGGAGTCCATAACTGTACAAAGGGGCTACTTATATTCGGATGAAAGTCTTCTTGCTCTGATATTATTAGATCTGTGCGTTGTATACGCGATCGCTGCGGTCAAGCTAATTAATACAGCGCTCCTTGGCCACACCTCTCGCTGCGATTAATCCTAACTGGTGAACGTGATTCATCGTTTGTTGCGTGTATATGTATATGTGTATATATATATATATATAACGTATCGTCGATACAGGTATCTGTATACACCTATATATATTTATAAGAGACTATAAAGCTCGGCTCGAAAACTAAATTTAAAGACCTTTCCTCGAGTCATTCTTTTAAAAGAAGAGCGAAAGAGCTGCCGAGATTCAGAGCCATAATCCAATGAATCCAAAGCTAATCTTGATGAAATCGGCAATTAACGATAGCGCCGTGCGCACGTGTATATACGCCGGACTATTAACGAGTCGCTCCGATAGCGGTAATTAACGAGTGTGCGCTGATACATAGACGAAAAAGAAGCATCGCTGTATTCTCCGGAAGTATACACACATCTATATACATATATATATATATACGTAATATAGATGAACATCGCATCGCGTATACAGAGTTGATTATCATCCCCCTCTGCCGATAGAAAACTGCACGGCACATCCAGCTTGTTAGCATAATTTTCGATGAGCTCGATAATACATGCCCGTGTACGTGCTGAAAAGCGTTGCATAATTATCCCGTATACGACGTATAATACAGCTATTTAGATATGGTAAAATGCTGTTTCGAGTTGCACAGCGCATACTTAGACTCGTTTCGTCGAAGTAGGTGATTCCGCGGCAGCGCATCGATAACAGTTATAGCTGCGCCGATCGACCCAAATGAGAAAATGAAAAAATAAAACAGTATACAGTTCGGTCTATGCTCGTCTAATTGCACCCCTACTGTTTTGATGTATGTATATACGCGAGCGGCAACTCGCGGCGGCAGAACCGTCGAAGCGTGCGTACTCGATAACTCTACTTTTTTTTCTTTGCCTGGCCAATGATATACTAGCCATTCGTGTCCTCCGTAATATATGTGCGTGTGCGCGATCACTACTATGTGTATACATATATAGATGTATAATATATATATCGTCGCGTATGTAAATCAGGTCGCGGCGACTGTTGCGCAAGACTACGAGGTGTCGGACATCCAGTGCAGCGGCATTAGTTCGACTGCGGACCTGTTGACCGCTAAGATCAGGAGACCGATCGGCTTCAGAGGTGGTCCTTTATTCGCCGATGACAGAGCGGCTGATCCTTTGACGGATATTAACTGTCAGATTAGACCGGATCCTAACGATCCGCAAGAGGACAACTACTTCCTCAAAGTAACGGACTTTACGCGCTGTGGCATACTCAAGCGCAATGTGAGTATACTTTCGTAAAGCATATAATACACATATATGTGACTTTGCGTCCTACTTATCGAAATTATTACTTGTTCTGCCATTTCAAGTCGAAAAGAAAATAGCACTCGCGTTCGTCTCGTATACGTCCATCACTTTTTTTCACTGGAAATTATTCAAATTTACTCGAAAAGAATATTTTTACTCCTGAGCGGAGTCGATGAGTTCATGTAAGATAGGCAGATTTAATTTTATAATATATGACACTAAAACTTCGTATTTAATACACATTACCGTTGATGTTAGAGTTTTTCGCTGTTAATCACCGATTCACGAGGATAATTTTTTAAATTGTTGAAATAAAAAATCACTTTCGGCGCAAGTCAACTATTGCTATTTGAGCAATTAAGAATTATAGCACAGTTCGTACAAATGACACTTGACATGCCTAATTTTGGAGTAAAAAAAAATTCGTTTTGATTAAAAAATCTTTATAAGTTTTAATCTTCTTTTCCTTCAATCAAGTGAGTAATATGAGTAATAATCCTCCCTTTCCCCTAAAAAGTGTCGTTTCACTTTACCGATCTTTCCGATACAGATATTCGACTTGGCACTTTTCTCGTACATTCATTAAAAATCAAAATGGTTTAATTCCTTGCTAATTCAACGACAACTTCGACTTTTCAAAGGGTTTCATTCACTTGAGAATATGGTTTCCTGCTTTTCCCGGCGTTGTTATGCTTGCTGACCAAGAATTGATTCTAATGTGCCGTCCTCCTGAGCCGACGCTCTTGCGCCACAAAGCCGCGGGCTTCGCCGGCACTTTGTAAGTATATACACACTTATAATACACATGTAGTGCAGAGAACAGGCGTATAACAGTTTACCGCGTTCGTTGTATGCCGCTACCTGCTTCGAGCAAACATTATACGCAAGTGTGCCGCGATAAGTTCATTAAACAAACTAATTTATTCATTTGATACCGTTGGGAGTTTTTTTTTTATTATGTATTATTTTAAATTTACTTTCGCCTTCTCGTTCATTGAAGGGATTACCTTATCACACTATCTTAATCTGAAATAGTAAAAAGTCGTTATTTGTTGTAATTTGGTAACTATATTTAAATAGCGGATATTTTCTCTTTGGGGGGGCGAGACACGTTTCAAATGCAAATTACTAAATGCTATTGACAATAATTTGAAATATTTGTAACAATGCAGTTGTGATCTAGACTTGTTTTAATTAGAGCTAGTTACAACGGATAGTTGAAAATTCACTCGGCGTGGTATTCAAAGTCAGCCAATGGATAGATTGAGCTGAAAATTCATATTGAAAGGACTACAGCAAGAGTTTAGCTACCAATTTTGAGCTCATTTATCGGTTGACTTTGAATCCTAGGGTGAGTGAATTGTCAACTTTCTGTTGTAATTAGCTATCGAAAGGGCTTATAGAAGAGCGAGACCTCTCGAATTGAACGTAAAACTATCTTCTTTAATTAAAATAAGTGTAGATTAGAACTGCATTGTTATAAACATTTTAAATTTTTAATTTCAAAGGTGTCTTGCCCCCTTAAAAAGGTAAAAATAATACCCTATTAGCTTACTAAAATTTCTGAAATATAGCATGTAATATTATTCACACACGATAAATGTTGATTTGCCAAAACAGACTTAAGAGAAAACTCTTTGACAATGATATCAATACTAAAGTTCAGGGAAAATAATTTACCGCTAGCCAGTGATAATAATGAATTCCACTACGAACGATAGATTTGGCTTTATTTACCTTTATAATAAGTCAGCGCAGTTCGCTTAACAAAATAGCCAATTGTTTTATTAATAAACATACAATGCATAAACAAGGAATAATCACTACATTGTAAAATAAATTATTTTATCTTTATAATAGAGAAAAATATAGTCATTCAGAAGTGAAAATAATGTCGCGATGAAGAATGGTAAATTTGTCACTGTTTCAAATCGCAAGTATACTAATTAAAATGATTAAATTATAAATGACATAGAAGAGAAGAGATCGAAAAATGAGAAAATAAAGGAATAAAAAATTGTAGCCCACACGGTGCCCGAGTCTCAGGTGTGGTAGAAGAGACACCGGGTCGTCTCGAGTACGAGGTCGCCCTGTACCGCGAAGCATCCGGCAACGCCAGCGAATCGACGTCCACTAGCCCGTCATCGGTGGCCAACACGGGCAACGCAGCATCTCAAACCGTGGACCAAGCAGTACCCATAGGCACAAAGCTCCAACTGCGCGCGCGAATCAGTCCCGAAAGCGCGTGGGGCTACATCAAACTCCTCGAGGTGACGGTCAGTCCCGATCCCGATCAGCCTCACGCCGCAGGAAGCGTCGTTCTCGTGAAAGACGGATGTCGCAACCGCGACTTCGCTTCCATCATCCCCCACCAGCCTGCGAGATACAGGGACAGGAAAAACGAGGTTTTCCTCGACTTCGAAGCTTTCCTGCTCAGCTCTATGAGGGACAGATCGACCCTGTGGATCCACTCCCAGATCAAAGCCTGTATGGAACCTCAGGACTGCCAGCCGGTTAGTGCTCGTTGTTTTGTTTTTGCCATAGCATATCGATTTTACGGCCAGCCGAGCCGAACCAGAAGCGCTCTGAAAACTCACCGAGCGGTTAGGCTCGCGAGTTCTCAAAGAGGTCAGAACTGCGATATAGTCGAAAAAGAAGTATGCTAAATAGATAATAATAGATCTGCGCGAGCGACTTTACGATCCGCGCGCTCTCGGAGGCTTAGCATACCGACAGCTTGGTTTACTCGAAACGCACTTGCATTTCGCAGGACTTTTGCCTGGATCTATTCGAGCCGTCGGGTCACGGAAAGAGAAGAAGGAGAGCAGTCCGGTCGGCTCATGGAAACGTGACGGAATATTCACCGAGAGTAGGACGACTGATCCAACGATACAACGACTCGACACCCACGACGAAATTCAAGGAAAACATCGAGTACACCGTTATCATGCCCGATGGTAAGAATTCATTGATCATCGCGTTTTACGAGCTTTTGCGCGGATTTTTCTTCTTCCCTGCTCGATGAAAAAGATACGATAAACATTGACATCTATAACCGACTTTTTCAACAGATCTGTACGACCGAGTCGCGGCGAATCTGGAGGGCAGCTGCGGCAACTTCCTATACGTGGCCGCGGGTCTGGGCGGACTACTCGTCCTCTCGGCCCTGATGATGTGTTACCTGGCGTCCCGCCTCCACAGCCTCTCGGTCTCACTGCCGTTGCAGAGCAAATCGATCGACGATCTTGTACGAGACCGCGCGAGGAAGTATTGCGACGTCGCGCCGGGATACACCGGCCGCTCAACCGTGCAATAATGCTGCCGCTCCCCTTTCGCTCTCTTTTATCTCCTTTATCTTTCTCTCTCTCTCTCTCTCTCTCTCTCTCTCGCTCTCTATCTAGCTATCTATCTATCCACTCTTCTGTCCTGGAAAAATAATGGACTGCCGAGGGAGAGGCCTTGTGTGCACTGACCAGCGACGCCGGGGCTATTCGATCACCGACGCGTGGGAGGCTCTCAATTCGATTTCTGCTGACGATTGATTGACGTGGTTCTGATGATAATTATGCCGATGATGATGGCATAACGGCGAATTTGAATGCGCGGCGTAGCTCCCCGATCAGTATACACATATATACATAGAGAGAGAGAGAGAGAGAGAGATTATATATAGATCTTGCCTTGCGCCCGCTGAGTAGATTTTCGATGGAAATCCAATAGATTAACTCAAAGATACTCGTGCGAAAATTTTGCAGTCTACCTGCATCGGGCCTTTTATTTAATGCGATACACCTTGCATTGGATAAGTTCGATAAGTTATCTTTACTCTTATTTATTTGTTTATATATAGATATACATTGACTTATGAAGTTTAACTTATCATATACCCATTGCGCAGCTGCAATCGACTGATTTTTTCGACATAGCGATCAAATGCGAATTGAACAACGTGCATTTCTAAAGATGGACCGGGGTCTTCGGACGCTCGCGATCAAATTTGCATTTCGTCGATGTTCATATCAAAAGACGTCCTAAGATAACGTAGATTTATAACGACTGTTCGATTGAATAATATATGTTATTAAAAAGAAAGCCTAACTTTAGCTACGTATTTATAAGTCTGAATTGAATGCTATTGCGTGACCTGAATGAACGAGCGGCAAGTGAACATAGTTTACGCGAAACGTATCTCAATGTAGGGTTTAATCCTTCCATTATAAGGATATATCGATTATCCGAGACTGATGCACGAGAGATTAAAAATCCATTGGCTTATGGTTACGTCTAGGCATTTTTGTTGATACGTGTACATAAACGTATATTTGATAATTAGAACAATGTAGTGCCACCGCAACGTTTTTGTCATACCTATAGCGAACTTTATCTCTGCAACCTCGTTCTCCCTTTCGTTGTCATTTTCACGGCATTGTTCGCATGAATACGAGTGCATTTACTAAGTGTGCATTTGCTTACATTGTAACGTGACAAAAGAACTATTGTATTTAAGCATCCGATCACAGGCTGCAAATATGTATTCATTGCTTAAATCGATATATTACACAGAAACGCACTTTTGACCGAAATTAAAATAATGACATTTATGGCGATAATGAAATAAAATTTTAATTGTACCAATGCGCACAGTCTCAACGCATAGTCAAAACTAATAAGGTATTTTTGCTTGAATCATAACAACTAGTGTAAAATGACAAATTATTTTTATTAGTCAAATAATCTTATATAATTTTGCTTACAGCATATATATCATCATGCGATCTGATCTAAAACCAACCATGTAATAAATAATAATTAAAAGATCTGTATTTATAGATTTTAATCTTATGGAAATAAACAATAAAATTAATTTCCTAATAATAAAAAGAAAATATTAAAAATATTGCATAACAAAACTTATTTAAATAACATTAGAAAAATAGAGATTATTCAGGTGTATAATAAATAAATCAAAATTTCTTTCCGGAAAGTCAAAACATAACAAATGAATATTTAAACACCCATACTGCTTTACAATACTACAATCTAGCGTGAACTAAAATTTTGTTATGTTTTCACTTTAATCGTGTTAACGCGGTCCTTTATACGCTGTGTTCTTTTTACAAAACATATTACAAATGCTATTGACGCATAACAGTTCAGATTGTTCTGCTGTTGCGGTCACGTAAATTTGACTATGCTGAAACACCTTATGGATCAATCTTTGGTCATTTAGATAGACTAAGATTAAATACTAAGGCTTATTAACGTTAAAATATCAACTTGAATTAATTTCTCAGCAGCCTTTAACCTGATAATAAATATGTGTTTTGACGATTTCCTTGCGTTAATGTATCTGCAATTTATCGTAATTATTCAATTACGAAAAATTTATTATCAAGAAACTTACTTGAGTACAATTGTCTTCCACACTTAAGCGAATTTTAACAGAGAGCTTTTTCGTTTGATTTTCAATTATCGATAAATGATGATTTGTCTAACTTCTTCCATGATTTCGATTAAAATATTTCTAACACTTCTGATTTCAATTTACAATAGATCGAAGTGATTACTATTGAATGTTTTATAATACAATGTCAAGTGAAGGTTCAATGTCAATTTGCATTATCTATCCTAATCAATGGATGATGATACTTAATAGAAAATCTTTTGGTTAACACTTATTTGATTTACAACAATATTTTACGGCACAAGTTCATATAATTAATAAATAAGAAGTCCATTTACTATATTTACACTGAAGGCTCCATGAATAGTTCATTTAGACAAGTCAAAAGGTTCGTCCTCCTTTTTTTACGACTTTTGTGCTTTGATAATGGCTTCCATTGCCGCCAATTCTTTCTTCTCCTTCTTTAAGTTTCTATCCTCAAATTCCAATCTGTAATTGAAGCCATAACGAATAATTTTATAAAAAATCGTTCGACATATAATTGTATATAAACATACAGTTTTTATGATCCTAAATTGAAATAAAAAAGGATATGTCAATTATCGTAATTATTGACTTTACTAAATAAGTTTAGACGTTATATCTTTTTCCCTTAAAATAAAGCAAAAAATTATTCGTGCTGACTATATAAAATGCATGAGAAAAGTATCGTTGATTCAATTGTTAATAATTACAGTTACATATCAATGTTTGGAGTGATAAAATAAAAATAAAATAATAAAATTCAACGTAAAAAAATAAACATTTATTGCAGTGAAAAAAGATGATTACAAAACAGCATGATGCAATGTGTTATCGGTTGTTCAAGCGCTTAATTATTGCACAAAGTTCCTTGGACCTGAAGGCAAATGTAGTTTACAATGTATACACGCGGAACAAACTAACTGTTCAATGGCTGGTTTTGTTATAATTAGCTAACTTTAACCCTCAATTGAATAATAATTCGACTATAATCGTTATTTGCCATTGTAATTGAATTAACATTATTGCATTAACTAATACGATAACAAAATATCAAAAACAAAAGTCAGTGTACGTGGACAAAACTAATGCAATTCTTATTAAACTTGATATTGCATTTATTGAATTCTATTAAATCGCGTAGACATATATCAAAATAATTTATGCATTCTCAATATAAATTACTACAACTAGGATTTTCGATTTCTATGGCCATTGATAAAATTTTTTATTTAATAAATTACGTACCTGTGAAGAATTATTCTCTCAACAATTTTCTCTGTTGTCATGTCATTACCGCTATCTAACGCCTTGAATTTATTTTGTCTTTTGGGCTCAGCATAGGGATCCGTTCCATCTTCACATGGCATTATTGGAGTTTGTCCATGGCATACAATAGACACATTAAAGTGTTCCATTAAATCTTTAGTAACTTCGTATGGAGCACCAATTACGACTTCATTAACATACTGTAAGCAAATTAAATTTTCATTTAAAGAAACTAATGTACTGCTATTATTTTAATAGTCTTAGCACAATATTTAAGTCCATTCTTACTTTGCACGCTAAGACACTGAGAACTCTTTCATGAAGGTTCATTATCGGATAATTTCCGCATTTGTACCGATTAACTGCGGGATCTGTATGTAACCCAACAATTAAATAATCTCCCTCTTTCTTAGCTACCTGTAGAAAATCTAAATGCCCAACATGGAATAAATCAAAGGCACCAGCAACATACACTACTTTATCGCCAGGTTGGGGACTCTTGCCATCACTAAATTGAATAATTTTCTGTGTGGTGGGTAGAAACTGTGAACATCCTGTCCATGGACTACGTGCTTGTCTATCTTGACCCATACTTTTACTGGGTTCTCTATCTACGCTATATTCGCTTTCACCTTGTCTAAAGTGTTGTCTTGTCATTAATAACATACGACCAACAAGATCAGTGGTGGACACTCCTGCTGTTCTTTGTACCTCTCTGAAAAACGAAAAAAACATAAAATAGTTTTCATTGCATTATTGCAAAAAATTATTTTGGCAAAGGAAATTAAGTTGTAAAAAAATTTAATATTAAAAGTAAAAACTTTTTATTACCTATACCGTCCAGCAGCTTTAACAAGATGGTAAGTATCCACTCCATCTGCAGTCATGGTGATATCATCACCATGAACACAAAAGTCACAATTATACTTATCTAATGTTTCTAAAGTCGTTACATAAGGTGCACCTTCAACAACTTCATCTACCCATTTGATACCACGCACCATTTTATACCTGAAGAAGAGAAATAAAGTATAATTAATAACTTCATTGGACTCAAGAAAAAATGAAATATTCATAATCATAAGGAAAATTAAAATTCGTAACAGAATGCTATAATCAAAGCCTTAAGGAAAAATACCAAAATTCTGATGACTAATTCGAATGATATATGGCTTACAACTTTACTCGCTATTATTGCTATATACATTAAATGGGGCTATAACCTTAATGGAGGTCACAATATTAAGTAGATAAATGGAGTCATGTCTAACAGTGATAAGTAATGGCAAATTACAAGGCTAAGATATTGTTTTCTCTTGTTATTGATTATGTAGTCGGGACAATTCTGATTCAACATACCTTTCTTCTTGAGTGAAAACAGGTGGTCCCTTGTGCTTGGTAATTTCTTCGTCTGTGTGAACTCCTACAACTAAGTAGTCACCCAAGGCTTTTGCCTGGCGTAAAGAATTTGCATGTCCAAAATGTACCATATCGTAACTGTGGAAATAAATTTCTCATAAATATGTATTTTTCATAATTTCCATAGATTATAAAAACAAAAATTTTTTTTAACCGTCCACCAATAATCTAAAACGAATATAATGAATAAAAAATCGCTCAAATGACATTTGTATTCGTTTTAACTAAAGATACTTGGAGATTAAATAAAAAAGTTTCAACAAAAATGCCACGTTAAAATAATCATTCTCTGAACGAAACTGAATTTAAAATTCAAATACTCGAGGTATCGCATCTGCGCAACGTTTCGGCTTTAGGCGCGTCGTAATATTAGTGTAAAGTATAACGCGTTGAAGTTCAAGGGCTCCATGTTCCAAAAAACTTACCAACCGTCGCACCAGACACGAACTTCCTTACGACCTTCCGACATATTCGGTAGTTTCTTTTTTCCGAATTCCCAAGAAGCAACACGAGCGAAGGTAAAATCAGCAAAATATTCCTCAAGGACGAAGATAATGAATTCGACAGCAGGAAAAACAAATACTGATAGACTGGCACGTCGTGTTTCTATTGTTTACTGATCTATATATTCACGCGAAGTACAGAGATTGTGCGCGAAGCGCAAGAGCAAGAGCGAATACGTGTCAACGGGTGTGTAACCTATAAAAGCTCGCCGCGACAGCTATACTCTTCGGATGGGGTGTAGCGAAATTCGGAGTAGCCACAGCCCAGTGTACACGTCCAACGCGCACAACAAATATATAAATATAAGTGTAATATCGATAATCCGTTGCCAAAGAAACAGCGAGTCTTCGACAACTGACACGCGCACTGTGCTATTATAGACGCGAATTCAATATATCCGTATAACTCATATGTATGCGTCTCTATATATATATAAGAATAGTTCTCCGGACTGGTTTTTGCCGCCGTCGCAGCTCCGCTTCGCGCAACAATGTTCGTCTCGTGCGTCACGCCGCAGCTTTAAACGCACGCGCCTTCTCCCTCTTTCACCGACCTTCCTTTCCCCCACCCCACCCCCCCTCACGCTCGCTCCAGTTCACCCCACCCCCTTAACTCCGCACACTCAATGTACGGGCACGCTCTATTCAGTATTTTCGATTGAACGCGCAAACGTGCAGCTCTAATCTAACTCTAAACGATCAAAATGTACAAATTAATGCCATTACGTAATTCTCTGCGCCGTTGACCTTTTCACGCAGTCAGAGTACTCTATGACATTGTAATGAAATAGCTCGCGTCGGAGATGAGTCTCGGAAGGTACAACATTATGACTGAGCATCGTGAAAAAGCCCAACCGCTCGGGAGTCGTTTGGGGGTTTAATCGTTCGATTCGCCGAAGACGAATCGTTAATCCGTGAGTACTCATTCCGGATAAATTTATACCGTTATAAAGCTATGTCAATATCGAACGTTCTAGGTATTACCTGTGCCTTCGCTACCAAATTCTTAATTACCGACTGACGATGGCTTTGCGTATGTATAACAATAATGCAATCAAACATCAGTGGTATGTCTTTTTACAATAAAAAAGGCGAACGAAATTACCGAGAAAATGAATCGCACGGATATACACATAGACGGGAAATCGCTAGAGTTGTGCGACGTTTTCCCGTGTCTCGTACGCGTTGTATTATTAAATGCAGTAGGCAATGTGCGTTTATTAAATTGTCGTTAGCGCGCGCGCGCATCGCATGATACGCGTGCGTGTTCGTGAGTATGCAATTATATATATATAGTTGATTAAGCCAGCCGGCGAATAACCGAATGATTTAATGTCTTTGAATGCGGATCGGATAATTGTTTAGCGAGAATTAAATTAAAACTCGACAGTCGTTAAATTCGTTGTCGCCACTCCTTTACACGCTGTTTCGGCTTTACTTATTAGATTCTACATCTCAAATTTCGTATTACAGTGTAGCTGCAATTGTCTCAATTTCGTTTGCGAAATTTAACTGTTTTTGGTACGGATATGCAAATTTTTCTTTGAGAAAAATCGTTTTTTTTATTATTGTTTTAACAACCGAGTACTGTTGAGATATTTTCAAGTATTGAGATAAATTGTTCGTGCCTTTGCTTGTTTCGTTCTGTTATCTTTGCAGTTACGTTTTTTTACTTCACTTATCTGTATAACTAATGTTTATAATATTGACTATTCGAGAAAGAATTCGTAAAGTACGGACTTCTTTGTAACGACTTCGCGAGCCTTCGGATTATTTATTTAATACAAATGAGACGATACGGCAAAATAAGATATTTATATGAAATCGCTTGCATCGCATACCTACGGAATAATTTTACGATTAGAGCTGAATCACGTTGTTGATAAATAGACATTACCTCACTCGTCTGCAATTCAAACCGTTTAAGTGTAGAGAATGAGTTGAGCACAACGATGAATGTCTACTATTTGAGCACACAAGAGTTTTTAATTCGATTTGAGATCGTATCGGCATAAAAGCACAAAAGTTGTTTCTCATTGCGAGGGAGCGTATTCAATAAATAAAGTAACAATACGTAGGGGAAAAGCTATGAATCATGCAGTATCGGATTCAGAACTTCCCCATGTACAACTGGTCGTATAAGAAAAGAAAACGAGATCGAGCAACACCGCAGACTAAATAACAGAAGCTGCAAAGCAGACACGAGTCTCGGAAAATGACCCAGTCGCTCGTCGTAAACATCCTTATCACACCCCGCGATGAGTGACTGTAGAGACAGATCGGATGATTCTCGATAAAAAGTTCGGGGCCAATGACAGCGTGTTCTTGTTCATACCATTTTCTGAATACTTGTTGTAACGCGTGTATACAAATTTGAGACACAAGTTTTGGTAAATTTATATTCTCAGTATACAATGCATATCCAGTACTTTAATCCATCTGATTATCGAGAATTCTTTCAAAGCTGTACTTGTGATTCACAAGTCGCATGACAAGTATGCGCGTTTAAATCATAGGCTAGAATCTAAAACACGAGACAAATTGATTGCTATCTTATCATCGTTACGTCAAAGTGATGCGAGTTTTTATGGCATAGGCAATGCAGGTTTAATTAATGGGTTAGTTATGATATGTTTACTTACAAATCATCAACGATAGGTAAATTGAAACAAATCTATAGAGAAGACATGTGTATTCTGCACAACGCGTTGTTTTATTTGACAATGGTTTAATCCATAAACATGCAGACGCCTTTGATGCATTTTTTAAAAGATGTGTATATTAAATAACAATGTTTTATGAAGATCCTTTTATAATGCTACGTATACTCATAGTCGTCGCTATTCTACAGTTTTATAGAAAGAGAAAGGAAAAGTTAATTCGCGTAGAAATAGTTACGGAATCTATATCAAAACAAAAATACATATACATAGCTGGTCCTAAGAGCAGTTATAGAGCAACCACCTGATTAGGGCATCGTTTTATAACTAAAAATCGTAACATAATGCAAATACTCATATTTTTCTCGATTCAACGGATCATAGTTGTAATCTAGAACTTAGACCTTATAAAAATTAATTACTAAAACTATAAATAAAAAATGTTTTGTCTATAACTGTAATAAAGTTTCCCAGACCAGTCCTCATATTCTCTTTAGTTCTCTAATTTACATAGTGTCTTTATCATTTGCCATTCTCGTAGCATATTTAGTAGCCGTTTTGTGGTCGATTATAACTGCTGCCGCTGTTCCCATATGCACTTCCATTTTGACCATAGCTACCACTAACGCTTCCACTACCGCTGCCACCGCCGAGACCTCCTCCGTAGCTATTTTGACTGCTTCCGTAGGGTTTGCTTCCGTAACCTCCGGTGCCACCGCCAAGTCCACCTATGATTGAAAAAAAACACCGTTTTTAAGGCGACGTTTGTTTTAAAAAATAAGAAACATAAAAATCAGTAGTTGCGCAATTCACCTCCGCTAATGCTTCCGCCCCACTTATTTCCGCCTCGGTCGGTGCTACGGTCATTGAATCGACCTCCACTACTGCCACGGTCGTCGCGGCCACCTCGAGCTCCACGAGGGCCACCGCCACCTCGACCTCCAAGACCTCGAGGTCCACCGCTACGACCTCCACTTCCAAATCTGCCGCCTATGAGCATCAAAGAACACGAATTAATGACCTTTATCTCAAAGCATAACTTATACTAGTTATCAAATTAATGTTTCTAATTACGTTTATATGCTCCCGGATTCCTGGAAAGGTCGTACAGTTTCGGATTTACGACCTGTTTGGCTTCCTCTAGCACTTGGATGAGGTCATTAGCTTTGTGACCATTTCCGGGTGTAAAAAAGGCGTACGCTGTTCCCGTGCGCTGAGACCTGCCGGTACGTCCAATACGATGGACGTAATCTTCCGAATTGGACGGATAGTCCAGATTTATTACAAATTTGACGTCTTCCACATCTGCGTAAATATATACATGATAATCGTGGAACAACAAGGTACTTGATTCTTTGTGGTTTTTAATCAGCGAAATCATTAGATAAACTTTAACGTGAATGAACAAATTCTATACCACAAAGAGCAAGCGTGTACTGTAGTTACCTGTATTTTGCTATAGCTGGAAATGTAAATTACATTTTTTTTTGAAAATGTAGAGGAATCAAAGCTCAGATGGTTGTTCTCTTAGGAGTCTCGCTTGATCGTTTAGTTCAGCGAGCTCGATCGACTTAGTCTTAGGGACTCTGTCACACCCCCCTCTCCCGCACCAAAGTATGGATCTGTGTGTGCTGATCTTTGACAAATCTCTCTATCTTGCGCTGCAAGCTGAGGCTGCACTCGAAGCCGTAACCAAGCAAGCTCTCCAATCGAGCCCATGTTTGTACGTATATCTGTTTTCCGTGCATCAACAAACGCTTCTTTCGCTCTCATTTTACGCGTTCATTAGTTTCGCAGTACTTTTTAAAAAAATTTGTATACGAAACTACTGTTTGTGAACAAAATTTTTTTACAAAATACAAGACGCAACATTCTGAGAGACGATATCTCGGTGACTTACTCTATAATAATCTGAGTGACAATACAATGAGTGGACGTATTTTCGTTTCATTATACGTGCGATTGTCGTCTCGCACACAAGTGTCGGCCTAGCATTACGAATTCCATACTTTGGACCATCGCAGGTATAGAGTAAGAGTGTGTCTGTTCTGAGTGGCACGGCAGGTTGAGGCACAGCGTAAGGTTAGCTTGTTGCGTGGGGGCGACGACCAGCAGTCACGCCCCGTTCATTTATTTATTCCAAAGCAAGCTTCTCCAGAGTTCTTATCATTGATAAAACTCCGTCGCATGTGCCTCTGAAAACACATAGAACAGCAAGTTACTACCAGACTGACAAGACTTCGTTGTTTTTTTTTAATTCAAACTGAATGGCGAATTAACTTTATTTTATTAGCTTTATCAATGCTTAAATGATTCGAGGTACTTGATAATTACAAATAAATCTATTTTTTCTTTGTTTACCGCGGATGTAAATAGCCTGATTACATGTTTGTTTTATCATTACAAAATCCATAAATTTATATTGTAATTGTAACAAGTATTCGAACGTGTTTAGTGCTTACTTGTATTGGCATCTACCTTAAAGTAAACTTATACTAACATATAATAATAAGAGAATTTACTTTAATCTTAATTGTACGGATGTTCTAAGTATGAAAAAAATTAAGATTACCCTAAAGTATTCCACCGCAACCTGCTTAGTGTACTAAAAATATGCCTTCATTCACGGGTTATCAATTTTCACAAGCTAGACTTATAAAAAACAATTATGAATTTCTGTTGATTAAAGAACTTTAGTGTTAATCAGTCTGGCACGTGCTGCCGTTATCCGTTGCCACGTTTGAACATCAAAACTTTTGACCTTATCGTAACCATCACAGCCTGACCCTTACATCGTCGTACGCATGAATTTACAAACTAATGCTTACCTAATCCTCTTGCAGCTACATCCGTTGCCACTAAAATAGCAGATCGACTACTTCGGAACTCTACGATGAAAGATATGAATTTTAAAATGTTTTGAATGCAAAAGCATAATAAACGTGTAAATGAATAATCTTACGATTTAAAACGTAATCTCGTTCCTGCTGACTCTTATCTCCATGGATACCAATTGCTTGCCATCCATACCTATTAATTGCTCTTGTGATTTCATCAACTTTTCTTTTCGTTTCAACGAAAATGATGGTTTTATTTTCTGGCTCTTGTGAAATTTCTTCTAAGAGTTTCATAAGCTTTCCTTCCTTTTCATATTCCTCGCATACATCCACGATTTGTAAAATATTATGATTTGCAGCCAACTGCAGTGATCCAATGTTAATTTGTATATAGTTAGTCAAAAATTCCTCTGCTAAATTACGAACTTCTTTTGGCCACGTCGCTGACCACATAAGAGTCTGACGATCAGGCCTAATTTGTTCTACAATTTTTCTAATTTGTGGTTCGAAACCCATGTCCAACATGCGATCAGCTTCGTCCAATACTAAATAAGTGCACCTGGAAAGATTATATTTTTTATTTCAGATTTATTATCTTCGAGTATAAATATAACACTGTAAAAATATCTTTATTTACCTTCTTAAATTTGTCGTTCCTCGCTCTAAGAAGTCAATAAGACGACCTGGGGTAGCTATACATATTTCAACACCACGTTCCAAATCACGTGCTTGTGGACCTTTAGGAGCACCACCAAATATACATGTGTTTCTCACTTGTGATGAAACACCAAAGTCCGCTGCAACTTGTTGGATTTGTTGGGCCAATTCTCGAGTAGGAGCCAAAACTAAGGCAATGGGTCCATCTCCTCTTTGTAGGCGAGGCTGATTATTGATGTGCACAATAGCAGGAAGAATATAGGCTAAAGTTTTTCCAGATCCTGTCTGAGCAATGCCTACCATATCTCTTCCTGACAGTGCAATAGGCCAACCTTGAGCCTAGAAAAATAATGTTCTTTAATAAATTGGAAATGGAGAAATAAATAATTTAAATTTTTACATAGATAAAAATGATATTTACCTGAATAGCTGTAGGCTCTCCAAAACCTTGTCTACGTATTTCAGTTAATACGTAATCTGGAAAGCCCCCTTCTTCAAAGTAAATATTTGGTCCAGGAACACCAGTTCCTTTTACTGTGATTTCTTTATCAGATCTGTATGCTTCAACTACATGTGGACTGCGATTATTAACATTTGGATGAGGCTGATAGAAGTCTTTTCGAAAAGGTTGCAAGGAGTTCATGTCCCATCTAGGCTTGCGCAGACGTTCTCCAGGCTGTTGATTTTTAAAAGAACCACCTCCGAATCCTCTACCACTGTCTCTTCCACCTCCACCTCCAAAACGTCCACCTCCATCTCTGCCTCCACCAGTACTTCCTCCGTATCTTCCACCAGCTCCTCGAAGACCACCTCCACTGCCTCCTCCAACACCTCCTCGACGATCACCACCACGATCTCGATCACGGTAAGCCCTGTTGGAAAAAATATCTTAGATTTGTTTACAATTGACAGTTCTACTTCTTCTAAATAAAACAACAAAATGATTTACATTCTTTATATTCATGAAATTTATATAAAAAATACAACTGCTATATATACCATTTCTATGACATAGTAGAGGCAGTCTAACATAATGACTAAAAATACTCTGTTAACTTTTAACAATAGCATAATTCAATGAGTCACTGACATAAAACGCGTCATATTGAAACCGCATAATATATAAATAGAAATAAAACAAACTAAGCCTTTTAAAAAGATTGTATAACTTCGAAGGCCACATCAGTACCTGTAAATCAAGCTTCTTAAAAAAAAATAATCCTCTCATATTCTACGACAATCCTAATGTATTCCACTTAATATATATAATTAAAACTATAGGGTCTTTGTAAATACCTGCTACTACTACTTCCAGACCGTAGGTCAATGCCGAATCGCTTTGAAAACAACAGTTTCTAGATATCTCCAGAAAAAAAGCAGCCAAACAGATTTTGACAAACCGCGACCCATAAATAACATAGAAAAATCCAAATAAATACTTACATTGTCATTTACCGAATCGACGTATCGGATGTAACAGAAGCAAATAACTCGAGGAAAAATAGAGGCTTTGGCACGAATATCGGTCGCAGCCCTATCAGGAACGGGAAAAGGCCTGTCAAGTTAGCAACGCTCCGCGGTCGTACGTCGTATCTTCACTCTTACCACTGCTCACTACTACTACTATATATCACTTGTATATATATAATACAGTAAAGAGAAAATTGCGGGAAACAAAATGGCTGTCGAGATGCCGCGCAACGCATGAAAGGACCGCTAACGAAAAGTAGTCCTTTCGGGCATCAATTGTGTACGCGTGTTGGGTAAATATTTCTTCTTTATAATCATTATTCCATCCATTGTTAATTACATTTTCTCAAATGATTTAGTTTTGCGCGCTTTGGGCTTTGAATTTTCGATGATTTTCGAGTATTGTTCTTATCGGTCATTGTATCGTTGGAAAAGGGTTGTTACTTTAGATGTAAGAGAGGGGGATGCAGAAGCTCTGAAAACTGTATCTGTAAGTATCGTCGCAACATCGGTCGGTACCTTCGTGGGGTATAATGGATTAACCGCAAGCGTAACAAGCGCACATTCCACACCGATCTCATGTGTATACGAAATTATGGGAATATAGTAGAATGTGAAACGCAGATTCGGAACGTTATTTCGATTATTTTTATTCTCTTAATTTGCAAACGTTGATTTTCCAAGTTTTTCTCTTCCGCGTGCATTTAAAATCGTATGCTCTTGACTTTTCCTTTTGATTGAATTAATTATCCCGTTATGTTTTCGATTAAAATGTTCTGGACAAATTCCGCTCCGATTCCGCAATGCTATGCACTACAAAAGCTTGTGCAAGGGTTTCACATTTTTAATAAGAATGTGAGAACACAGTGGAAACAGATATATTCTAAGCGCCAATTTCGAATCACGGGGCGTAATGACATATCGAACATACGTCATACCGGTCATACGTCATGTGTTCTATGTGCGGGCACTGTTTTTGGGCGTTATATTCGAAACCTATATATACTTTAACGTAATATTTACATTTGAATGTCTAATGTACGTATAATTTCCTACTAACCTAAAGTCAAAATCTGGCGATGGTCAATACAAAATCAACTTTCGAATAATAAAATGCATGCATCCTCGTTATTTCGAAATTACTCGTAAATTTCTTTTGTGTAAAATGCATTTTCCGATATTTTATTCTCCTTTTGGTCAAGTGCTTTTCGGCCATACAGTAAAAAATATATGTACAGAAAGATTTATCGTTATTACAGTTAAACGTTTGAAAAAATATTCTCGTATTATATTTAAAGTTATTGTGTATATAATATAAAAGTTACGAAATTGTTTTAAAACTTCATTTAGAGGTAAAATATTCGAAAGTAAAAATTGTTGTATATGGATCATTGCCGTGAAATGTATTATTTGAACTATTTTATGTAAATTAGATAAATATAAATAGCAAATGATTATTATCGAATTAAGAATCAATATTTGTAATAGTTTGCTACCTGAATGTAATTAATATAGCGAAATCTAGTTAAGCAAGTTTAACGTGATTAAACTTGTTCCGTTTATAATGAAAGTGCATAATCGAAAATATTGAAAGTACTATATCAAACTAAAATTCGACAAGTTAAACGCGAATAATAATTGGCTCATATTTTGTAAATACAAATAGGCGACATTAAAATTGAACTAGGGTTCCTGCAATATTAAATATCAACATATTATAATAGAACATTTTCTATATCAGGTAAAATAAACATTGAAAAAGTGTTGTTCTAATTTCGTTGCAAAGCGAAGCTCCTACTGGTTGTTACCTTAAAGAAAATGTAAGACAGCGATCATCAAAAATAAATCTAACATACAAACTGTAGAATTATAAATTCGTATATACAGTTAAATATTCGATCACATTAATTATTTAATAGCACTCGCTTGAACAAATGATTGACTGTTCATTCGTTATTCGTACATTACTTTGAAATAATAAATAATGCAGAAACGGAGCGATTTCATCGCTAATTCAATAATCCTTTAATATAACTACATAGCCCGATGTACGACATGCCTAAATTATTGTTATATGTAATTGTAATTGTTATTTAATTCAACGTGTGCATCATCGTTTGTTTGAACAAATCTTTTTCGAGGGAATAACAATTTGTGAATTATGAAATTTAATCTGCGGCCGAGAATAGTTTGCGCATACATAAATGCGAATATACCGAGTGAGAAAGACAGATATGCGCTGGCCAAGTGGCGTCATCTAGCGCGCATTTCGAAGCTCTGCAATTTTCACACCAGTCGAGTGACTCCCCCGCTCGATCGAATCTCCCGGCAGGAATCCTGCACCGCCGCTTGCCTCCATCTCTTCTCTCTTGAGTTCATTCTCCTGCTCTCCTCCGTCTTTTCTTTCTCTTATCCTCTGCTGCTGCTGCTGCTGCTGCTGCTGCGGCTGCTGCTGCTTGCTGCGAGCATAACCTACACGTATAGGTACAGCCCCCCCACCCGTTCGAAGCGATGCAATCTCTCGCGTTCTCTCTCGCTCCGCCGTGTGTACCGTAACCCGAATATTTTATAATATTATGATCGATGCTTTCCTTCGAGCTCGATTTTCCCAAAGCTTATCGCTCACTGACCGTGGCTCTTGTGGTCTCGTATAGCTTAATTCCTTAACTCGTGTATAGACACGCGTGCAACGTGTAGTGTAGAGAGAGAGAGAGAGTTTACGGATACTACACACGGAAAAGGAGCTATATATACTAACCATTGAAAAAATATCGACATTACACCGCGGCAATGGCATACTCCAAGACTATAATACTCCCTTTTAAAATTGAAAATCACCAGCAGCAGCGTACATATACCTGTAGCTCTCTCTCTCTCTATATATATAGGTATGCATAAGCCGTAGCACAGACGTTTAAGTCCAATCCTCTGTTGCAGTACGGGGGTCTCGCGCTTTTTCCGACGCACCTATGGCTAAGCGTGTACGCACCTATATGTATAATATGTAACTATAGGTATGGGGCCGTTGCACACAATGCGCGCCAGAAGGAGACATCAGCTATTATGTGCATTCTCGGCATCTATACTCCCGCTCTTGTCCTCTCTCGCTCTTTCTCTCGCTCTGTCTCTCTGTCTCTCTCTTTCGCACCGTCCCATTCATGTATACAGTTATACACCATACCAGCAGAGAGGAGAGCATTCTTCGACGTATACACGTATACCTATAGCTGTGCGGACTGCACAGCACGCACTTTCACTCCGTGCAGCCGGCCGCCGGCCGCCGGCCGCAGCAGTGTGTGTCCGCGCGCCGATACTCGCAAATATTCATGAACGAAAAGTCGCGTAAGCTTGAGAATTATGAGTACCCCAGCTCATTGAATGCATTACGAGAGGCAAGCCTCGGAAGAGACACGCGGTAAGCTACCGCTACCGTAGCTGCTACCGTAATGAAAAAGCCAATCTGCATTTTTTTAATTAGTACGAGACTCTTTAATATTCACTCTTAGCATGCACGGTATATTTATATTTACAAAAGAGAAAGAGCTTTGTACGTCTTTTCTTTAGACATATAACAAAGCGCGCTTTTCTCTTCTTTAATAGACAGTATATACTCACTTGCTGGAAAGAGGCGCAACGCCGGTGTTTCTTTATTGTTCTATACGTCTTTGAACAACAACATCTGCTATATCCAATCTAGATGTTGTATTGATTGAGCGAGGTAATAAAAACTCGTCTAACATTCATTACAATGTGTGCGCGTCGTCGCGTGCGGATTATGGATATCGACGTATATATGTATAAGTTTCATCTCTCCCCGTAGTCCGTTCGTACACTGTGTACCTATATATATATATATATATATATATCATAGGAACACAAGCGGTGCGCAATCGAGGGACATCGAGATAGAAAAATGCGCGTATCCAGATATAGATTCAATTCGACCGAGTGTGTGAACCGTGAAGTCTCAGTTTATTCTGCTCCCTTGGTTTCGAGGGCGCCGGATTAGACGTCGAGCTCTGCGATCCCCCTCGCGTGCGCGCGCGCGCGTATTCAGTTATCTCAGAGAGCGAGAGAGAAAGACACAGCAAACCCTCGTTCTCTCTCTATCTCTCTCTCTCTCTCTCTCTCTCTCTCTCTCTATCCCCGCGCTTATAACTCGGAATTTCAATGCCGATAATTTATCGCTCTCCGTCTCCTCCTCTATTATTAATTTAACGTTTATCGTATTTTCTCTCTCTCTCTTTTTGGGGGACGATGCATAATGTTGAAGCATATAGCTAAGTCGTCGATGGGAAAAATGATGGAAGAGAAGGTCGATCGAAGAGCTTCTAGGCGATTTCTGCAGTTGTGTCAAGCCGGTGATTTGGACGGAGTCAGAAGTATACTGGAAGTCGGCAAGCAACAAAACGACTGGACTGTTTATCGACACGAGAGCAGCGGCGACACTGCGATGCACGTCGCGGCGCGCGAGGGCCGCATCTGCATTCTCAAGTATTTATGCGAAAATTGCCCGGCTAACTTAGAATACAGACCAGTCGACGTCGCTAATCTCGACATGAAGAGGCCTATACACGAAGCTGCCCAGTTCGTTAGATACGATGTTTTGATATTTCTTATTCAACGAGGTATATATGTATACTTATACTTTGTAGCATCACTTATTCAAAACTTTCTTGCTTATATACTTACTATTTCCGTAAATACTGGCGGGCGTACGCGTGTATACACATGACTCTTTTCCGATAACAGTACATCGCGCTATATGTACATCATATAGATCTTGGTAATAACTTACGTTATAAACACGTGCATGTGGGTACACGGGCAAGTCATTGGTCGTCGTGGTCGTCATCGTCGAAGAACCGAAGGTCTGAATATTTGAACGCTCGATTAGACGCGATAATCGTATGGTCAATGGAAAAATTACGACCTGCAGCGATGGGTGTGTTCTTGCGACTATTTAATAGTCGTATCAGCTACGGTGACGACGACGAATTAGCGGACATTAGCAGTAGGTGGCAAAGACACGATGTTCGCCTTTGTGCGCGACACGGCTCCGCACACGGATTAAAAGTAGGAGAAAAAAAAAGTATACGGAACGACCGGAGTGACCGAAGTAGTACCCCTCTCGCGCCTCTCATTCCTGTTAGATGGCGCTTACGGTAATCAGTGTACATGTACATGGGAATCCCCAAGTTTGTTACTTCAAACCGAGCGATAACGCACTTCTTTCAAGGGCTTACCCAGATTTAAACTTCTTTTTTTTCCGCTTCTCCTTCGTTCCCTCGTTGGATTTTCCGATTATGGGCAGGCTTTTCTATTTAAATACCAAGGGAAAACGGGAGGCGTGTATTTTTATTGATTCCGATAAGTTATGCAGTGAAACAGATTTTATTTCCAAACTGATAATTCTGGCGCCCTTTAATGATTAAAAAACGAAGCGTCTTATCGGTTTTCTGGGAAAATTCTTATATCTATATAAAATTAAAGCATTGGATATTCAATTAATAACTTATTGAGATTATTATTCGAAATTTTAACTGAAAACTGTTATACATTAATGTTTCTGCGCGTCTTGGCAGCTTAATATTGTTCCTCAATAGGTCGTTTAATTTTAATTACGATCGTATCCGGTTCTCGATATTTTCTTAAGGTTACCGTAAGTCGCACATTTATACATTGAACAATTCTGCCCTTGCAGTTGCGCTTTCGAGATATTTCCGTCAGCGAAGAATATTGCTTTAGAGTTCTGGGATTGCGCGTCAGCGAGAATCTTCAATGTGTCCTCTCCCGCTGGATTCTGATAATACCGGCTCGAATAACAATAAGTAATGTTGTGCGCGTAGCTATCGCACATTGTATCGAGTAGGGAGTCGATGGCTTTGAGGAACGTAAAGCGACATTCACTCGTATTCCGTGTACTAATGAGAGAGATTTTGCTGTACGCAATATAGGTATACAGGTATACGGGTGTACACACGGGTCTATACCTATGTATATGCCTAGCAGTAGTACAGCGTGTTTAATAATGAAAATTATAAAGTTTTTGCCTTGGGCAATGTTCGGACAAATGAACGATGGTACTTTTGGTTGCTCCAGGAATTCGGTAACGCTAACGAATACTTTGAAATGCAATGCTCCCGCCGCTGAGCTGCGATCTTTTTTAGATTAAACCTCTCCGTTTCGTTTGCTGACGTTGCTTCAACAGGCATATGCTGCAGTGGTTTTCTGTTCGTTGCGTATTTTCCAGTAAACGCGTATATCGTTTTAATCCATTTTGTACAAAGTTAATTAATCGGCTGTTCAAATTGCGTTTAAATAACAACGGTTTGGCAAGGGAGTTTGCGAATTAACAACACGGCTCTATCGTCAAAGCGAATTTTTATAACCGTTACAGATGATGTTGCTGCAGATAAAGCATGCAATGCTCAATAGAAAAGTCTATTAGAATGAAAAGAAATCTGATGTCCGATACAGGTGCCGTAATCGACCCGTTAAAACGCGCGGATTGGACCCCTCTGATGTTAGCCTGTACAAAGTCCGGCTTAGAAGCCCAGCTTTGTGTGAAAAAGCTTTTGGAATCCGGCGCGAACGCCTCGCTACGCAACAAAGACGGCTGGACAGCATTTTTTCTCGCCTGTCGTACCGGTGACCCCGTGATAATCGACGAGCTTCTCCGACGTAATCCTCGATGCATCGAGGAGCGCAGCAACAACGGCAAAACTGTCCTTCATACAGCAGGTACATATTATATGCAAAAAAAGGCAGTAATCCGCTAGTTCCCGAGATTACAGCGAAGTTTACGAGCGTTTTCAGCTCTGCATGGCCGCGAGGACGCCCTGAGGATGCTCCTGGCGGCAAAGCCAGAACTGCTGGAGTGTCGGGACTCCGTCGGTTCCACGCCATTACATGAATCTGTCAAGAGTCTGAATTTTAATGTAACGGATTATCTGCTTAAACAAGGGGCTTACGTCGGGGTCCTGGATAATGCGGGACAGAACGTCTTGCATGTCGCGGCTTCCGTTGGCAATGTGGCAGCTATTCAATATCTCGTGGAACGGGAAGAGATCAGGATAGACGCCCAGGCGCACTTTGGCATAACTCCTCTGCAAGTGGCCGAAAGAAATAAGCAGGACGAAGTCGTGAGGATTTTAAGGAAAAGACTCGGGGAGAGATAAGTGGATTAGTTTGTGTTTATGCTATTGTATATGTAATCGCACGAGATTGAAAAATACGTGTAAATGCTTTCGATATATATTATATATTATATATATATATATATATATATATATTTATATATCATACGAATTTTAATTAAACGAATTTGCTCACTCAACAATCCTCTAGTTAATTAAGCGCGCATTTCAAATACAGATGTTATCAATAATGTATGATTAAATTTAGCGATACGTACAATAAAAACCAAAGTTTGAAACGTTGAGAGGATGCTCTTTGTTCGCGAGTAGTCGAGCCTCGCTTTTCCACTGGAGAGTTTGCTCTTGTTCTATAAAGAGAGCTGAAGATGAGAAGAGAAAGAGAGAGAAAGTTTTCTTTCCAGTCTTTGGAAAACAAACATCGGTATATTCCGCAAATAAGAGCAACATATAAACATCACGTATCACCAAGTATATAGCAAAAACACAATGCCGCAATCAGTACTAGGACAAAAACTACTGATAAGCATTTTATTAAAGATTTACATTTTTTTTTATTTGATAATCCTCCAGCCGGTTTTCGCTGAGCTAATGTTATCTGTCTGATTTTTAGAATAAAAGTTGTTGCGCGCTGAGTGAAGCGCTGCTGAAATATTAATAAGAGAGGCTTTACACGGAGTAACGCGTATAGGAGAAAAATAGAAAGTTTAGCTGTAAAGCAAAATAAATTTTCAACTCGTTTAAGTGCTGGATTAACTGAATAAATAAGACTATTTTCAGACTTTACAGTGATATAACTGCGTTTCGCGTACTCTCTCCCTCCCTCTCGCTCTCTCTCTCTTTCTCTCTCTCTTTCTCTCTCTCTTTCTCTCTCTCTTTCTTGTTCCCTCTTGCTCCTGCGGCGGTCTCTCAAGTTACTGCGCGTCTTCGTTTACGGTAGGTACACATCTTTTTTCTTTGTCCATGCGTTGCTTCAAATTTTATGGTCGGAATAAGGAATACAGTAGCAGGTCTCTCTTAGTGATGTACATGTGGATTGGGTAGAGCACGAACACTGAGGAGGTCGCTTTACTCGTGCTCTGCTTTGCTCTTTCTATATTCATGTTAAAACAAGTTTCTGGAATGCGTTAGGGTAGAAATAAAGAATTCAAGTTTTTCAAGATTGGTACACATTTATTTACTCCGTTGTATCATCAGACAGTCTTAGAGAAGCATACAAAATTACTAAACAAAGCCCGTCGAGGACCGGAAATTATTTACTTCACCTGTTCGGAGCGCTAGTTCATTACTCGTGAATATTATGAACTAGCGTACCAATTTCTATGAGAAACTCGATAAAAAAAAACATACATAACGTCATGGCATTAATTCGGCATATATAAGCGCATACGGAAAATTGAAAAAAAAAACAAACAAATCGATATGAAAAGAAAATCTGTTTAACCTTAATTTGTTCGATTAAAACGTAATTGACACGCAATGACTTTTGAAACGTATGATATATTCGTGGATGGCTGTGAAGCTAAACGTTACACTCTATCGATTGGCTAGAGAAAAGGGGAAACCAGCGTCTTATCTGTCTGTGCGGCTCGAAGTATATATACCAGTGGTTGTTCAGAGTTTGCTTTTTCTGTTCGCAGTTAAGTTAAATGCCACACGACCGTTTTACGGAAGGCAGTTAAATTTATCATTTCTTCGACGAATCTACTTCGATGGAATCATTTTCTCATTAAATATCAGCCAATGATTATTTAGGACTTTCCATACTTAACTTCCTCACTTAATTTATTTACATGCCCATTATGTTCGGATACTTACGACTAATGCGCGTTCTCTTCTCACATTAACTGTTAAATTTGTTGCTACTTAGTAATAATTTTGCTTACTCGGGTATTTTCACATGAACTTTTTACGTGGATTTTCGTCAATCGCGCTTAAACATTATACAAGTGTTCAACATGTACAAAGCTATATATACAATATTTACAAAAAATCTCTCACGGCAAGCGCGAAACGATTTTCTCGGCATAATAACGCTGCACTCGAAACTAATTTATATCCGCAACGACCAAAAACATCGTTATGGCTGTCGTCGTTTCCCGTAAAAGATACACTCGTAAATAGACTTTCTTATACAAACTCGTTCTTCTCGCGCAGGAACGGAGCTCTTTCTCTCTCTCTCTCTCTCTCTCTCTCTCTCTCTCACTTACAGCCTAACATTACACTATATATTTATTTATATATATATATATATATATATTATACTCTCAATCATCACTCTGCTCCCCGAATAATGCATAGACGCACTTAAAATCTTATAAGTGGATGGAATGCAAGGATTTTACAATCATAGCGATTATACTATATCTGTGCAGCTCTTCGTTCGTCGCGCACTTGAAAATTTTATCGCGTGATGCAACAAGATATCAGACTTAAAAAATGAACGCGCCGGAATATACCTATGCGGGAATGGATTGGGGGAGGTTTCTACGACCTTTCAAAGTTCCGATAGATTTGTTTCGTTTAGATTAGTGCGGTGATACGAGGGAACATTTACACACCTAACACAGTTCTTTACTATTTAATGCAATTAAGCCTATTTATCGTATTACAAAAACTGGCTTTCCCGGCAAGTTTTCCCAGCGCGATAGACGTCCGGGCCGAGAGTCACGCCTGTAGAAGTTGATTGGGTCGAGGAAAAGAAAAGTATGCAGCATTGGCGATGCCTTCTGAGAAACGTTCCGGACATTTTTTTCCTTTCCTTTCGCCGTTCGGGAAATTCTGAAGCAAAAAGTCGGAGAATTGGTCGTTTTGTATGCGACAAGAACGCTGAAACGAGCTGAATGCGAATCGAGATCCGTATACGCGTAAGCATCGCACGGAAATGATGTCTTGTTGTGATACATTTAATAGAAAATGCGTTCGGCTTCTCAGATGGCTTGGCCATGCGGATCATCAGAGAGAGAGAAAGATGGATAGAGATATATATATATAGACAGAAAATGAGCGCGCGCGCACTCGATTAATCACAATATTCCACTTTTACGCATTCTCTTGTTCCTTCCCCTAAAAACTCGTAATCTTATGCCGCTCTCACCATCAAATCACATCGTTCCTATGATCTCACGGCGTTCGCAGTATTGAACATTATTCTTCGCGACTAGTGCAAAATTAGATTATCAATCTCGCTTGAATTTTCATGCAAAAATGTCACTTGAGCTAAATAATCTACTTACTTGCACTAGTGTCGAGAAGTGCTGATGTTACCTTCTTTTTTTTGCTCCTCTTCCTGCTATTTTATTTATTTATATTTATTTATATTTTTTTCATTTATATATAATATATCTATGCTGTACCTTAGAAACGCTTACGAGTGCTAAAAAAATAAATAGCGCGCGGGGTTTCCTTAACCTTATTACGAATTAGATTAGACGCGATTAGGAGATAGACGTACGCATATATAATCTTCTTCACGTTCTCGTATTTTTTCCTCTTCTCTTGCTCATCTCTCATGCTTTGTTAAAAAATAGTAAAAAACAGTGACTAAGTTTCGCTCTTTCCTTGTATCGTACGGGAAATCGCTGACACGCGCGCGACATGGCACGTCGCGCGTCCCTTATATGCCTTCTCTCGCTCGCTTCGTCTCTTGCTCATACTCTTTAGCTGCGGCTCGCACGTACTCACACGCATATCGATATTTATATATGTATACGTATATTTATATATTTATATATCTGCATCATCATATATATATATATTTATAAAAATAACATTCTTGGACTAAAACATAACGCTCGAAATTGAGACTTACAATAATAGAGAAGTACAGAAGTGGATGACAAATGTACAGTGCGGACGGGTTGAGACGGGGGGGGGGGGGGGTGAGGCTCCAGAGAGGGTTAAGGGTCGATTCTAGAGAGTCGGCTTCACGGAACGAAAAAAGAACCTCGGTATACTCGGGTGTCGAGGGGCTCTAAGGGTGATATGTCTATGAGGGCGCGCAGCTTATCGTAGTCGTCATCACAGAGTCTCTAGCACTCGCTGTAGGACGGAGGCGCGAGTCCGCGAGCCGCGTAGAGCTCGGCTTGGGGCTGTAGATGGCAGACGACCGTGTGGCCGTCGAGTACCGCGACCGTCCGCGTATGGTCCTGTTGTTGTTGCTGCTGCAACTGTTGAAGCTGTGCCTGTGGCCTGAGCTGCTGCTGCTGGTCGAGTTCCGGCCTGGAGGAGGCTTGGTGCTGCCGGCGCAGTTTATCGAGAGCCCAGGCGGCCTCGAGACCGCGCTCGGCCGCCGGCGAGTAGGGTATGAGGGGCCGGTGATCGCCGTAGCTGCGCGACGACTGGCGCGACATGTCGCTCTGCCGACGGCCGTCCTCGTCGCTCATGTCGGATGCCGCCTGGGCCGCTTCGGGACAGCCGATTCCAAGGACGCCTTGGGCGCGCTCGATCTCCTCGTACACGGGATCGTCCTGCATGTGCTGGGAGAGTCCGTAGCCGTGCTGTTGACCGTAGTGCTGTTGGTGTCGGGAGTCGCGTATCTCGGTGTAGGTATGGTTGTAGGGCGAGGCAGCGCGACGTCCGGTCGTAGCTCTCGAGCCCACCTCCAGTTCGCCGAGGAGACGGCGCTCGCGTGCCCTCAACGAGTAGCCCTGGAGGGTCATCGCGCTGTGTCCGTAGCCGGGCTGGCCGAGCACCCGCGGGCTGTCCTCCTGCTCCGAACCGCCGTGTCCCGAGTCGCGAGACTGCGACTTAAAAGAAATGTTCTGTGGGCAGAAAGAAGATGGGCCGAGCAATGAGCTCGTTTTAGTCGGGTCGACCTAATTTTGTCCATCGCGTCGCGAAGGTAAGCACAAACACACGCATTAACAACACAAAGCATTGAACATACGTTGACACTATAGGGGATGCGCTAGGGAATACGACGAGTGCAGCTTGAAAAAAAGAAAACTGGGTTGGCGACTGTTACTTCGCTTCGTTCTCGCTTACTTTGGTATTGTCTTTTCAGCAATGCTCTTTTCAGCGCTGCTCTTTTCAGTCCCTCGCCATTAATAAAAACCGATTTTCAAGCTGGTCATCAGCGCGACTATAGCGTCTACTGTACACACAGAGTCAACAGAAAGATCGTTGCGTATAGGAGTAAATGAGGATGGAGGGTAAAAAAAAAATGGTTCGTGTGTGTGTGAATGTGTACGTGGGTGCTGTATGTCTATATTTATATAATACTGTAGGTAAGCGTTTTTAAGCAAAGCATTGCCGGTTCATTGGTTATTTTGTCAATTTGCTATCGATTCTCCCTAAACGCGCTTTCGTGCGAGCGAATTGCTACAGCATAGCGCAGTAACGGTATAAAGCTGGCGCGCCATTAGAAATTCATTCCGAAGCAATTTAGCGGAGAATCGAAACGCAAGCCCGACGTATTTTCTACAATTACACGCGTGTACTCATAATTGAACTTTATTACTTTTCGAGGAGAGAAGGTATAGAATCCACAAACACACACACGCGCGCGTACACAGGGACACACAGGTATATACGTAGAAACGCACATTCAGTGAGAAACGACGAGCTGCTAGCATAGTCGATTCGTGAGTGCGAAGAAGTCGCGCATATATAAGTACTACAAGCACATGCAAGTGTAAAGCCGCCTAATGTAATTTTCAAACAAAATCATGCGAGAGACGTGCAGAGACACAGAGACGTGCAGAAAACACGTAGAGAAGGTCAATATTTTACAGCTAATTTTCACTTGGTTTTACGCGTTTCATAAATTTGCCCGAAGGCAACAGCGGTAGCTTCGTGGGAAAGGTAACTGTACACTCACTGATCCAAGGAGACTGCACTCGATCAAAAAAGAATAAAGGAAAAATTTACGCCAGGCTTTTATCCGCGCTCCTTTCAAAACTCTCTCTCTCTCTCTCTCTCTCTCTCTCTCACTCTCTCTCACTCTTGCTTGTGTGTGCGCGCACGTGCGAGATCCTTTTAACGCACCTTCCTCTTTACTCTTTCGCTCATCCGTATTTCGTTAATTACGATAATACGCGTATGTGTGTGTGCGCGTGTGCGCGCGTGCGCGAGTTGCTCGTAAATATAAAGCCTCAGGGCGATTAAGAAAAATTTGACGAGACGCGCGCGAATAAATTACGCCGAGAGAGGATCTGCAGCTGCGAAATTCACGAGGCGTGAGTCACATATTCACGCGCAGACAGAGAACGCGATATCGAGGTGAAAAAAGCCACCGCGGGAAAGTAACATTTGTAGAACGATAAGGTTAATGGATTCGCAACGACGTTTCAAGGTGTGGTTTTAATCTGCGCACAGTCGTTCGCAGAAGGCCGAGCGTCGATTCTTTACTATAATGCTTGCTTTATATACACAAATGTGTCTGAGCAGACATATTTTTATATACATAATGTATAGCGACTAAAAGCCAAAAAAAGTTCAGGGGGTAGACTTATCGTTATGGAGGGTTGAGGAGAACCAAGTGAAAAATAACTATACTTGCAGCGTACAAGGAAAAAAAGAAAGAGAGACGCGTAGAGACAAAGAAAAAGCACACAGAAGAAAAAGAAGAAGAAGAAGAAGCAGCGGAATTAGTTACCTTCCAGGTGAGGTTTTTGTTAAGGGGTCCCCAGGTGGCGGTTGCAGATTTCGGGATATTGGGAGCTTGGGAATAGAGGGAGGTAGAGGCGTGATATTGTTGGTGATGGTGGTGGTGTAGTTGTTGTTGTAGTTGTTGGTGGTGTTGTTGTTGGTATTGCAGGTGATGGTGGTGGTGACGGGCGTAGGGCAGCGTAGAGACAGCGTGTCCGCCGCCTGGCTGTGGCGTCGGGCAGGGGGAGGAGTCACTCGCGGCGTCGAGGACGGTGCCGGGAGCCGCGTGGAGTTCACGCTGGAGAGTGCCCCAGCCGCCTCGTTGGCCCGTAGACACCAGGTACTGCAAAGCAACATTTCTCCCTCTCACTCATTCGATCCTCTCTGTACCATAGCCGCACGGCGGCCTTATTACCCGCCGATATAGCCTGTGCATTATGCACGCTGCTCTTCTCATACACCTTTCTCTCTCTCTCTCTCTCTCTTTCGCTCTCTACATTCGTTCGTTCGTTCGTTCGTTCGTTCGCCCAGAACGCGCGCACCTCATTGATTTGCGGCGCCGCTCTCGCATCCACGGCAGCACAGACTCTCTTTCTCTCTCGCTCTATACGTACCTGCACACACTGCGCACACGCTCGCTCACTCACTGGCAAAAGCACGATGGTATGGTACGGTACGAGAGTGTGAGTGTCTGTGTGTATGTATCGGTGTGTCGTGGGTAAGCGAGTACGAGAGAGAGAGAGAGAGAGAGAGAGAGCGAAGCGCGAGAGGGGGGGGGGAGGAGTAGGAGGAGAAGAGAGGGCAGCTGAGACGCGAGTTTTATGGAATGTACTTTGCATAGCCAGCTGATTAAGGCATGATTCATGCAAATTCCCGAGGGCTTTAATATTCCGGCGACCAACAATTTACAGCACGGCGGTGGCGGCGGTGGCCTTATCGAAAACTCGGTTGCCGTAGAAAAATAGAGTAGCACTCGAGCGCGACGAGAGCTAAGTGAAACGAAAGGCCGGCGCGCATCATATCTCCCGAGCATTTCAATGCTCATAGATAGCTTTTGATTCTCGAGCCGATATAGATAGATAGGCAGCCAAGATATATCGGTATGTGTGTGTACACGGTAGCCTCACGCACGTCTTGCGTTAGCTGCTGCTCCTTCGAGCACGGAATCGACCGCAATCACGGCTTTGGCGCGGGCTGAACGTGCATCGCGTACCCTATTGAGATAGGTCACGCGAGAGACGACGATCTTTACGCTGCGTGTACTCTATACAGTGGTGGGGCAAGTTACGATCGAATTTACCGCGCGGCTCGTTCGTTCTCTACGCTTCTTTTTTTTCCTTATTCTTTCGGCGCGGACGCTCGCGTGTGCATCGTGCACCGGACACCGGACACGAATTCCGATGGGTTGAGAGTAGTGTGGCCAACGCCATCCGAGTAGAATAAGCCGTAATGATAAGTGAGGCGATTTTCTTAGGGCTTCCGGGCTTCCTATCTCGCTCTTTCGCTCTCTCCCTCCTTCTCTCGCCCCCTCTCTCTCTCTCTCTCTCTATCTCTCGGGTGATTGCCTCCAGACGGACTAGAGTGAGAGAGACCGTGAGGAGAGCGGGGGGAGGGGGAGAAGAGCACATGCCTCGGTGATACGCCGCTTTCGTGTACCTGCTGTTTTATCCCTTGCAGAAATGTACTAATGAGAACGGTCGTTAAGGGAATACTCGCGATTTATGAATTTTCGCTAACGATTTCCCCCACCGAAAGGCGAGTACCAACTCGGTACGCTGCCCCTACTACTCTAAAAGCAAACTCTCTCCACTGCTTCGCTAGTTCTCTACCTGTTCCACACCTACATCGCATAGATATATATATATATATGTATACACCTAAATATACCTATATACGTTTCTGCAGCAGACGACGCGGCGCGGCAAGAGCAGCAGCTATCCCGACAAAGTAAAAGATATCCTTAAGTGGAACTAGTATAATCCCGCGCGACTATTAATACGTTTGGCTATACATGAAACAGCTGGCAACTCCGTTTTTCGAACTTGTTAAACGGATTCCACGAATCGGTTGCACGGCCTTTATCCGTCTGTTTTCTCGGCTCTTTCGGCCCCTTTTACTTAGGGTTGAATTCGCATCATTAAGCATTTTCCGATGCGCCCCTGTCTCTCTCTCCCGCTCTCGTGCTCGTCGACGATTAAAAACCTTGTTTGTCTCGTGGAGCGTTTGCGCTCTCGCAAGAGGGATTTAATTAAGTGTTTACGTGGAGGAATGAACGAGTGGATGATGATAACGATGATGACGATGATGATCGTGGTGATGGCGATGGAGATGAAGGTGGTGATGATGAAGATGAAGCGTTGGGATGACGAATGTGATATGCTCGTATGCTTTAATCGACATAGCACATCCACTTATTATGCCAGTTTATAGTTATGATACTGCGATATATGCAAAGGCGATATAATGCGTGCATGATACTGAATATTTATATATATATATGTTCGCATAGATATAGATGTGCGCATCCTTGCAGACATACTCTTACGTACTACAGGCCAGATGTGGACGATTGCTCTTTTTTAGTATTTGCATGTTATTGTTTTAAAATGCCGTAAATAGGCAGCGTAATCGTCCACCTCTGGGAAAGATAAATGTATAAATAAATGCAGACCCTCACAGCCCAACTACGAATCTTCCGAATAAAGATAGTGTGGCATAGTTACCAAGTTGCACATGTTATTAGACATTTGGCGTGAATTTCGACAAAAATATATATCTGTATCTATAAAGTATAAAACATTAGAATTTCTTCGTGATGAATTAAAATAAAAAGTATAAAGTGTGAGAACAAAGTAGCCAGCAACCGCCCTAACACCGCACCAAACCCTAGCGAAAGAAAGTGAAGCATAAAAGTAAGAAAGATTCCACCAGTGTTAGTATAAAGCTCAAAGGAGATCTTTACCGCGTAGCGTATTTGCCGTCTATTTAGCCGCTCGTGTTCATATACATCTGTATAGACATATAGACATATGCCTATAGTCGTGCACTTGAAGTGGTGCTTAAAAGCTCTTTTATATACGATTGAACGGAAGGTTGTTAGATCAATGCAGCGGTAGTCTACGTGCGTGCGAGAAAAAGCCACAACGGGCCGCGTGGTGAATCTCTCTCTTACTCTCTTATCTATGCATACACGCGCGTAGTTTTATAATAATAAGTCCTGGAAAAAAAGTTGTTTATCCTAAAAATATTTACAAAATCAGGAGGCAGAAGCAAAGTTGTATAGAAAGAGAAAGGCCTGTGTAAACTTCGAGGTCATGGTGCTTCAAAGCTAATAAGCATACTTCCTGTAATTTCAACAAAGCGTGTGTAACACGGGTAGTGTAGAGAGGCTACGAGAATAAGAAGAAGGAAGAGAAGACGAAGAAGAAGAAGAAGAAGAAGAAGAAGAAGAAGAAGAAGAAGATATGGAGGAGAGAATTTTGCATAGGCAAAGTATACACCTCGAAAGCCAGAAAATTTACCGGACTCTGCGGTTTGTTTGTGCTTGTAGTCTGCGCAGTCAGCGTTTGTGCGCTCGCGAGAAAGAAAAAAAAGTAGAGAGTCTACTGAATATATTTACATTTTTCTGCAATTCTAATAACGAGTAGCGGAGTTGTCCGTCGGAGGCCCGGGATGAGCTTTCTCTCTTTCTCTCTTACTCTTTCTCACAAAATCGTTGACAGTTTCACAGAAGGGGGAAGCTAGAAGACTAGAAAAAAAAGAACGAAAGAAGAGCGCGAGCCAGATCGCGCATCAGAGATAGGTGAAGTTAGACTTTTTAGCAGTAATAGTAGTAGTAGTAGTAGTAGTGGCGCTCGTGGTTTGGTGTGGAAGCGGCGCGGGCGGCATTCGGATACCTTGCTGATTGGGAGGATGCCTATTGTGGTTGCTAGGTGCCATGATGTGCATCTGGTGCGCGCCGAGCAGGTGATGAGGCTGCTGCAACCTCATCGACAAATTGCTGAGGTTCAGATTTATCGAAAGATTCGTATTGTTAGGGGCAGTGGCGGCGGCCTGCTCTGCAGCCTGCTGGAGCATGCAGTGCACGAGGGCCGCGGACGAGGTGCTACCCACATTGCTGTTGGCGTGCGGCGACAATCCAGAGCTGTCAGTCGTCGGGGCCGAGGGATTCGACGAGGTGTTGTGCGAAGCGAAGTCCTTGCCGGCTCCTCCGTGCGAGTTGCCGTGGCTACCGTTGGCCCCGGTACCTCCGGCTCCGGAGCCACCGGAGCCGCCGGAGCCGCCCTTTGAGCACCTCAGGCACTTGGGCAGCCACGAGTGACGCCTGATAAACTTGCGGTACTCCTTGCGGACCTGCAATATATGTACACACATCGTTCTAGATATCTTCGTGCTATTCACTCAACATTACGCTCTACATTAGAAAAAAAGCAGATATACTTCGTATATACGCCTCGTATTATAGCTAATTAAACGCGGCGCACCTTACGGTATTGATATACGTGTATTGTATTCGCTTCTACAACTCGAGACCGGTAATTGAATTAGCTTAATCTGTGATTCGGATATAATTCATTTACTAGATCGAAGACTGCTGTTGCTATTGTTGATCAATACATCCTATAAAATTTAACGTACATCGTCGAAAGAGTAGATTGCGTCCGCAACGTTACAGTTTTAATTAATTCTCTCTCTCTCTCTCTTCTCTCTTTCTTATTGATAGGATGGTTTCCGATGACTTAGTAGATTCGGCTTTTTTTAAATAATGGAAAAACACCGAAAAGTCCTGAGAATAGCAAATCGATCTAAGCCTGCTTTGCATCAAACAGTTACAAGGAGAGAAAAAGAAACGCTGCCGCACATATTCGTCATTTTTCCTCAAGCAGATAAGATATAGCCTTTATCCCTCCAGATAACGATTAGGGCGGATAGATTAGATTCCCTCGGATACAAAGCCGTCTGACATGTGCCAGTCTGTTCGAGAATTCGAGTTATTGATTGTGTCATATATATATCCATTTCTCCATATATATATATATTGTATCCACACAGAAAGGCTGTTGCGCGACGGTGAATTTCCTTTTAATAGCGATGATCAATGCTTACATTTTCCAGTTTACACGGGAAATCAAGGCACACAGCTGTTACGAATAAATGCACCGTGACGAGAGAGTGAGATGGTGTATAAGACTTATTTTTCGACAAAGTCGTCACAGGCGTCGATCGGAACGAATCGGAACAACCGAGGCGAATCAAAGTCACCCTCGAAAAGTTCAAACAGAGAGGGAGAGAAAGACGAGGCTATGGGAGTGAGCTGTATACACGCGAATCGTTTCGTTTGCAAAAGTTAACGATTGGAATATAACAGTGCGTTAGTGAGTTTTTAAATGACTCGAATCACTTTTTTTTTTTACCGAAAAACTAATAATTGCAAGAGTAGAGAAGGGGTTCATTTGATCCCATGCCGATGGAGAGGGAAAAAGGAAAGTTTTCTTTGAACAGTTCGCGCTTTGTTGTTGAGGTATAAAGTATAAACTATACTAGTTATTGACAAAACCCTCCTATCCGGTGTGTATATATATCACTATAGGCACATATAATAACCGTACATCAGAATTGGTAAATTTCAACGGTAGAGATTTGAAAGTCAGTTTTAAACTATACGTCTATGAGCGCAGAGTTTTTTTTTCTCCTCTTTTTTCTATTCACCTCGTCGCCACTCTCTTTCACTTACAATACACGCGTCCATTTAGAAGCATTAAAAACGCTGAAGAGAAAAATGATCCTTTTGATTAGGAGCGGGAAGTTTGAACGATATTATTATATATACATCATACAAATTTACAGAGAGGCTTCGAAAACGCGCGCGTCCCGTTCTTTTGTAGAACGCGTAGAAGCATCCCTCCCGCGTGTACCGGCGTACGGAACAAGAGGATCGTTTTACTTAAAAAAGAATTTGGCTTTGTTTCTGCAACGAGCAAAATTCCTTTTCACCCCTAAATTCAAAGGAATTCTTTGGCCTCGGTATAGCGAAAGAGAGAGAGAGAGAGAGAGAGAGAGAGAGAGAGGAAATTTTTTCTGACCGAATGCTAATTTTTTTCCCCGAAACATAATAGCCGTTGTTTATGTGTTTTCTCAGCCAGCAGCAACAGCAGTACTTAATAATAAAAGATACGCGCGTAACTAAAGCGGTAATTTAACGGGCGTCGCGGAGAATCTTACCTTTTCATTTTGCACGCAGTGGAACACGAAAATAAATAGTCCCTGTAGGCTGTTGAGTACGGCGAATATGTATGCCATGATGATGGATTTCTTGTTGTCCAAGTACAGGAGACCAAACGACCATGTGAGTCCTAGTAGGAAGACCAGAACTATCGCTCCTCTCAACCAAGCCCTGATAGAATTATAATATAGAAAGTTTATAATACGCCATTCTCTCGCCAACTTTCTCGGGATTTTTATTAATATATAAGGGATTCTTAATATTATGTAACTTTTGATATTCTTGGAGAAAAATCTTGTAACGTAAAACAATTGTATACAAATCATTATTCAAAGAGCTCTAAATGTACGTACGTTGTTTATTACGTAATTTTCATTATTCAATATATCGGATTCATCTGAGATTGCTCAATATCTACATTTATATACATGAGAAGCGAATGATGAATAGCTACGTGGTGCGTTGTATCAACTATTTACTACGTGTAGTGAATAATATATTTAATCTAATTGTACCAAAACCAAAAAGAAAAGATACCATGCTTAATTCTACTTTATATTATTAGTGTTTATGTTTCTATACATATATACAAAAACAAAAATTAATTTACTTTAGTATAATTGTAAATTACATTTTAGTTACTGATACGGACACGTACATTATAAAGTTACGGTAAACGTCTTATTTACATACAACTTTGTTTCACCAACGTTATTCAAAATAAAATGTAAAAATAGACTGCAGTGAGTAGAATTACGAATGCGAAACAAATAAATTCGCTTAAAAACAATAAATTGGCAACATTGTGTGTTCAGCATGACACGTACAGCAGTTTATTATTAATAATTTTGAATAAAATTAATGTGTTTATCTAGCTTTTACTTGCGTGTATATTTAGCACGACGAGAAATGTGAATTTAGTGATCAATAATTTGCAAAAAAGTTAAATAAAAGTTAAAAAAAAAAGTTAAATAATTGAATGGTAGAGTGTAAAATGAAAAAATACAGTGTGAGAGTTAATAATAAATTGTAAATATCTTACAAGTGCGCTTGCAATTTGTTGGGAAGAGCATTCTCTTCCTTTCCACTACCAACCAACCACGCCATGCAGAAGAATGTAGAACAGTGTAGACAGAAGTGGGTAGAAGTTTTAATACAAAAATGAAACAAGACAGCAATAGTTAGGTGATTTTACCGACACCATCAGTTTGTTTTTTTTTTGTTTTTTTTTCTTTTGTAATCTAGATTCATTAATCATATCTCACTATTTCTATTACGCGATTACAACACAGCGTTGAAAAAAAAACGGCAGGTACAGACTTTCACCTTACACTACTTATGTCATCGATATAAAGAACTCGAATTTACATGTATTCTAGATATACAAATCCCGATTCATTTCAAATACTTCTTTTATAACCAAGATAGACAAATTACGAGAAATCGTATATACTCTACTGCCAATAACTATGCATAAATCCACACGTGTTAAACTATTATTACCGCAACGGTATGTGTACACAATATCGGATAAACTGATTGAGATGCCGCTATTAATATTGTTCTTGCTGTGTGCATTTACCGATAATGAATTCATCACTCGGTCTGATTTGAAACTATTCATTCTGAATTCAATATAAGTACTGTGCATATATTGCATGTAATTATTTTTGCGACGAGCGTGTTATTGTATGAAACGCAACTTGAGTACATTCCAACAAAATAGTTTGACAAAACGAAATTAAACTGTAAAAGTAAAGAATTCAACTTTAAGACCAAAACCAATAGAGATAATTTAATGTAAGACCCAATGAAAAGATAGAAGAGTAAACGTTGCCAGTGAATCGCCTCCTCTCTTTATCGTATATAGACTATGAGATAGATTCGTGTACAAAGCGAGTTTATATATATATATATATACATATATGTATATAATAATAATAATAATAATAATAATAATAATAATAAAAAAGCTTGCGTAAAAAAACTCTAAGCACCAAACAAACAGTTGAAGAACTACTCGATTGAAGGAGATATGAGCGCCGCTTATACCGTTCCGTCATAAATATGTATACACAGTAAAAGTATTCGTCATTGTGATGAACGA
This sequence comes from Apocrypta bakeri, assembly GCA_018906985.1. Classification (NCBI taxonomy): domain Eukaryota; kingdom Metazoa; phylum Arthropoda; class Insecta; order Hymenoptera; family Pteromalidae; genus Apocrypta; species Apocrypta bakeri. The sequence goes on from JACCIA010000001.1 coordinate 14,413,179, forward strand.
ACGCGAGTTTTTCCAGATAATTTCGACGTATCATCGTTCTATATAGTCGTCGCAGTCTCAGTCAAAGTCTTTGAAATATATTTACACATCCGGCGCCGAAGGCGCACCCCGTTTCGTTGGTTGCTCTTACCTTGCGCTGGCCAGCCGCGAATGCTCCTTACTCTTCATGGAAACGGTTGTGTTGGCGTGCCTGCACATCATGTAGATCGCCATGGACAGGAACACTAGGTTTGCCTGTGGGGAAACGCGAGAATTCGCGAAATTCATTGTTACGCACTGTAAAACAAGCATGTGTGTATACGGCTACGAAAATGAGAGGACGACAGCGGTAAGAGAGAAGTGGGGTGGAGAAGGAGGTTTAATTAAAAAAAATAAAGTCCGAATACGGGCTCGTTTTGTTTTTACAAGGCTGTTAATTCGCCGAGGGTATTTACGCGTGTAGCAGCATACATGATATTGAAATGAGGAATAAAAAAAAGGGAGGGCAGGGCGAAAGGATCTTAAAAAGTAGCAATAAAAAAATACCAGTATGACAAGTATGACTGGTCCCACGAAGCTGAATATGAAGTAATTGTCCGCGCGTAGCCAGCAGTACTTTTTCGTACCGTAACTACCGCTATCAATTACACAGGAGATTCCAACGACGAGTAGCGGCGCGCCATAAGCTACAAGGTAATACCAGCGGAGCCTCGACTTCTCGGCTTCGAATACCTCAATCAGCATGACGTACAGCTGGAAACCTAAAAGTCCGAAATCGGCCGGAATATTAGTCTCCCTCCCGCTCTTTCTCTTCCATTCTCTTCAGTTTTCAGCTCGTCTGCTAAAAAACTGTCTTTTCATATAAAAGAATAGCCGCAACCTACCTTCGAGGAACATCCATGCGAACGCACATAAAAAGAAGAAGTGCAGCAGACCCGCAACGATGCCGCATAGTATCTCAGACTGCGTCTGTTTGATTCCGGAGATGAAGACGACCTCGGCGATTAACAGGCAGATGCAGAGATTTTTATGAATCGTCGTCCTGTCCGACTGCGAAAATGCAAAAACGGAGGACCGCCGGTTTTATATTCTTTATCTTTATGAAGCATTCCCGAATAACGAGTACTTTTACGAGCGGTCGTTATAAACAACGGGTATAAAAAGAAAAAAAAAACTTGTATATATTAGATGTACAGCAATAGTGATGTGCTGCCGTATAATATTCTGTCATTTTTCACTTCTGGATTATTAATTGTATCCGCGATATTTGTAAAATATAATGTACATTAGATGTAGGCGCATTTACCTTTAGACCACGGAACAATTGGAAGGTGATGATGGCAAGTACGAGGCAGACGACCGATATTGTACAGCCAATGTAGGTGATTATATGAAATACCAGATCCTGCTCAGCGGATAGCGTGCTCGACAAGCCATTCACGTCCATGAGGATCGCAAAGTTAGTGAGGTGATCGCACTCGCAGACCGTATGCGTCTTGTTGCTATGGCGTGTGATGCAGCCTTTCTCCGACCAATCGCTGTAATTGCGTCAAGTGAATTATGAGCTTAGCCAAATCTTCTTCATTTTTATTTGTCGAATAACCCGTTTCTTCCCTCTCCCCCTCCCCCTCTCTCACTCTCGCCATCTCTCTCTCTCGCTCTCCTCTCTCTCTCTCTCTCGAGCGCGAGTTCCTTTTCCGATTCGGATTCGCGCACTCGGCGTGCTCGAACACGACGATAAAGGCCATAATTTCATGCGTTTCTGCAGATTCTAATTTGCATTTAATGAATGTCGGCGTGTCGATTATTAAAACGAGGCCAGTTAGCGTCATTGTTTAATTGTATTATCCTCGTAAAGTCGCGCAGTAGCCGCCCCGTGTAATTTCGGTTCTTTACCCAGCAGTCGGCAATCGATTCAGCGTCATTTTTCAATTAGCTCCCGTTGACCGTTGGCTCATCGAAAAGCCGTAATTGTCACTTGGTCGAAGTAAGAGTGAGACAGACCGAGATGGTCGATCTACTGTAAATAGGAGTAAAAAAATAGCTGCGTGCAAACTTTAAGTGGACGTTGTCTCTCTTACACTCGTTTTTTCTCTTTCGAAATACAGCTAGAATATTCATGTGTCTCTTTATCATCCATTAGCTTTTTTTTTCATTTCGACACGCAGACCTGCGCGGACCGAATAAATCGTAAACAGGCGTAAGCCCCAAAGTGTGCGAAGTGATTAAGCGGTCGGCGCGGCACTCCCGCAAATATTGGCCAAGACTGAATCAGTCGAGAGTCGAGCGAAAAAGCCGATAAGGGTTATCGACTAAGAGAGTGGGAGAGCGAGGGAGAGCGAGGGAGAAAACGGAGAAGAGAAAAGAGAGCAAGGAAGAAAAAAAGGAGACACTGCACTTACTTGGTGGTGAAGTTCCAGAAGACACAACGTGGGTTGGTGAGGTTTTCATCACTGTGCTTCAAGTGTAGCTTGACGAACTCGCCCTTGGGCAGCTTGACGTGTCGGCCGCCGCCTAGGGAGGCTGAAATCACTTTGCTGTTTAATATGCTGGTGGTGTTTGTGCTCTGCTTCTGCTTGAACTGCTGTTGCTGCGCCGCTGCCACTGCCGAAGAGAATGCGGCGGAAGACTCAGAGGGTTCACGTTGTTCGTTGATGGAAAGCTGTTGGCCAGGGAAGTCGTCGTTGCTCTGAGGCTGGAGGATCTTTTCGAGCCTGTCGAAGACCATAAAGACGAGTCTGACGAGGCCGTCCTTGCTGCTTCCCTTTCCCAGGAGGGAATCTTTCGTCAGCTCGACGCTCAGCCCTGCCCATTTGTCCTCACGGTCTTGCTCGCTGGGAAAGACCACGACTTCGTTCTCGAGGTTGCGCGCATCCAGCACCAATACCTCCATCACTAAAGGAAAGAACACACAAACACACGCACACCTATATTCTCTTCCCTCCAAATCCAATTCTCTTTCCTCTGCTAGACAATCCCTTTCTCTCCTCGTGAGCTGCGCTATATCGCTGCTACCACCGCTGCTGTTTCCAGCTCCAGCAAGGCTACCTCCGGTACCTTTCTTTTACTTTTACAACCCTCATATATATATATATAGATAGTGTATAGGAATACACGCACACAGACCGAGCAAGAGCACTATTTTTTCGTGTTTCCGCAAGGAGGAGGGCCATTTGTTAACCTTGGCGGATTGATAGTGCCGTCGCCATTTTTTATCTCTTTATTTACGAGGCTTATTAACGCGTAACCCGCCTAATGCTCCGCAGACATTAACTACACACGCGAGCTGAGCTGCCAAGAAAAAAGGAATCGCATAAGCAAGCTCCTCTCTGCGCGGAGCAAATAAAAAATCAGTCAAGCCGTTCTTTCTCTCTCTTTTCTTTCCCCTCTGTGAAGACGTCATAAATAAAAGATGCGCTCGATCTTTCTCTTTCCGTCGGAAAGTAATATTTACGGAGTCAAAGGCGAATCGGCTGTACTAGGAGAACAGTAGCTTAAAAGTCTGCGGCAGAGTGAGTGAGTGGGTGAGTGAGTGAGTGAGAGAGAGAGAGAGAGAGAGAGAAGAGAAAGAGCGACGCTCGTGAGACGGCAATAGTATTGATTCACTTCACCCCGGGGGTGCGCGCTTTTAGAGTAGCGCTCGCTTTTCTCTGTACTCCTTTTCCGCGGAAATCGCGAACGCGCTCGCTCGTTTTTATCGAACTGACGGATAATCCGAAAAAGCGCTGTGACCCATGCTCGTGCACAGGCAGATGACCGGCCGGCGCTATATGCGACACGGCAATAAAAACCACTGTATACCGAGTGGAGAGTCTAAGAATGAAAGAGGCAAAAAAAATCAGCTCGGGCGCGAAACGCACGCGGGTAAAGAGGCGCTACGGCGCCAAGTGTAGTAATGTTTGGCGTATTCGCTTCCCCATTTCGCGGAGGAAAACGGTAAAAAAGTAATAGTCCATTAAAGCGCAAATGGCGAGGTTATACATAGCCGACGCCGGCGGCGGCGGCGGTGGTTGCGCGGAAAACTCCAAGGAGAGAAAAGGTATATACCCGGAGGAAAATAAAAGAGGCGCGCGCGCGCGTGCGCTGCCTACGTGTATGACTCACGGATGTTGTTGATGCGACTGTAGTTCGTCCTCTTCTCGTAGGTGAGTGTATCTGCCAGAAGAAAGGCATTCTCCTCAAGACCCTGAAGTAAGGAGCTCGCGACTATCCTCTGGTCCGTATGATTTAAGTCGTTCCACGAGTCGGACTGATCCAACAGATTACTGCCGGTCGTTACGGCTCCTTGAAGTAGCTCCTCAACGCTGACCACCTTTTGCCTAGGGTCTTGATACGTACTGATATCCTTAGCCATTTTGTCGGTCATGTTGCGGATGATCTGGGTGGTGATGAGCATGTCACCACCGTAAAGGTTACTGCTATTGTTGGTCACCTGACTGAGGTCGCTGCTCACTCCCAGAATGAGTTCACCTTCCTGAACTCGTCTCGCCAACGAGGTCAACCAGACACTGCGGCAATCCTTGAGGTCGGGCTTGCCGCGTTCCCAGACTGCCTTCTGGATGTTTTCGTTGTCCACCTCGGTAACCATACAACGCCAGTAGGCCATACCGGTCGTTCCTTCCGGACAGCTCTGTTCGGCCGTCTCGTTGACCCGGGTGACGGGCCACCTGAGTTTGCGTACTTCTCCTGGTTCTTTGCAGAAAAGCCCATGATGATCCTGACCCGAGTTTCCATTGTAGACACTTCCTGCTCAAAAGAAATTATTCAAAACATACGCGATTAGCTTTCATTTCCATTCATTTCCTTCATTTTTTTTTTCAAGCTACCGGGACGCGTGCGATAATTTTTCCGTCCGTGTTCTCATCTGCATAAGTCGTTAAGCCACGACCTTATCTCTTTCGTACAGACTGCACGGTCAAAAGTCGCGCGCCTTCGGTATGCCTATATACGAGCGAAAAGAAGACGAAGACGATGAAGAAGAAGAAGAAGAAGAATAAGAAATTTTTCAAATAAGATTTTTCAAACAAATTTACCCGCGTGCCCATTTCTATCTTCCGCAGCTCAAAGAAAAGTAGATGATGCTCTCTAACAGAGTTCGCATTGAATTTCCGAGATCATTACCTAATAGAGCAGCGTGTTTCTGCCTTTTTCATTAAAGCGAGAATGAGTTTTTTAAAAACTTAATTACTACATCCATTACTCTCCGCTTTCTTGAATAAGACTTAGACTTTTCACCTCACTATTCTGCGCAACGAGTTTGAGTCAAAAATGCGCTTGCACATATTTCGAAAATAATATTAACAACGAGTTAAGAAACAGTACTGCATAAACGTTTGGGATATTGTAAGCAGCGGCAGCACTGATGATTGAGCGACGTTTGTATCGTCAAAGTAACGTAATTAATTGCGACTACTGTCTTCTATAATCGTATTACCCGTTCTAAATCCGCCAGAAGCATCTTGAAAAGTGTAAAACCCGTTGAAAAAGGGGACGGTGAGCGCTAAAACACGTGTCCCATTTTTTTTGCCTCGCTAAGGAAATAGCTCTCGGTTTCTGCTGCTACTACTGCTGCTACGGTAGTCTGAGGAAAATCTAGAGTTCTCCTTCTCTCTCGTTCCTATTTAAACACGAGACGAGTACGCGGTGTGCAGGTAGAATTAAATTTTGTCGGCTAGAGCCGGTATTCGTCTTTAAATCAAATATTTCATCAGGGCGAAATCCAAAGTTACTTGATTAAAATAAATTCTCGCGTGCTTTAGCTCACTCTAATTGAATGACGCTTGCTGCAGCATCAAAGAGCAATTCGTGCAAATACACGCACGTACACATTCTCTCGCTCTCCCTCCCTGTCCCTCACTCTCTCTCTCTCTATAAACATTTTATCGTGTTTCATCTTCGCATATTTTCGGTTTCACGCTCAAACTGTTTGTATACAATAATATCCTCAAAAGCTAAAGTCGGTGCTAATGTATATTGCGTGAGTTAGTCCGATATTCCGGTTTGTCATTCTTCTCATTGATCTTATCTCGGCTCAGCAGCAGCAGTGGAATTTGTACGATTGCCGAAAAACGCGAAAAACTCTGCGCGATCGCCATACGTGCGATTACCATAAAATGCTCTTTTTAATTCCGCGCGTGAATACTCGTGTTCGCGCACGTGCGCTTACGGGGCTCAAAATTTTATTAAATTAACACGTGACACCGTCGTAAAGCAAGAGCTTTATACCGCAGTTGGAATATAAGAAACAATGATTCCCTCAATCCGTACGTATATATATATATATAGAAAGAGAGAGAGACTACTGACAATTCAGAATTTCGTTCAAGAACCAGTCAATTTCGAATTTGCTTTAGAACCGGTGATTTACAACCAATTAGGTTTAAAGTCAAATCGGGTTATTATTTCGTTTTATGAAATTTTGTTTGACGAATAAAACTAAGGAATAAACAGAATATTATTTTCTAAATTTACAAATGATAACATTTTGAATTACATTCAATAATGAGTAAAGGTGTTGAATTATTAGTGGAATAATTATAAATTAAATTTTAAACCGTGTCGTATTATTATTAAGAACGTTGGGCACATAAAGTTACCGATAATTTAAATCAGTTTTCACATTTACATTTATTTTTAATGATCGAGAGGTGAAATAATGAATACTAAACGAATTGTGAATTTGGATCACCAAATAAAGGCTAATAAAATTTAACAACTCCGTGTTATCTGACTTTTTAATTTAACATCGAATTGTCTTGTTTTCAAAGCAAAGTCTGGATCGGTCTATTCTTAGAACATAATTCTGAACAGATTCTAAAGCATTTAACGAGATGGAAGTTTTTTCTCCACGCAACAGTCGATTTGGAGTACATTTATAATTATGTATGCATATAAGTTGGCAGTATGGTGTGAGCAATTAAGAAGAAAAGAAAAATGAGCATTGTTTCACAGGCTCGAAGTACGCGATAGAACTGGTATGATTCAGTGAATAAAGCGCCGACCACTTGAGAACAATCAGCGCAGCGGACTCTCGCGGATAGATTTCTCCGTGTCTCGCTCTCTTTCGAAAAGAGGGTCTCACTCGCGTAATGGGTTTATTGAGACCGATGTAATTGCATCAACGGTGTTATTTACTGCGACAGCACTAAAAATAGCGGCGAACATAACTCGAGAGTGTTCGTAACTTCTATTGGATTGAGCGCGCTAACAAATGTTTTAAATCGATGTCGGAATGATTATTGAATTTATAAATTTACGGTATACGCAAGCCGGAAGAGAGTAGAAGAAAGAGAGAGAGAGAGAGAGAGAGAGAGAGAGAGAGAGACAAAAAACTCCCACAGCGTGATTTACGCATGGCTCCTAATAACCGAGTTTCGATAAGAATCCGGCGCCCGTCGAAACATCTGCCGCATCTGTATGTGAAGAAGCAAGCGCTACAGCACCTATAGCCACTATGTAAATATCGACGCGACTGCGCATATATATCCATTAGGTAAATAATCTCAGCTTGCGTGGAAAAATCTTTCTCGAGCTCTCATGGAAATGTGTCATCGCATATAAGCCATGTATATAAGAATGCGTTATTAGTCACGTCCTCTCGACGATCGGTCACATATATATGTATACAGCCCCGGCTTGCACGCTTTGTGTTACCATCAGCGCGATTAGGAATGTTTATAAAAACAATTATACTCGACGATATTCTATATCCAGAGCGACTTTAATGCGCTGAGAGAGCTTATCTTATCGTTGTACATTCGACCCGAGAGCGTGTAGTATATAGTAACATACTCTCTCGTATAAATATATATAGTGTAAAGAGCGGTGTGATATTAAACGCGAAACTCACACCTCACTCCGCTCGCTCGCTCGCTCGCTCGCTCGCGCGCGCGCTTTTTGCATTTTCTCATCTGTTTCGTGAAAGAATGTGTGTCTGCCGCAACGTCGGCGGCGTTGATGCAGTAGTATAAAGAAACACGGAGAGTACGATTGAAAGTATGCAGCAGTGATGCGGCGAAGGCCGCAGTCTCTCTCGGCGTCTCTAACAGAGATAGAAATAAATGAAAAGTGTAGGAGAAACGCGCGTTCAGGAATATAATCGCGCGGCTATGAGGAATTAAAAAAAAAACTGCGGAAAAAAAAAATTCAAGTAAGAAAATTTTCTCGTGGAATAAAGTAAAAGGCCGTAGCTACAGCGCGGCGGAGGCCGATTGATGGTCGAGAGTTGAGCATAGCAGCATCTACACAACCGACATACCTGTCGGCGTTCTGCGATTAGTTTTCCAGGGCGGCAGAGTCGAGGAGGTGAAAGGCGGCTGCTGAGTCGGCTCTTGCGTCGCTGCTGGCTCGAGGGGCCTGATCGCGTCATCTGGCGGCGGCGCCACGATCTCCTCCTCGTCCTCGTCTTCTTCGTCCTCGATCGACTCGTCATCGGTCCAGGGCTTCGTTGACGTCGGTCTGCTGTTCAACAGAAATTAAGGCATATTATATACGTATATACACGTGTACGGATCACCAGATTGACATGGGTGCTGATTATTCGGGACGGAAGGAGTCGAGGAATTTTTGAATTCCTCGTGGATTTCGCATCGATATATATTTCTCGGGATTACCTGCGTAAATCAAAGTATCGGGAATCCGACGCGCTTTTACAATACAGAGAAGGCCGAGTTTTCAAATGAGCGTCAGTAGCCGCACGCAGTCACTGCCGCGGTACTCGTGCCAGCTAATAACGGAAGCGATGCGTCGCTCTCGAAAAATGCCATCGAGTATTTATAAAATATACAAGAGCGCGGAATCCAGGTCGGGAGCGGGACATAATGCTTCGAAATAACCGACGACGAGGGAATAAGCTCTGCGCAGCTTTTAATTAGCCGCTGCAGTGCACTTTAAAATCAAGGAATATTTACGAGAGAGAAAGAAAGAGAGAGAGAGAGAGAGAGAGTGAGTGAGAGAGTAACGAGGAGAAAGGAGGGGGAAGGAGAAGGGGGAGGCGCTTTTGAGAAAAATCGTAAAAATCGAACGAGGCGCGTGTAAAACACGCAGACAGGTACGCGTAAGCGCCGGGTAAGATTAAAATCTATCCGCGCGCGCGCTGCGGCGGTTCCCAAAATATTTAATCCCCAGAGTCAAAACACAGTTGCAGCGGAGCGACTACTTGCTGCCGAGAGTAAGAGCGTCGTCTCTCATCCCGGCGTTGCTGAAGCAGCAGCAGCAGCAGCAGCAACAGCAGCAGCTCTTTTAAAAAAGACGTCGAGTAAAAAGGAAAAAATGGTTATCGGTAGTCCAATTGATCTTCCAGAGAAACAAACCAGTTTGAGATTCCGCGAGCGAAAAAGAAGGACTGCGAGAAAGAGTAAGAGAGAGAGAGCGAGAGAGAGAGAGAGAGAGAGAGAGAAGGAGAAGAGGGAGAGAGCGTGCACTGCACTCTTCTCTCGAAGAGCTCGCGCGCGTAATAGAGAGAAGGTAAAAGCGTTGGCGCGCGCTTTATTAAAGGAATCGCTACGTATATATATATATATATATATATATATATATACAACTTTCTATCGCCGCCAGCCGATGGTTATATAAACTTTTTCCATTATATATATACGTATCCCTGGTTAGGTAAAGCTAGACTTGTGCGTGTATATATCTACACACACATACATAGATACTGCGAAGGAAGAAAGAGACGAGTGATTAGATAGCATTAAGGTGACGCATAGATTCAGTCTGGCTCTCTCGGTACGCGGCACACATATATATATATATATATACATACACACCTATATATATATATATATATATATATATGGTCTCTGTGCTCGCGGGGTCAGGCGTGTCAGGCGTCAGTGTCGTAAATTTAGCTTTTGTCTAAGGAAACATAAAAGGAATATATAGTCGGCGGCGGCGGCGGCTGGAGAGAGCGAGCATTTTGCGTTGAATGCTCGCTCTTACTCTCTCGCGGTGGCGGCAGCGGCCGAGAGGCTGTGTAGAGATGTATATGTGTGTGTATATGTGTGCGCGCGAGAAAGGAATGAATCGCTCGCGGGAGAAAGAGAGAGAGAGAGAGAGAGAGAGAGAGAGAGAGAGAGAGAGGAGCGCGAGCAGTACTGACCTTGGGGCGCTGCTCGCCGAGGGAGACGCGGTGGAGGAGGCACTGCTCGCCGACTGAGCTGGCTGCACTCGCGCTGGCGTCGTTATCCTCGAGGGAGACCGACCGTTGCCGCCGATGCTAGATGCGGTCGTCGGTTGCGTGGCTGAAGGACCTGTACTCCAAACCGATGTCAGTACCCACGGTGGACTTGGTCGTGACGTTGTCGTCGTTGTCGATGCTGAAACAATATTTTACAATCGCATTTATTCACCTGACGATTAAATCCTAATAGACCGATGTATATAGTTAATACGCGTAAGAAGTCGCTGTAAAAAAGATGATGACCTCCTTCCTTCTTTGTACGGACGTTCGTTCTGAGTCGAAGCATTCCTAGTGTCGGAAGCGGGCAATAAAGTTCGGTTCACAAGTTCACTGACCTCACTCTTACAGGCCCCGAACATAACCTACTAGCTTCCGAGCTCGTGTGTGCAACGTTCGAGCGCTCGCGCGCGCCAGGACATTCGTTATATGTGTTTCGAGCTGCTTGGACACTTATTATTTTCCATGTGCACACTACGTTTAAACGCGTTCTTGTGAATATATTCCGTACACCGAGGCGTAACAGAGAAAAAACGCAACTTCCGCGTCAAAGGGCATAATACCCATAGCCTCTGTGAAAAATTAAAAACTCCGCCGAGTTTTTGCCGTCTCAAAATTCGCCTTTAGCCCTCAAATTTTTTATAACCACCTCGCGCTGCTGCGAACGTATGTGAGATATTAATTAAAGCCACGAATCGTTTATTAAAATTTTAATAAAAAAGACGCGTACCGGAGAAAGGGTCGCGGTTTTTTTTTATTAAAACGCATTTTTACGGCCGATGCGACGCCACTCGCGCTTGCAAGCATTAATGTTTCATATAATACGCTGTTTTTATAGCATTTTCTGCTTTTCGAGGAAACGCGTTTTTCCGCTGCTCAATTTGTTGCTCTCTATTTCGTTGTACTAATGGATATACGTATATAGTTTGGGGAATATATCCGTCGAAACAATGTTTGCTTTTTGTTCCGTGCGTTCGTTAAAATAATTAGACCCGTTGTTTGCACGAGCGCAAACCTTTATATACGATAGGCTAATGCTAATACTTTGATTTTTCTACCGATATCGCGCAGAAGCCGTTTCTTTAAATCGATAATGACGACCTTTTTATACAAATTACCTGTCGATACGCGATGTCTTCTTCCCTTTAAATTTGCATCGAAAAACTCGCGAATACTCGGGATGGTAAAATCGTTTTATATTTTTATAAGCGGGAGATATGCGAGTACTCGAGCGCTGCGGCGGTGCACTGCTTTCAGAATCATGAGAGTAAAATTTTTAAACTAGCAATGCCGCATCGTTTTGGGATCGTATTGCAAAAATCCTATATTTACATACAAAAATTACAGTTCGCTCGCGCGCTTATTCTATGCATACATAGATATATACGCGTATACAGTACACATATATAGACTAAAGTGATCTGTTCGCATGTCATCCGCAGATACACTTACTCTGCTGGAATGGATTTTTCACGAGCACGCGTAGCGGTTTTTTACGAGCTACCCGCATGAACCTTTGCAATGACCTAATTTTGTTAACAAACACAAGCAAGTGAATTTACGCGTATGCGTATATGTAGATCAGAACGTGTAGAAAGCGCAACAAATTTTTTTATTATTTTATTCGCCAATCCTTTGTCCAGTTTACACATTCGCGGCAGGTTTTATACTCAATGCCGTATTTGCAGTATGTACATCAGCCATCCTTATTACATTCAATAAACGTATAAAAAGTATTTGCAGTACATTGACTGCAACAGGCGTGACTTTTCCATAAGTCGAATACAAGTTGTATGAGTGGTAGGTTATAAAAACGTGAAAAGAAGTGATTATTACTTCGGGAGCTGGCGCGCGCGCGCATACTGGTCTCCGCAACCGACTATATAATTAAAGACTTAATTGACTTAGTCATAATATGATTATCAGACTTGGTAAATACAGTTATTTCAAAGAATCCAACAATTTTATTCAATTTCATTGCATTAATCATTTCGTTCGTCGTTGAACTTCTTTAATGACTTGTTGCACGGCAGTCGGTCGTATTCCGTATTTCAATATGTAATCATTACATCGCGTTACGTAACAGTCCGACGGAAACAACGAGGAATAATTCATTAATTTACAGGACGAAATTTCGTCGAATTTCTTTCACTGCAAGTTCCATGACGTAAGTAAATTAATTTTACTCTCCGAAATCGGTTAAACTTTAATTTCGGCTATATATACATTGAACATGTTTTCCAGCGTACGTACACACACACACACACGTCTTCGTCGTCGACTTTGCTCGAATCGTAATATAATATATCAAAGCTTAAATTCGCGGAACTCGGCTTCGCGTATACATAAAGATATATGGTTTAACGAAAAGTGGAGCACGCGTGATTTCTAGCTGTGCTTGAACTAAAATTACAAAAGAGATTTCCCGCGACGTCTTGACACGCAGTCAGAGAACTTTTCATCAATAGTCAGATGCATGTAATTTTCAACGGGAAGATTTTAATCTTCAATTTAAGAGACGTATCGAGCGTTTCAAATTACAGTGTATCTTGTAAATATTGAGAAAATACAATTTAAGCTCGTTAAAAATCAATGCATGACACAAACGTCTCATTTTCTCGAGTGCTTGAAAGAAAGCCGTATTAATTCGGTGTCAACGAGCTTAAATAAGACGCGAACAATCGAAGGTAGTACGTTGGAGCGATAAGCGCAATTAAAGCGTGATTTAGCGCTTTGCGTCGAGCGATTACATTTTTCATCCTATTACCGAACGCGCTTGCCGGGGCTGCCACTGCTCGAAGCATTCGAAAAAACATTCGGCGAAAAGTGTTTATATAATTTATCGAGTTTCCCTGTCAATATTCATACACACGCGCGCGCGTGCACATATATACAAACGATCTGAATATTCGGGAGATAGCCTTGTCTGCTAGCGTCAGATTTTGGTATTTACATTTTAAATTTAGTAAAATGTCAAATCGGTTTAGCTCGTCGAGTTTTGCAGCAGTTTACATTTATTCAAATCCTCTTGTGAATTTTTTAACTCTCGCGTGCGCGAATCTGTACATAGATGTGTACATATATATGTGTGTGTGTGTGTGCGAGTGACGCGCCTTCTCACACTTTCATCTCTGTGCTGCTTGTTTTAATTTTCGGAATAGCACGAACGCTTCTGTCTCTCGCGGGCATTTAGAGTTTGCTATCGCGCTATTCATATCGCGAATATCTATGCGCAGCCGTTGCCGCGATTCGTTTCGTGAGCGTACGTCTATACGTATCTGTGTCTATATAGGTATATAAAGTACGTGTACACGTAGGTATGTTCGAATCTTTAAACTGCGCAGGGAAAGATGTAGCGGCGGCAGCGGCAGGGGCAGGGGCAGCAGCAGCACACGAGAGATGTCGCGGTTAATCCGAGAATAGGAGGTGCGCACGTATTTCGCGGCGGCGGCGGCGGCTATCTCTCGCTTACCGGCCATCTTTATTGGCCGAAGGAGCCTCGGCCGATAAGCTAAAATACCGGACGTTGCGATGTCCGTTACCGATAGCCCCTACTTCTTCTTCTTCTTCTTCTTCTTCTTCTTTTGCTTGGTCTTCTTGCACTGGCTTCTCCGCCTCTTTCTCGCTCCCTCCAGCTGCAATGAGCACGGCGTCGCTTTACCCCGCGGGGCCGCCATGACTGCTCCTTTATCCGGACCCTCCTGCACACGTTTCCGGCCCGATGCACACACCGAATATTCTACTGTAAACGACTATATCTCCAAATAAATTTGTTCGTGCGCTACTGATCGATACCGTATCTGTACGTATATGCAATAGGAGGTTCTAACGGGAGAAGCGACAGATTGATAAGGGGGGCGCCGGAAGAAGGAGCGGCGGCTGAGCGTAATTGTTCAATTTCCATATCTTTATCGTCAATTAAAGGCTCAAAAGAGTCTACGTGCTCACCGATATATAATGTATATATAGATATATATAGATATAGATATATATATATATATATACATATAGCTATAGATATACTCTCGGTAAGTATCAACTGAACCATAAAGCCCGTAATAGCGTGACGTGTTCGGAAGAGCCAGGCGATGGCGGACAGGCAGGCTCCTTTGCCTATACCTACCCCTCACGCCTGTACACATGTACATATACGTATGTATGTACATATACACCTCTCGCTCGAGTTCGCGAGGCTTGCTGCCATCCGTCGACATTACAGGTACTGACGCATGAAATGAGATCGATATCGCGCGTGTAATGAAATCCTTATCGCGATGGGCACGTCGTACACGTGTGTAGCGCGTAGCTCACACTAGTCCGGATATGCACGCTGCGCACCGATCGAATCCTCTTCTCCAGTGTTTACGCAGAGCTCTATACCTATGGAGCTCGCATTATACTCCTACCTTAGTACTTTTGACGGATGCACTTCTCTCTCGGCGTGTATATCTGTGATAGTACTTACCGGAAACGCACTGGTAATGTGCCTCGAGGTACTTGAGGGTGTTGGGACAGGGATCGCCGAACTGCGAAGTCGACGCGACGATGCTGCAGTTTTGTTGCTGGTTACACCTGTACATAAACGGCGGGACAGAACGAGCCCCCGTTAATTTTTTTCATCCGTCTTACCATTTAATTAACGCCATTACATTCCCTGGATCCGTCTCTGTTCTGCTTTTGTCTTCTGTATATTCGTGTAAATGCACTCTCAAAATGTATCACCGCACGCAGGGATAATAATAATACACGGGAACGAGGATACAGAATGTGCCGAAGATAAGGATCGACAAAGGGACTATAGGGACTATGAAGAAAAACAAAATAAAAATAGAGAATAGAAACCAACCTAGACAGTCATACTGGACCTCGATGTATTTGCCGGTACCAGGACAGGGGTCTGCCATAAAATTCTCGCTCTTCACCTCCAGCTCACACGAGCGCCTATCGTTGCACCTAAACGCGTATACAAGTGTTTTCATCATCAGATCAACTCGCTGTAACGTTTCATTTGTTTCGTCTCACCAAAAACACAAGCCCAGGCTCGGGCGTTAGTGTGTTAGTAGTTATGGGCGTCGACGAGCATGAATGCGAGAGTCAAAAAACAGAGAAAAAAAACAGAGTAGGCTAAAGAATAAAACAGAGAACGTGTAGCACCGAAGAGAGACCCTGCTATGTAGAGAGATGAAAAAAGGGCGCATGAAGCATTTTTCCGGGAGAGAAGGCATTTGCCACAATCGGCGCTTCCGCGAATCCAACGAGAAAAAGCTACAAACAAAGGCAGTTCTCGCGCGTTCTGCCTCGAGGATACACACGGGCTGGGAGAGGGTGTCACACATACACACGTACACACGTACACACATTATTGAAGGGGAAAAACCCTCTTCAACCCCCTACGTTTGAGTGGCTACCATACTAAACGCAGACGTGGCGGCTTTTTGGATTTTCCACGCGCACCATTGAGCTTTAGCCCTCTTCTATTGTTAACTATAAACAAAGCCTCTGGCCGGATATGCAAACAGCGGCGCGGAGAGTCGAAAAATGCTCGCGATAATTACTGCACGCGTGAGCGACTGACGGAGAGAGAGAGAGAGAGAGAGAGAGAGAGAGAGCAGAGCTTTTCGAGAGATAACAGCGGACTTATTAAGCCTGTCTGCAGGAAATGAGGCTCAAAGAATGCCGCTAATGAATTCGGCGAGTGACGTCGATCCTATACCGATGATTTACTCGCTAATAGCGCAAACTTTATTACGTCGATGATTGACGCGCGCCCCCACACTCGAGGCTGTCTGCAGATACATACGCACAATGTTCCCGTTATATATATACCTATGCGTATACGGATGCAGAGAATTTCAAAAGTCGGAGATTTAATGGTTCAGGGGTCCTCGTCCGAGTGCGAGTGCGAGAGAGAGAGAGAGCAAGAACTACCGTAGAAATTTCAAGCTGGCGACCCATGACTAATGAAAAATGCACTTTCCCGCAAGCATTTGCGTTGGATTCATATAGCTATACAGGAATATATAGACGTACCGTTATATGCCAGTACACAGGAAATCGAAGGATGCTCGTGCATCGTAGGCGTACGCGTTCGCTCTAATAATAGCGGGAAATCGTATGTAATATAGCAAACGTAAGGATCGAGCGTATAATACGAACGATTTAATTGGCGTCCAGTTAGTAATTTTGGTATTATTACGCTACGCGTATGTGTGGGTGCTCTCGCATATTAGACCTAATGCCGAATTCCTCGTGTCCCTTATTAAATATCCATTAAAATATGCGCACTATTCAATCCAGACATAAAGAGTAGAGTATAATGAATTTGGAATACGAGAAATAACTTTGAGGCAAATAAACAGGAAGAACAAACCAGTAAAACAATGAATGCTTCGAAAAATCCAACGAAACGAAATTTTAATGAACGCGCGCTCGTGTCATTCACAGCCCTCCCACTGAAACTTTTATAATTTGACGTATGCTTTGCCGCTATACATCATGCGTGTATATACAGAAAATTCATGTGTATATCAAACCGGGACTTGATGACAAAACTATGTGAGCACACTTTTGTATATGTCGAAATGCCAGTGCGACAGTCGCAATAATAACGGCAGTAGCAACTGCGAAACCTCAATATCGAGTCAAACGCAGAGACACCGCAAAAAACTGTGAGACAAAAAAAGCAACTGCCTAATCTCGACAAGATTTAGACACAAGAGTGACGCGAATCGGCTTAGAGAGAAAGAAAAAGAGAAAACGAGCGAAAGATGGATATATATATATATATACGGGTGTGTGTATATGCATATATATTAGATATATATTATACATATATGTGTTTGGAATGACAGCGTCCGCGAAATTGAATGTTAAATACGTCTGAATTTTCATTACGCTCCTTTATAGACGGTTAAAAAAAGACCAGTAATGTGGATCTAGTTTCCTGAACGCCCCGTGCGACTCAGATGAGAATCACGTGAGTAAGCATAATTTCAGACGAGCAAATTACTGTCAAACACGAAAAAATGTCGTTTCATGGCTCCTGGAAATGTCGCTGTTAAGCACGTTGCTGGGACAAGAATGAGAATAAAGGGACCGAGAAAATACGTCAAGCTAGGGCATTATCGACCATCTTCTTTATGTTTCATTTGAAATCATATTTATAACGACGACGCAATTACATTTCCGACACGAAAGAAAGAAACGTCGCGTAGTAAAAGCGATTGATATTTATATGATGATTAAAGAGTGCAGAGAGTTCGATTTAAGACTCCTTAAATTAAGTAACCGCAGCGCGAGTTTACTGATAAGGAGCGCGTAAACACGCATCGCGATAGTATCACGCTGCCGACGCTCGACATCGCCAGTACTATACAGGGATTATGGATCCGTGGGTAGAGAGAGAGAGAGAGAGAGAGAGTGCGAGTAAAAATAAACCGAGAGCGTGAGAACGTATACGAAAATAATTCAGCGAGCGCGCGTTATTTTTTTTATGCTATTTCAAAAGCCCGCGCTTAATCATTCATCTAGTATGTGTATTATACGTGGATATATATGTAGCTGCGGGAATCGTTCTCCCATCGGGATTTTTAATCGTGTTTGATGAGTTGTCGCGTAGCGGTTCCCAAGAAAATAGCGCGAGTATTCAATCGCGTGTACTATACTTGTTCTCGCGTACACGTACACGCCTTAAGTGCATATAATGCGCGTGCGCGAATCGACCCGCTTCTCTGCAAGACCGTCCGAGAAAAGGGGGCGCGAAAAAAGGGGAACGAGGATTGTACGAGCTTTTCTCAAACGCTCGCGCGCCTAAAGACGTTAATACAATTGTTCAAGTACCAAGTTAATCGCGTACTTGAGAGAGATATTCCAAACGATGCGTGTAGGTTGCTTCGAATTTTTCCGTTAGATAGGGAGCAAGTGGGAGCAAGAGGGTGCGAGAGAACGCAAGAGCATCAGAAAATGGAAAATCCCATATTTGCTTCCCCATCTGGCGAGAAGCCCTTGAGTTGCTGAAAAGGCAAAATTCATTCCCGAGCGAGGATAGTAGAGTTCTAGCTCTTTAATTAGCAGAATGAAAGTGACTATACGGACTAGTTGCTTCGGCAAATTACTCTCATTGGAATAAGGTGAATCGCTACTTTTTTGGCAAACACGGCGGCTCGGAAGGGGCGCAGTTATTAAAAGCGTTTTAATGTCATGGAGCAAACAAATCCGAAACGTCGACGGCGAAAGATAGCGCGAGTAAAAGTGAAAGCTTCCTTCTCTCTCTCCCTCTCTCTCCCTCTCTCTCTCTCTCTTTTCTAGATATCTCTTTTTTTCTCGACTATCGAAAGTTTCGTGGTCTCGGATGCGTACAAAAAAGTGTCGAGGTCGAATAATTTCGCTGTTATTACGAATGTATTGCGACAAAGGCTCTCTCGCGGTTTGTAGAGAATGTGATTCAACGTGTGCTATGCGATGCGTAAATAAAACGGCTTTTCGTAATCTTTGTCGCGGTGCACACACCTGGAGCTCGTCCCGGGAGATTCTGATTATCCTTTGGCCGAAGGGACGCTTTGAGAACGAGTACGCGCACGCGAAAGAAAAGAAAGATGCGATTCTGGCGCGGCGAAAAAGCGATGCGTTGCAACGATGCTGGGCTGGAAACAAAACATACCGCAAAAACACAGGCACACAGAAAACAACAAATAGAGACACTGCGGGTTAAACAAAGACTGCTCTATGTAGAACTATGAGTATATGGAGTGAAAGAGAGATGCTGGAAGTATTATTAGAGGGTGTAAGGCGTAAAATGAATGAAGGACGCTTCTAACTACGTCTCTCCAGGCAGTGTCAGCTCTCTTGCTGTACACTAGGTATATAGGTATATGTGCATACATGTTGGGCTTCTGCGATGCGATGAGAGACAAGACACCAAAGAGAGGATCCATGGCAATGCATCAGGCGCTGTAATTTCAAGCTTCACACACACATACACTCGCACACGCGTAGTTTTCACACGCGCATTACGCGCCTGTTTATATATGTATATATGTATATATGTTTATATTGTGTATATTCCGTATATATGTATGATCATTATAGGCATCTATGCTATTTATACATGGCATTATATTTTTGTATGTATAGAAGGTGCAGGTTTGATGAAACGACAGAGACTAGAGAAATATATGTACTATGTATATGTAAATCGAAGGGGAGGGGGAGGGGGTGCGTCCGCCGTTCTGATTGCAGCGTATTGAACCGTGTGTGTGTGTGTCCCGTGTGTTTACTTTTTGGGATTTCAGATAAAGAGAAGCAGCAGCGACGGCGGCGGGACTCTAGAGGGGCGACATCACTACGACGCTTTTCATGCCGGTAATATCGACCCTGCACAGAGCGGTAGCACCGCACACGCTCAAAGAGGCTTTTCACGCGGATATATTTACGCTGTCGTTTCCCACCACCAGCATCACTGCCGACGCCGTCGTGCGCTTCAGTAACCTATACGTACATACGTATATAGCTATATATGTATAAACACTATACACTATACACTATACACTATACATACATGAACGGCATAAACATAGCGAACTCGTTGCGGCCGATATAACCTACATTCACGGGCTTGTGTGATTAGTACGCAATTAGGCTTTTGGGATTTTTATCGGTGCGCCATCGGTTTAATTAGATAAATCGATCTCTCGCCTCTAACGCTGAACACGGTACTTCTTTCTCTATAAACTCGGCTTTCAATCGCTATCTCGTTGAGTTAATCATCCTTTTGAACGTGCGCAATTTAGATTCTCATCGCCGTTAATTTTCCTGTGAGTTCGGCAATGAAAAAGAAACGGCCGTGCAAAAATAAAAAATTCAAATCCATCGCATCGCGCAGCACAGACTTCGAAAATCCGTGCGCACAGTTACGATAAAGCAATCACCGCGCTCGCGTACCTATTTAGCAGCTACTCTCTGTCTCTCTTTCGTCTCTTCTCTCCCGCATATTCGCAGTGCGAGAGGCGCAAGTACTCCCAGCAGCGCAATCCCAGATTAGACGCATGTAAGCGAGCTAAGCGAGAGAAGGAGCGCAGCTCTCTTATTATTCATGCGCGCGCAGGCCATTGTGTACACGCGGCACGAACGTAATTACGATCTTCCCCCCACCCGTACGTGTGCGCATATACATGTACCTATATTCATTATATAGACGTGCACACACGCAAAGAGAGAGAGAGAGAGAGAGAGAGAGAAGAAAGTTGCCGGCGTGCGAATGATACCCCCCGTATATACGCACGCATCAACGCGCGACGCTTACACAATCGGCTACACGAGTCAGAGAGAAAGAGAGAGAGAGAGAGAGAGAGAGAGTACATCTATGCATTTATGTATACACATATATATATATCATAAGCATGCAAATTTTGCAAGTCCGAGGTATGGCACGAGCTAATCCTTTGCTTCAGCTCTGGTTACGTAAACGCGAGGTGTGACGGTCATTTGTCGCGCGGTTCCCTTTGTGCATCCCACCGGAGAGACTGCGGTACACTCCCGCGAGTTATATTATATCCGCACAGCAAGCGATGGTCGAACAATCGGGCCCTCTTCGTTGCTAAATTCGTGAGCTCGTACGCTGCTGCTTTTACGTGTTATACAGCAGGGATACTTTCTTTTGTTCGCCGGCAGTGCTGTTGCTGCTGCTTTTTCGGGGCCACTGCAGCTCTCGTGCGCAAAAAATGCACAAACTAGCGGGACACGCGACACTCGACACCCGACACTCGATCCTCTCGCCGCCGCCGCGCCGCAGCCGCCGCTGTATGCGTGTGCTTTTTTATTCCCGCGTATTTTACACCGCGGCCTTTCTTCTTCTCCTCCTCGCGGCCCGTTAAATCTCTCTCGAGCTGCTTTTACGAGAGTGAGAGAAAGAGAGACAGGCAGAAGAGGAGGAACGTTCGTAGGACTGTCATTGTTTATTTAAAGACTTTTCGCGGAGCTGTAAATTGCAATTTCAATTTCAATGCGCATGGAAGGGTCCTTAATAGATTATTCCTCTTCGCTTCGAGAGAGCGCGTCTTATGCGTAGTGATCCTCTTATATCGAGTGCATAGGTCGCGTCTCTCTCTCTCTCTCTCTCTCTCTCAACTCTCTCATTTAAAACTCCTTTTAATTTCGCACTCTACCGTTTGTGTAGTATATAGCTTTGGATTAAACAACTTCTTGAGATACAGCTCGCGGATATATTGTCGAAAGTCTCGTGAAAAGATAGATTAAATAGAGAGCAAGTAAGAGAGAGAGATAGAGAGAAGGGGGGGGGGGGAGAAAGACTGGGGTTGGGTTTGTGTTACGGCCGTACCGACAAACGCTTTCGAGTTGGATAAAGTTTTGCGTATTGGCCGTCGTCGATATAAATGAAGTGAAGATTACTCTGTTGAGAGCGCAAGTTCCGAGAGTGACTTGCTAACAGATCTAATGAGAGTCTTCTCCCTCGGCGTACATACACCCCATCGATTTTGCGCAGTGAGCGTTACTTCTATGTTTAGAGCTGCACGGAGAGAGCAAGAGAGAGAGAGAGAGAGAGAACCTGTCGATTCCGCGAGAGGACAAGACGCGCTTACCCTCTCTCTGGGAAAGTAGAAAGTGGAAAGCTTTGTAGCAAACGAACCGTCTTCTTTACTCTCTCTCTGTCTCTCTCTCTCTCTCTCTCACACTATATATACATACATGTATATACAGTATGGTACGGACTATTTCTTTTTTTGCACATCGCCGACGACATAATCAGCGCGTCTGGGATATTTATTCCTCGCGTGCAACAGCAGCCCTCTCTTACTGCCACGTCAAAATAACGAGACTTTTATGGTAAACAGCGGCAGCGGTCGCAGATATCCGGATTATAATTACAATGCTTGCGTTCGCCACTGGCACACCGCTACAGCCACCGCCGTAGCCGCTGCGGAATATTATTAATTGAGAAAATCCTGGGAAATTTAAATACAATGAATAGCATTATACGCAAGTCGAATCTTATACAGCGTTCGATATTATCGTAATACCTCTCGCTCGCGCGGCGGTCAATATAGTAAAGTTCCCTAACGCGCGTTGTGTGCCTTTCACCGATTCACAGAATATTTCATAACTCTCCGCTCGAGCGCGAGAGCGTATCTATAAATTGCGAACATAAAAGTCGGCATCTAATGGCTGGTAAGACTTGTGTTTAATCTGGGAACTCCGTCTAGCACTAGCTAAATTTGCTGCAATACCCGTGCAAATGCGCTTGCGAGAGTGAGAAAGGGATACTATCTTTTTTTTTCAAACTCTTGCATATGCTATAGCTTTAATTTCCATTGTTGTTGCACTACTAGAACTGCTGAAAAATTTCGCGCACGTAGTTGTGCAGCAGAGAAAATCTTTCTGTCTCTCTTTCTTATCCCCCCTATCCTCTCCGCCCCCGCCAATACCAAGGTAAAGTTCTTGTTGGAAAGTTGGCGCCTTACCGCTTTGAATATTTAAGTTTCGTATTCATTGTGGTGGACCGCAAGTCGTGCGCTCGTAGCGCTTCTGTCTTTCTGAATTGTAATAGTAGGACGTGGTCGAGCTACTCTCTATGCTCGATCGAGGTATATCTATGTATATATAAGCTTTGTTAATTAATTTGAAAATGTACGTATGTAATTTTTTTCAACCGAGGAAAACGTTTAATTAAAAAATATACTCGTATGAGTGGAAATTGAGATAAATGCATATATACTCGTGCGATTTCTTTTACTCTTCGCGATTTCGCGAACAAAAAAGCACAATGTAACGTCGGTACCACTATACCACTGCCGATGCTGGCATTTTAATGAGAAATTGACAGTTAAACAAATTATGAAGAATGGCACGCTTCGAAATTCCTTTACATATTTCCGAATACACTGTACGCTCGACAGTGGATATATGATATACATGTATACTGTATAGCTAGTAGAATGTAGCGGCAGCCAACAGATGCGGCGGCAACGAGAAAGAGCCGATCGATCGAAAATTTACGCAGCGCGCCGGTCGTTGATTTCGTTAAGGCAGGTGCTCTATCTATCGAGCTATTCATCTCTCTCTCTCTCTCTCTCTCTCTCTCTCTCTCTCTCTTTCTACACGTATAGGTATAATATATCCTTTGTCTCGCTTTAACATATCAAAAAATAGAATAATAGCTGGGAAAATCCATATCAAATTATTAATTGTAGGTGCTTTGTAAAATGTTGCTTCTTCTAATGAAGGTAGAGTTAATCCACTGAAGAAAGGTTAGAGCTTAACCGTCCGACGGTCTAAGTTCACATCGCGTAAAAAATTTACTACTGGAATATTGTCAAATTGCCTTGACATAAATTAATTCTGCATATAATATTCTTTTCATTCAAATTTGATTGATATATGCTTGCTAAGAATTACAATTTCAGTTAAGCAAAAATTTTAATTATGATAATCAGCATATTTACAGGAAAGAGTAAATTGTAATAAAAATATATAACAATATTCAGAATCTGCAGACAAGCGTAAAAAATTGCGTCTCACTAAAGTATGCCGACTACAACAAAAAGTAGAATCGCAGAAATTGCACCATTTTAGACTAACTGACTATGCATAATTATAAATATAACGCTGTAAACATCTACGAATCTTGAGTACCTCGAGTAAATACAATTCAATTTCTACCGCTGAAAGTACATTCCAGGTTAATATGTATTAAAAACCGCATTTTATGCAACACTAAAGCATATTTATGAAACAGTTAATATGAGAGATGTATAAACTTTCGTGTTACGGATTTTCCTAACTTAAATTTTTTCATTTCACATTTTGTACGCCTAGTGGAGAGTGATATGCACGATATGTGCATATCTATATAGAAATAAGTACGCCTATATGTGTGTTTGTACTTATTCGGGTGAAAAGATGAAACGTTCGGCGTTTTTGCGCAGTAGCGGAAAGCTGGACGAGAGGGATTAGCGCAATCAATGCTCCGAGTTTTTAAGTACAGTCGAGAAGCAGCGTATATTGTCGTAGCCGAGGTCGTAACGGAAGAAAAACGAGTAGGGAGGAAGAAGCTTACGCTCGGGTAAACAAGTGTTTTAGGAGCCGCAAAAAGTGGAAACGACAACGCATGAAGAACGCGGAAGGAAGGCATGCGGAGCTCAAAACGCGTACGGAGGAAGTCGAAATAACGCCGACACCTAATAGTGGTAGCAGCGCTTAATTTATTTAGCCGCGCGCTCTCCGAGTTTTCGTTTTCATAGTAGGATAGACAGGCAATGAAGAGACTGCTGCCGCTACAGTGGGGGGAAAAGGAAAGAAGTAAGTTATTCCTCGAGCGTTTCGACTTCGTTCATTCCTTTCCTCTCTCTCTCTCTCTCTCTCTCTCACTCTCTCTCTCTAGTTGCTCTTCTCTTCCCGAGTCGTCGTCGTCGTCGTCCTCGTCCTCTCTCTTGAGAAGCAGCAGCAGCAGCAGCAGCAGCAACAACAGCGCACGGTTAGAAGAGATTTATTGACGTTTTTACGAGCATGAAAAACAAGAGCGCACCGAAGAGAGAGGGAGAGAGAGAGAGAGACGACGACGACGACGCTTAAAAAAATACAAAAGAGCTGAGAAAACGCTGGTCTTATTTGATTAGTATCTCATTAATGGCGGCACACATCGATAAATATAAATAAAGGTAAAATAAATTTCCTTGAGATGTAGGTATACATACCTCTACGTACACTGACACGTTCTTGGCTTTTATACATTCTGTAAAAAACTCGTGATTTTACTGCCGGCTATATATTCTTTACTCGCGCACGACGGAAAGAGGTAACGAAACTACAAGAACGTGTCAATTAAACAAATAAAATTAATGTACATTGGCAATCGGCGTCTCGGGATTTTATGGATTTTTTTCTTATCCGGGGCGGGCTCTCACCTCCTCCGTTCGCATTTTTTCGGCATATTGGTGACGGAACGACGATGATGACGACGACGTCGACGAAAAGAGTACAGAGAGCGGCTGCAATTTTATCCCACATGCGCAAGCGCGCGATCTGATCGTAAAAGGAGTAAAAAGGGTAAGAGAGAGAGAGAGAGAGAGAGAGAGAGAGAGAGAGAGAGAGAGAAGAACAGGAACGCACAGAGCGACGCTATCGCGATCGAGCCGCGGAGACGTACATTATTTTGAGATTTATTATGAGGAAAGAAAACAAAAGAAGAAAGGGCGAAAAAAGGAGGAAAATGGCAGGGGAAAAATGCGAGGCCCGTGCGCGCGAAATAAGAAGAAAGTGCGCAAAACTGTAAATAAGATTGTTGACTCTTTCTCTCAGCAACAGCAGTAGTGTCTTTACTCTCAGCAGCAGCCGAGAGATAAGAGTGCAGTTTCGCGTATTCGTGACTCTGGGACGCGACAACGTCTTATTCGAACGCTACTCTCTCGACTCCATTCCACTCGAGGGCGTTGACGCAACATGATCCCTATAAATCTCAGCTCCTTGCACCGCGAGTCCTCGTCTATTCTTTTTTTTTCTCCTCTTTCTCTCTCGCTCTCTCTCCCCGTATTTTCCGCTCCTTTTTACGCCGCGTCTCTCTGACGTTTTAAACGCCGCAGCGAAAAAACTCATGCGAACGATTAGATTTCTTCTGCGCGATGCGCTAATGCTGCTGACGGAATCTCTTCAACCGCTTTTTTTCACCCTCTTTCTGGGATTTCTATCCTCTCGATACAACAGTCCGAACTTGTAGAACAAGAATGCTGATATGACGATATACCTGCCAGCATAGACCTCCTATCTGCCAGGGGGTCAAAGCTTGTTTCTTTCTTTTCGTTTTTATACACTACTGCTTGTTCGATAGATTATCTACGAGTGACACTCATGTCGAATGCTCGAATATCATCAATAACAGCGACGATTAATTATTTATACCTATATTTATAGCGACGAGGTAGTATAAATTCGGTAATGCTTTTTGTTTTATTTTGGAAAAGCTGCTTATTTGATTTACGTGAAGTACAAGCGGTATAATTAAATCAGAGCTTTGCTACGGTTTTAGTGGAAAATTCAGAGTTAAACAAGAACGTTTGCGACGTTTTTTTATTAAGTTGCATAATCTTCAGTCTTATATAGAAAACTTAATAATTGTATGAATACTATATATATATAGTATATACACCATCGGCTTACTTTCTTTTTG
Organism: Apocrypta bakeri; assembly: GCA_018906985.1. Classification (NCBI taxonomy): domain Eukaryota; kingdom Metazoa; phylum Arthropoda; class Insecta; order Hymenoptera; family Pteromalidae; genus Apocrypta; species Apocrypta bakeri. The sequence goes on from JACCIA010000001.1 coordinate 14,439,515, forward strand.
CGTGATAATCTTTCATTTTCGCTAAACGATACTTGCGTAAATGGTGCTGCAGCGAAGAGGAGACTCGTTGCCGGGTACTTAAGACTTAATTTTCCCTTATACCGCCAATAGATGAACACAAAAAGGTAAACGATGGGGAAATTGGAAAAGCGATGAAAAATCGTTGGAGCTAATAGCCATTCAGCCGCTAGTTCGATTTGTTCGAAGCTCTGGTGGAAATTTGCAAGAAATTGATGGGACACGCAATGCGCGAAAATTTACGATGATAATCCATGGGGGGACGGCTGCAAACTGCCTCTCTTTCTCTCTCTTTCGAACGTAATCGCGTGTATCGTGTAACGATCGATAACCCAGTAACCCGAAGCTCTCGGATATTTTTTTCGCGCTGTATCTCTTTTTTTTGCTTCCACTGTTTGTAGGAGGACTAGAAGTGGGAGTAGTCCTCGTATAGTAGTAGTAATAGTAGTTGAAGTAGAAGAGGAAATAGAATGGATTTTGCCGGGCGCTGATGCTGCGATTCTTCGGCGACCCTGCACAGGCTCTCTCGGCACGCTCCGATGGTCAAGCAATTGGCCGGTTCACAGCAGCACGCGAAGCCTTGTTATGTGGTGTGCTGCTGCAGCGGCAGCGAGCCAGCTCTCCTTGCCGCCTCCTTTCTTCCTTCTTTTTATTATTTCCTCTTTTTTTCTCTTCCCTCTCTCTCTCTCTCTCGCTCTCTCTCCCTCTGAACGGTCTTTTCTCTTCCTCGCTCCTTTTTTCTTCTCCTCCATCGCTGCCACCGCCTTCCTTCCCTGGGACATTTTTGGGAGAGCAAGCGAGTGTGTGTGTGTGTGTGTGCAAGCGAGCGAGAGAAAAGGAGCCAGGACTGACGGCGTAGCGGCTGCACGGACCGAGCAAGCGAGCAAGCGAGCAAGAGAGGAAAGGAGAAGGAGAAAAGAGAGATGACGCGACTGCATTCCGATCGAACGGTCCCTCTCCGTTCTCTTTCTCTCTTGCATCCTTCTCTTCTCCTCTCCTGCTTCTTCTTAGCTGCTTCTGCCGCCGTTGCTGCCGCTGCCGCCGCCGCCGCTGCTGCTGCTGCCTCTCGTCCGCAGCTAAGGCAGCTCAACTTCGACCCTATACGACTACTAATACTACCTCCTCTAGCTCTCTACAGTTACCTACTATAGCTATACCTATATACCTATACTTTCTACAAGCGAGAGAAAGAGCAGCTAAGCGTAGAAACCCCGACCGCGACTATTCGCAAACCCCGGGACACGCTCGCTGCTTTTTACACTCGGGTAGAGAGAAAAGAGAGTAATGACTCTTTTTTCGGACTCTTTTATTGCTCTATTCGAATGAGGAAAATCTATGCCTCTGCTCGTTTCGTTCGTGTCCCTCTCCGCACCGAGATTAAATGCAATATATATGCATAGATGCCATTTTGTGAATACATATGTGCGCGCGCGCGCGCGCGCGTGTGTGTGTGTGAGAGTATGAGTGTGTTTGTGTTTGTGTTTGTGTTTGTATTTGCGTGTGTATGTGTATGAATGTATTAAGCAGAGACGTATAGACGTTTCTATATATATGCGTGACGTGTACTCACTTGCTATAGAGCACGCGGAAGGATTTGGGCGACATGCAGTTGACGCTCCAGTCCGTATTACCGTGCTCGTTGCATATCGTTATCGAGAACCTGCCGTAGTTGGCTCGGATCAGGTGGATGAGCTCGCCCTCGCGACACTCTATCCTCAGCGTCTTGCCCTCGCACTCGTACGCGGTGTCGTACCTCTCTGTAACAGGCAAGAGTAAAAAAATATGAATATAATTATATTATAAATGCTACACGATGTTTGACGTGCTTGGACTACGGTAACGACGATTTATACGTTATGCGTACGTGTAAAACTAATTATCTCAACGGCGATGCGGCTGCTGCGGATATTATATATTGGATTAAAGCTCGAAAGCCGATTAATGTCGCGAGTACGTATCAGAGAGAAAGAGAGAAAGAGAGAGAGAGAGAGAGAGAGAGAGAGAAAGCAACAGTAGTCACGATCCCTCGTGTAATCGGCAAAAGTCGAAGCCCGCCGGAAACGACTAATATAATTTATACATATCTCGCTGTCTTTTTGTCTCTCTGTATACTCACTAGTAGTAGAAACGTTTTTGCAGAAATACCATTCTTGCGATGAAACTTGTGAACGATTTTTTTTTAAAGTTTATCTGGAGAATTTTTTTTAACATTCCACGTCTGGATTGCTCTGACAGTTTTTTGTCAATTTCAAAGTTTAATAGTAGAAACAACGACATTTTTTGACGTACGTATTATAAATAACTTGCGAACGCGTAAAGAAGACGTTTTTGTTGAAACTTGCTGAATTTATTTATACGTAACAGTAAAGGGATATGAAATAGCTCCTATTATTCAAGAAAGCACATGGAAAAATACGATTGCACTAAAAGTGTCCTGTCCTGAAAATTCAGAAATAGATGCTGCAATTACGGTCTTGAACATTTTCCAAATATATTGATATCTTGCACTCTTCCCTCGATTTCCTTCGACCTGAATAACCTCAAGATGTGACTTAAAATAAATATTGGCATGCTATAAACAAACAATTAAGAAAAATATCGTCATTTATGAATTACTTTCCCAAAACATATTTCTAAAAATATACTACATCAAATACCCTTAAAAAGGATGACTGTTATTATTTATGATTTTAGATATTATTTTTATGCTAGAAAAATTTATCTTGACCTAGTAACAATTAAGTTACTATAACTACAGCTGTTGTAGCGCTCATCAATAATTAAAAGTTCGCTTTTTTGGACATCGTCGTCATCATCGTTATCACGATCATCAATAAAAATTATAGCAAAACTGAGGCGGAGATTATTCGAAATTCGTTAATTTAGCATCGCGTGATCGATCGGTCCTTGGAGAGCGCAACGAGTGAAACATGCATTATATATATGCGCGGAGTACAAAGCGGCCCTCGCGGGCGCGTTTATGATGATGAATTTGTGCACGCTTTTAAACCATTGCTGGAAAATAACGTTACAAGCGAACATCAGATAGAGAGAGAAAGAGAGATATAGAGAGTGAGAGTGAGAAGCCTCTGCGTTAGGGAATGAACGAGAAAAAAGTTACAGCAGTGCACAAAGAAGTTGGATAAGCGAGAGGATAGACAGAGTTAATTCGATATATGGATAGAGAGAGAGAGAGGGTGAGAAAGGGGGTGTAGATAGGGATCGGAGCGTGTAAATAGCAGACGAGCTATACGATAGAGAAAACTGTCAAAGGAACGAACGTGTATGAAATTAGCAAGAACGCGAGACGCCGAAAAAGAGCGCGCGCTTTGTGCTGTAACCGCTGAAAGAGAGAGAGAGAGAGAGAGAGAGTGACTTGCCGCCTTATAAAACCCCTGATGGACTTAGGATAAAGAGATTTACGAGAGGGCTACGCCACGAAGAAAGCACAGCATCAGCCTTTCCCATAATAGAACGAGTCAAATCCATTTAAATACGTCAACTAATTAAGCAGAGTTTGGCTTTGTCGCGCTTCTGAACTCTGCTCTAAAAACTCTACGTAGCACTCTATACCTCTCTTGCCACTCTACTCTTTTTCTCTGTCTCTCACACCTTGCCTTATAACTATGTAGAGTTTAAGAGCCATAGGGACAACGACGGGAAAAAACGACGAGTTCGAAGGAGAAAGAGAGAGAGAGAGAGAGAGAGAGAGAGAAAGAGATATATAGAGAGAAGAGTGACTCTTCACACAGGTGTTCGCGGCATGCAAACTTTTCCCCTCCACACTTATCGATGCTGTTGCAAGCGTACGTTTACAAGTGTGTGCGTGTGTATACGCGTGTATAATCAAAACGCGTATACGCGACTCGATCGTAGCCAACAAAAGTCACTCTCGAAAGAATCGCTGCTGCGAGGGAGAGCCGTCGAGTGGCTTTCGACTGCTATATAGTACGCGCGTATGTATGCGGCCCCCGATCAATCGAGCTCTGCTCTCTCTCTCTCTCTCTCTCTCTATCTCTCTCTCTCCTCTTCTTCGATGAATAATAGAGGATGAACCCTCCCCCAGCCGCTCTTTTCACGTTTCAGCCGGCCGAAATTCCTCTCACTTCTCAGGATACGACGAAACGACTCTTATGTTGTACTGTGTTAAATGAAGAGAAAAGAGACGAGATACAGGCCTACTATACCAGTAGCACAGCAGCACGTGCGTGCGTTGTTCTACAGCTGCGCGCTTGTATTTGTTCGTTACGAAGCCAGAAGAGATGCGAGGTGCCGTACACAGCTTAGGTCTACTGCAGTGGAGATTTTTTTAATAGGTCGTGCAGCAACGGCGGCGGCGGCGACGGCACCGGCGTCAATAATCTCGCGCCGATCGCGAAATGATGCTTAGCTCTCTTTTCTCGCGTGGTGCGAGGATCAGGTGTGGGGGCCCCTCCCTCAGCTATATAGCGGGCCCGCCCTGCGCTCTGCAATTAGGCGGACTGCTCGCTCGCACAAAGCGATCTCCTCCTTTCTCTCGCTTCTCTCGCTCACTCTCTCACTCACTCTCTCTCTCTCTCTCTCGCAGTCTGTCTACTTCTTCTTCTGCTTCGTAGAAACGACGCCTGCTGCTGCTGGCCCTGATTCATTGTCGCGCGCGGGAAACTGTCTTTTCGCGCGGGGCTCTCTTTTCCTTTAGAACGACACTCGATTGTGCAGCACTGATGTCTCTCTTTTTCTTCGGGGACGTGCCGCTGCGCCGGGTTCCGGAGAGGGCGGGGATTTCACGAATAAGTCACGTGAAATCGGACTAACGCGCCGAGGTGAAAATATTGTGTCGCATGACAGGGGGGACGAAACTACAGAATAGCCTCAGGGGATAATATTGTTTTCTAAGCAGGACTAGGAGTGACAGAAAGAAACTGTGTAGGTATAAAGGTACACGTTGACGATTCTATTAGCGGAATTTTCATGGATTTTTTAGAATCCGTGTCGATGATATAGGTTGCAGCTTGTCGGATCAGACGGTCGCGCTCGCGCGCATTCAATGTATTTATGGCAGTGACACCGATGCTGTTGCCGCTACCGCATATCAGATGCATGAAATTAAAGAGTGCGAGAGACGAGTTTTTTTGAATAAATCATCGAGAGCGAACGGCTTTTTTGGTCGCTCCATGTCAAAATACAACGCATATAACACATCGGCTTGTTTATATCGCGAGTTCGAGCATGAAATATGCAGGACTTAATTTGAATCTGCGTAGGTTTCAATATTTCGCGATGAATATCCGGGGAAAAAAATTTAGCCGAGACCACCAACTATGGTGGTAGTAATGCTTCTACGTATGTCTGCGCTGTGAACTTGTTTACAAAACCGGTGGTATCTCTTTTCTCTCTACGCATTGCACCGATGAAAAAGGGGAGTTTTTGTACGAAACAAGCATCTGTCGTTTATTCACTGATATACAGTCGTATCTGCGCTTCTATGTACGTATTTGTGTATTTTTTTGTGAACGTCCCTTAGTTTTAGAATAGTGAAGCCCACTTTTTGAAAACGGAATCCCCGCGCTGCGACTTTTTATATTTATACTGCTTGTTCGCCAGATTTTTTCTCACATTCATCGACATTTCAATACAGCGGCTGTGATATACGTGCACTGCTGCCGTATCACGCACGCATATGTCCATGCGTACATCGTTATTCGCCGCGAACAAGTTTTGAGAGTTGTTTTTTTATACAAATTACGATTTTAAAATGAAATACCTGGTGTCATTACTCTGGCCCGCGACTTTGACACATTTTTTACGACTTACGCTTGTACGATGTAGCTGCCTTAATATAGCGAAAGCTAGCTAAGACGCGAATTGATATTTCTAGTAGGCAGCTTTGTAAAAATTCACGACTCATAAAAACGTGGCTTTACGGCTTATTTGAATTCGAAGGTTAGCTGAAGAATATAGGAGAGTCCAAGATGACGGAACGTGTGATAATAATCGTTTCTAGACACGTTTTCCTCCGTCGAATGGCTTTATTCCCTACTGCCGCCGCCGCTGCTGCTGCTGCTACTGCTGTCGACGCTGATGTTGCTTCTATAGAGGAAAAGCTGCAGTTTTGTAGTCAGCACATGCGTACGCGTAAGGGGTGAGCTCTTAATTTTTACAGCCCTTTTCGAGTAAGAGAGAGAGAGAGAGAAAGCTCTTGTCGCACATTTTTAATCTTAAACCGAGAGTCTCAACTTGCCATTCTACTGCCCCTTTACAGTCTCATAATTAATGCCGTGGCATGAGAGTCTAGTTATAAATTGATGTCATTTTTTATAACCATCGAGATATAAAAGTAATTTCAAAGTAGAACGAAAAATGACTCTAGACTCTTGCTCAACTTGTAGTTGCATTAAACATATGTTATGTTTAAAGTTTTAAAATGCTAATAATATTCACCGATTGAACATTAAAAATAAGAAAAGCAACCTCTTAAGATCGATGGGACAGACCGAATTTAGAAGATCGACAGATTAGAGAAATGTGGGATCACAATCGACCAGTTAAAAATAATGAGGTTCGTTAAAATATCGAGTAGTTTCTCTAGGAAATTTTAAAATGAATAAACGGTGTGTTTGGTTATTAAATATAATTACGTTAAGAATGAAGAGTAACAGATATGGCCGGATATGACAAGTACATAATGAGCGAACAGCTCATCACTCGAACGTCACTTAATATAAGCAGACCAACCTCCCCGACTCTTTTGGCTGTCGACTAATACATACACGTGTATGTACACAGACACAAGCATATGGTTAAAAGTTGTATTGCAAGACAATGGGTCACGATTTTTTTTGAGTATAATATGCTCTCTCAAGAGTTGACGTGCGCAAGAATTTTTGATGAGATCCGCTATACGTCTTGATCGCGAACAGGCAGTAACTGTATGCGTCTGATTCATCGTTGATTGTGATCGTGAAATTATTAATTTATCATACTGATACCGAAGTTTTATCCGCATACGCGTTGTTTCTATTTATAAATTATATAGCTCGAAAGAATTCGAAGCATTTGCTTCCATTTTCGCTGACTAGGGTGGTCTATACGCCTTTCCGGACTGTCGGCATGAGTTTCATATTTTTCCCTCTGAGATAGCTTACGCCGCGCTGACTTTCTCCTTGATAGTAATCTCCGAAAAGAGTTTTTATTAATCAACATGGATCGAATACTTGTCGTAGGTGGTCCTTTGTTTTATATTAATTACGTTTCAACTTTTTGAATTACAGTTCAGTAATCGTGCGCGGAGTAATTGAAAAAAGCAGGCCTTAGTGAGTTCGAAACGATGCTAGATGAAATAGTACATAAATTACCTTATCATATTAGTCCGAATAAGTAATATACAAGAAGATTATAACGAAAGTAAGTAGTAGCATTGTACAATCAGGTATGATATTACTGTTTTCATTCAACATTTAATGCGACTTCGATAATTAATTGTGCGCCTTCTTTCTGTTCGTGCATGCATAATTGAAATCCCTGCATAATTTAAAGAGGAAAGGAACAAAAAATGAGTTACGATTTTGAAAGCTTTCTCATTATTCCTCTTTTCATGCATATATTGCGTTAAATTAGCAGTCGAAACCTTTCAAATAAATATATGGCAGCGGCTGTCGTTTTATACACATATTATGGAGCGGCCTCAAAGTATACTCGTGCTATAAATGCATTAAAATTCATTCGACAGCAACAGCAGCAGCAGCAACAACGTATATGCGCGTATACTCGGTATTCGTCCCTTGAATTCGTGCTTATGCGTTTTTAAAGAGCCGAGAGGATATATGAATAAAAATGGCTGTTTCACTTCAGTCTTTTGATCTCGACTCTCGGCAGAAACGCACGAAGGATAAGAGATAAAACGTGTTTGGGTCGCGCGCGCGCGCGCTACGGCGACGGCGGCTCGACGTGAATGACATCCCCGCCGTATTTCAAATCGGCTGTCCGCGTTCTCTCTTTTCCACAAATAAAAGCCAGAGAGTCTCTTGCTCTCCCTGGCGAAAAAGAAAAATCTTCGACGACGGTGAAATAGAAAGCACAGAGGGAATTTACGTATACACATATACAAGACTAGTATTAGCATTTATCAGTATTAAACTAATGAGGTCGTAAAATAATCTGAAAAATATTGCGTTGCGCATCGCAGGCGCGATGACCTTGACTCCTGTGAATGTACGATTAGAAGAAGAGGCTGCAACAGCAGCGCCTTAAACTTCGCGCGCTATACCTTTTAAACATATTTTTATGGTGCATTAAAGTCAAAGGTGAGTTATGCATCCTGAGAGAGAGAGCGCGCGCGCGAGAGAGACAGACAGAGTGAGAGAGTGAGAGAGAACAGCAGAGAGTTCTTGGGAGCAAATGAGCACGGAAAAAGTGGCATCTCTTCTCATATTATAATATTGAGACCACAATGTCGATTTATGCCTTTTGAAAATTTACATCAGAAAATTATTATGCGAGGCGCGTAATTAATTGTGATATGTACATGTACATTTTATAAATACAATAATTATGCTAATTTCAATGTATAGATACGAAAACGTACAGGAATTTGTGTGTGTGTGCGCGCGAATATATATGTAACTCGATAATTAGTTTACACGCGCCCACGTGTCATTGAATCAGTGTACAGAGTTGTTGTCTCGCACGCACGTGTATATAGGTATATACGAGTGTACACGATGTAGCTGAAATGTATATAATATTCAAGAACGTTCACAGCAGAGTAGGCTCAGTTAAATTTCCAAGTCGCGCGTACATCATTGGAGTGACAATCCAACAATCTCAAGACTTCTCTTCCCCCCCCCCCTCTCTCTCCTGCCGTATATCCATAAACTGTAGGAAAGGTTCAAGTATCGCCCCGTGTAGCATACAACGAGCGTCGGTGCGTTACGGATCGTTTATTTACACTGCGGGCAATCTCGTAGAATAACACATTTCGTTATAGTCGCTATGCTGTGGCAATTTGCCTTTATATACGCACGTATGATTTACACAGAGCCGAGTCACGAGTGTGTACAGAAAAACTGACACATTGAAACAACACACTCAAAAGAGAGAGAAAGAGACTTCCAAGCAATATCTACCGTTGCTACTGCTATGGAGAGTTTCGAGTTTAAAAATATATCGTTCGCAGAAAGAATTTGTAGAAACGTCGAGCTCGAATTTCCCGGACGGAGACCACATTGCTGTTGCTCGCGAAGCGGTGGCTCCGGGTGGTCCGAATCGAATGTACAAAGGATAGACAGAGTCGAAGGAGAAGAAGAAGAAGAAGAAGAAGAAGAAGAAGAAGAAGAAGAAGCCATAGGGATGACAAGAGCGCAGCTCTTGTGCAAATAACTCGAAACCTCGAATGCAGTGTATTTCATTTCATTGAAATGTCACGAGCATCCCTTACGTATTCTACTTTACATATAGAGTTTCAGAATCGCAGCGTTTGCGCGTCGCTAACGCGTTTAAGCTTTCGGGGGTCGTACTCGTCGTCTGTGTTCGCTTGTAATAAGTAAGTAAGCTCGAGAGACTAAAGGGAGAGGCCAGAAGTGCTCGTTTCCCTCGTTTCTCGTCGCGTCTTGATCCCCTTTTGCTGCGCCGGCGACTTCTCTCGCTCCCTACGCTGCCGTCGTCGTGGCTCGGATTAACGAGCGCGGCGCTCCGTAACGACAAGTGTCCGGATAGGAAAGCAGCAGCGCAATGGACAGCGTCACTCACAGGTTTAGGATCTGCTGCTTAGCCCTGCGCGCCACGGATTTACGCTCGGTAAATCGGGAGATTCGCTTCAAGAGAAAGAGAGAGAGAGAGAGAGAGAGAGAGAGAGAGAGAGATGAACGACTTGCGTTCCGTCGACTTGCGTCTTTCGTGTATAGTAATACGCGACGGCGAGAGAACGGGTATTGTATAGTAAACTCGTTAGGAGTCGACCCCCACGCGATATGATGAAGTACTCTTGAAATTTGTATGTAGACGTGACCCTGACTATATAGACGAAATGCTCGTAGCCGCTTCGTTGTCGACGCTTTATTAAAGCTTTTGTGTAATGACCGCTCGCTCTCCCTCCTTCGCTCTGTGTTCGTATTATTCCTTGATCGTCTATAGGCTCGATTTCTATGAAGCTGATGTAACGTCATTATACCATTTTTTTTTCTTCGGCATACAGTCTTTCTTTCATTTTATTATTCTAAGGTGTATACGCGCATATGGAGATTCCGACGATTTCCAATACACGAATATAATAAAAGAGAGGACGAGTCGACAGGATGAAGAACTTCTCTATCTCACGAGACGGAGAAATATTAATAGCTCGGAGTTGCGCCACACATACGTATTCAAGCTCGAATGAATCTAATGAAAGCTCCTTAGCGGTTTAATCGTTTCCATTAGTTATTAATCCGATTTTCACGTTGTACACGCTCGTACACTGCACCAATGGCTTAGCTCAAAATAAATTGATTTACGGAACATGCACATTTTGTGATGTAATAGACACGACTCATATGTCTATGAGAACTCTCCAGAGGTAGTATCCGTCTATGCATGCGTATACCGAAGAGCTAGATAGAGGGCGAGAGGAGAGAGAGAGAGAGAGAGTGAGAGAGAAAGGGAGACCCCTGGCCGAAATCCGCGCACAGTTGCGCACCCGCTCAAGTGATATTAATTGGCGAACAAGAGGCTTTCTGCAGACTGTCTAATCGTTCACCTGTGGCTCGATACAAGTTGAGCGTACGGTGCGGTTTCTGGACTTGCCAACACATACTACGCTATATTCTACCACTGAATTTATACACTATACATTTCTCATAGGACAGACAAGAAGCAATAGTAGTTCTAGCTTCTAAAAGTTGTCGTCTATATATATGTGTGCGTATATACATATACAGGCGAGCGAGCGTTACTCGAGGAAATCGAAAGCAGAACGGAAAATTGAATTTTCCCGCCACTACCGCCGTCGCACTGCCGTCAAGCGTACGTGCGCGAAGCGAAGGTGATATTCGATCTCGTGTATGGCGCAGAAGGGGTGTGGGATAAAGTGTACACGTAGTCTAGGTACAGCAGCTCGATGCCAGGCGACGATTTCGTTTCGTAAACGAATTACTCGCGTGACGCCGATGGAGAGGCTTTCCGGCTTCTCTCTCTCTCTCTCTCTCTCTCTTTCCAGCTCGACGAACTGTAACCCTTGAGTCACATATATGTACATAGAAAATATACACGAGAAGTTGAGGACGCTCTAGTCAAAGCGTGATTCTTTAAACGAAACAACGAGGCGGGGCGAAAATAGGAAAATTAGTAATGCTTTGAAAGTTAAATTTCCAAGGAATGCAGACAGGAAGTAGGGACGCGGTCGAACGATCAACCGAAAAGCAAAGCTTCTGTCTTCCAATGAACAAGACATCGTATAACATGTACATGTCACTTGAAAGTGCATGAAAAGAGCATAAGAGAAGTGCAAAGTTTTGCTGCGTCGCCGTAAACGCACAACCGATAAATCGGCCTATTGTGACGATCGAGGCAGCTCTCGACGCAGCGCCGCATCTCCCACACTTTTATCAGAGAGTCAAAGGGAAGACAGGGCTGCTGCAGCTTTCTTAATGAGATTTTACGATGAGTGAGCGCGCGCGCGCGCGAGCGGCGCTGCACGTGAAAGATTGCAGTGACGTGTGTGGTCCGAGTGAGAGCCTCGGAGCGAGCTAAAATGGATATTCCGTTCAATACAAGCCGCTGCGCGTTGCTGCCAGTAATAAGCTGTTATTCTAATAACACATTTTAGCGTGCGAGCGAACCGCCGTTAAAGCGTTTAATTTTTGCGCGTCCACCTTCCCTCCCCCCACCCCCTCCTCCTGTTTCACCCTTTCCACCCTTTCGACCCCCTTCTCCGCTACTTGTAAATATCCACATAACATATGGAAAAAAGAGCCAAGGTGCTTCTAAGAATGCATTACACGCTTTGTCGAGCGTACATACACACATAAAACTGCGTCGATTTCGGCCGTCGCGCAACTCTTTCTTTTACCCTCCTGCCTGTCCAGCGGCAACGGCAGCGTTCTATAGTATGTGCGGTGTGCCTGCGGAGAAAAAAGTAATTTAGCCCGGACCGACAGTGCAGAAGCGAATAACACGCGCGACGTGAACAGCTGGTCGATCGAGGTCGATCACGCGAGCTGCTTCACAGACCTTCCTCGGTGTTATGCTGCTGTTGCTTCAATCTGCATTGATAAGGGTATGGCTTGAAAGAGAGCTGCCTAGAAAGAGTAAAAGAGAGAGAGAGAGAGAGAGAGAGAGAGAGAGAGAGAGGAACTATATATCGAAATGCGCGAGCATTAATCGCACGGCGTTGGCTAATAAACCCTTTTCCACGCCTCTCTAGCGCGCTCGCCCGGCAGCAATCAGAGGTAATTACAGTAATCTTATGAAAAAACAATCGGCTAGGCTCGCGCGCCGCGTGCGCAAGAGCGCCGAGATTGAAAAGAAGCGAAGCTGATTGCGAGCGTGAGCTGCGCGTGAGCGCAGATGCGTTTAGCTCTCGGCTTCTTTAACATCACACACACACACACACACACACACACACACAAAGATACAGACAAATGCATACGTATACATAGAAAATACACAAGGCGTGCGCTTTACACTACTCTTTCAGACTCAGCTTCGGTTCGATACGCGGTTACACGGCTTATCTTCGAGTCGAATCTATATATCTACGCACATATATACGTACACACTACGCTGATACTTTATGAAATTTAGTATTTTAACCGAATTTATATCTCTCTAAATCTCCTTGTATATTGCCACGTGCTTCTTTGAATCTTCTTGCCTCTCTCTCTCTCTCTCTCTCTCTCTCTCTCTGTGTCTGTTGTGTACTATTCGCATACGTATACACACACTCATACGTGTATCCCGTATCCCACGAAATCTCAAGTTCTAATAAATCTCGGAGATTTGCTGGTGATTTATTGGCAATACACGGCTGCTCATTTGAATACACCGGCCCTCTTACATACATTTCGAGATTAGCGCTCGAGATACACGCACGCGTTACTGCACACAGTGACGCTCACGTGCATAATATTCACCAAGAGCTTGCGCGCATCATTAGTACCGTTCGAAGACTACCACTACTGCAGCCGCTGCCGTTGCCACCGCTGCCGTTGCCACCGCTGCCGCTGCTACTGCGTGTCGATACGCGCGAATTATTAATTCACGCAGCTCGGCTTTTATTCTTTTGAGATGTACATACACTGCCGAGAGACAGCCAGAGACGAAGAGAGAGAGAGAAGAGGAAGGGAAAGAAAGAGCAGTTGCTGTACCTATAGTTGAGAGCATAAAGGAATGGAGGATATAAAAAAGGCCGAGCAAAAATCAATTTAATGAAGATTTTCACGCAAGGCTGTATTAAGAGTGGATATGCAATCCCGGAGGTATACTGTATAGAGTAAGAGTGAAAGAGAGAGAGAGAGAGAGAGAGAAAGAGACAGAGAGCCCGAGGAGGAGGGAGGAAAGAGTGAGGAGGAAAGGGAGAATTGCAGTTTACCATTAATGACTCGGGATAATAATATATCGGGACTCGGCGAGTCGTGCCTCCTGCTGCCGCGGCGGTAGACTTGAAAGGCTCGCCGGAACAGCGGGATGTCCTCGGCCCCAAAGGCCACGTCTCTCGCGCGAGCAAGTCTCTCTCCCTCTACTCGTTCTCTTCAACTCGCCTCTTCTCCTCTTCTCTCGCTCTCTCCGTCTCTCTCTCTCTCCTTCTCTTTCTCTTCGTCCGAAGCAAGCCTTCATCCACGAGAGCATCAGAACTCCGGACGACGACTCGTGTTGAAACACACCAAACGCTATTGTGTAGTTCTGGAGAGGCAGCTTCAAATGCGCGCACACTCGCAGCTATAGCAATCTCTCTCTCTCTTCTCAAATGCAAGAGAGTTGCACTGATTTCGGCACTTGCAGCCCTCCACCACTTTAATCACCCCATCCCCCCTCCTCACACACACACACACACTCTCTCTCTCTCTCTCTTTCCATTAACTTTCCTTCTGTCATGTCTTTTCTTCGCTTGCAACCTTCGCTTCATGTGCGCACAACTCGTGTACTCTATATGCTACTCGTTATTTATAAAGCTTTAACACATGCAAATACTGGGGTATTATAGTGATGAAAAAACGTGTTACGCCTGCTGTTGCAATTTCTCTATTTCAGCGCTTTGTGCGCTTCCAGAGCAGCTCTGACCTCATTAACAGCACTGGTCTTAATTATTATTCGGACATCCGAGACCAAGGACTCGACGATGCCACAGCCAACAGCTCGCGAGACTTTCTACGCCGCTTGTCGGCTTTATTTTTTAATAACCCTCAACACACTAATCTACTCGAGCTTCTCCTTTTGAAGTCGAGGCTTTACTTAAGATCGTGATATCGCTCCGTTGCATATGTTTGCACTTGTCTTTCACATAGAAACGTTGATATCGATACTACATCAGTAGTTTCTGATACTATTGCAAGCATTCTAATGAAGCAATAAAAGCCTTGAGGTGCCAACAAAGACGTCGCATAAAAAAGAAGAGAAATCTCGATATTTCATTATGCGCCGTTGAGGAGGAATAATGAAAGTCCAATAAGCAGTCCAATAAGCTGTGCGCATTAGCAAATCGGCTGAGCGCGGCAACGATATCTTAAATAGTATTCATTGAAGGTTTTTGTAATATCGAAGAAGAAAATAGAATAGCTATTTCCATCTCTTTTTCTATGCAAGATAGAGCCAGAAGAGAGAAAAGTCATAGCCGCAATCTCACAATTGGAAAAGCGATTTAATCTATCATTGATCGATGCAAACAAGAGCAGCGCCGTCTTCCATAAGACGGATAGCGTCGTTTATAGATCTTCCTTCGATATAAAGAGCTTATAGATCACTGGCATCACAAGATGTTTTTGCAATACTGTCCGCTGATTCCGCGCAGAACGAGAGATGCGGTAAAAATTGAATTATTGCAAGTAATAGCGCGGCGTTGATGAATACACAACGGTCGAGGGATTGTGATAAATATCCTCAAAAGAGCAGCATTAGCCACGCAAAAAGCTATTATTTTTGCTGCGTAGGACAAACAAATGTACCGCTAATGAATAACTATTCGAGAATTTAAATAGTTAATTAAAATAAAACGAATCGGACGCTTGATTAAATTGAAGTTTCACGATGTTAAAATCATGCCTAACTTCCGCAAATCTATCTTTCGATACATCGAAGAACTTCAATAAGTAATGAAATAAAATATGCCAACCGCCGTAGATATTTATCGCAGTGAATAATGAATATAAAAAGGTTCGGTTCTTCCACGGTATATATATGATAATTCAATCTTATGTGCTCGGTATTGGAAATCGAAAATTAAAATATCGAAAAATTTGGCAAGAACTTCGACTATGTACATTTTCTGTAAATAAATAAAATGAAATATCAAGATAGCTGCCCTGTTAAAAACCTTTTCGAGTTTTAGCGAGTAATTAAAGATATCCTGCCGACGGTTAATCCATACAAACTTGATAAAAGCTTAACTACGAGCTAGAATATATATATAATATATATCGTCAGACGTATTCAATATAGGGTGTATGCATAAAAAATATCATATATTACAATTTTATAAAATATATACTCTATATACTTTATTTGAGAACAGGAAGAAATTAATATAAATAAAATTCATTTAAAGGAGAACGAACGAAATTTTTTGTAATTTTAATTAAAAAACCCTTTTAAATTCCATTTTTGCCCAAATAACTGTCTTTTTTAATTTTACATACGTAACTTGTAACAAAATTTGATTTTTTTTACGTTTATCCGTTGTTAATTACTTCCGGAATATCATCAATACAGCCACCTAACCTAACAGTAAGTCTATCAAATATCGAGTTCACGGGCTTATTCAGTGACACATTCGACTACCGTGCGCACATTGTCTCATTATACTCGCGTTGATGGACTTTATATGCGTACATGTGTTATTCTTGCAGGGGTGTTACCGATTAAATTTTGATACATTAGTTATGGATCTTCGTGAAATATCAGCGTTGATAACCGGATAAAAAATAAATTAATCCATGTCAACATACTAACTATTTATTTTGATACGATGAAATAATGATAAAAGATCCACATTTATAAGATGTACGTGGCAAATGATAAGACTGGATTGAAAATTATTATGCATGTAAACAATTAAATGCCACTTAGTGCAGTGATTACTTACTATTGAGATTATCGATCGGAGCAATGCCCGGAGGGTTGCAGGTATTAATTTAGCTTTGGTTTGAATTTAAATTTTTAATACGAATTCAATTATTGATCCATTCAATGAACGGACAATTTTAAAATAGTAGACACTTTTATAAAAACATCAATGTGTCTCAAAGGAATGATTATATTTTACTATTTAAACAATAGTGTTATTGGAAAATTGTCGAATGCATTTCTAATGTATTTGTATGCAATTTACGATATTAGACTATACAATTTCAATTATTTCGATGGGTTTTATTTGTTTTATATTGACAATGTTGTCGATCCGTATCGATTCTTCATCTGTCAATTATAATTATCATTTTATGGTTATAAATAGAAACGACAAAACATTTTCAACAAAACTGCATAAATCGTAATTTTTTAATTTGTTGCATTAAATTATAGCAAAATAAACCTTTTTTTTCTAATTGAATAATGAATACATGGGAAAAGTTTTATTCATTTCGATTATAAATAACGAAAATATTATTAATATTTCTACGCCACGGTACTATCGAAATTACATGATACAAAGAGATTAGAGTTACACGTCTAGCGCCTTCTTACGAGGTTAACGGTATGTGTCATTTGTAAAAAGAACGTGTCAAGTGTTAGCAATGCAACTTACAGAGCGTATATAATCAGCTTATATGTGACATATTTTAAAGAACTGAAAATAGCGCGTCAATTGAATTAACGCCCAAACGTCGCAATTATGAAGTACATTTTCCACTCAAGATTGGAACAGATTATCTACATCATAAAAATTTCAAACCTATGATTTTTGTCAAAAACTTTATTGTACTTTTACTAGTCAAATAACGTTTTTAAATTCATATTTTCGTATTAAAAAAAGTGTGTAAGGCGTCTGAAACCAATTGAAGTGGTGGCAGCGAAAATAACTTACACTTAGATTAGTAATTTCAAAAAATCAAGATGGCAGACACCAGAATGGCCGTTTTACTCATTCATATAATAAACGACTTTTAATTCATGAACTTGCTACGTAATGAAAAATGGTTTTGAAAGAAAAAGTATTCGGAGTCATTCACAAAATACGTATGAATTTTAAATTCAGTTTTCTATAACTTATGACGAACAAACAGCAACTACAAAGTTCTTTTACTGGAAAAGTATTGACGATAAAATGTTGCTGAACAAAACACGATGAGAATTATTTAAAGAATATGTGAAATTTTTATCTGAGGGTTTTAGGGATTTTGGAAGTTGCTAAAAAATGGCTATTAGACCGAAAAAAATTATAATATTTTCGGTACGAAATTATTAGTTTAAAGGTATAACTTTACGACAAGATCGTATTAGCATTATAAGAAATATTTATAAGTTTTTAACTATCCATTTCTCTCTAAATTGGAGATTTAATTCAACAAGGACATGCAATCTAATTCTAATCTAAATAGCTTATTCCACCCTTAAGCTGAAAATTTAATTCAAAACTGAGATGTTTGGGCGTTAAGGAGATGTAATAAATACAATTAATTAATTCGAATGATATATGAGAGATAAAACTCTAATATCTCGATATCTTGGCTGAATGCGTTTTTAATTGAAAACTAGATACATGTAGTTTTTGCAGTAAAAGGAATAAAGGAGCGGCAAACGAATGTCTTTCTAAAAAATTGTCAGAAAGCAGAGATAGCCTCCGCGTCGTTCTTGCCAATAATTGGAAACCAATTAAAAGTGATAATAACGAGCATCAGTGCGGAAGTAATTCGGGGGTTGCTGGCGCTAGAGATGGCCTTTGTCCTCTTTGCCTCTTTGCCTTTCTATCTTTATCTCTATATCTTTTCTCTAACTATACATAGGTATATACCCACACAGTAATATTGATGATGCACAGTAGCGCAGAGAGAGAGAGAGAGAGAGAGAGAGATGAGAGGGAAGAGAGAAAGCAGAAAGTTTTCAATGAATATACTAGCAGTATGTATTTGAAATTTCTACATAGAGCTCTCGCAAATTTGTTTCATCGAACATTATATTTCTCGGATATATCTTGGGCCGATACCACTGTAGCGGCACGCAGTCCCTTTATTTGATTCATGGCCGCCGCCGCCGCCGTTGCTGCAGCGAAGAGAAAGGGATAGGGATCTCTCTCGCGCTTACTTGGTCGAGAGAGCCGCTCAATGCACCGCTGTCGCCGTCGCGTAACGGTACACGCGAGCCGCTGCGCGTCATTATGTGCGAGAGTTCTGCTGCTGTTACTGCTATGCAGCAGTCAAAAGATATTGGAGGTGATTTCTGATGCGGAACGCGAAAAGCATTTTCGTTTTGTAATCCTGCGCTGGCAAGAAGTCAACAATTCTTAGCGAATCGGCATCTCTCTCTCTCTTTTCCTCTTTGGATGAAGTGCGAGGGGGGTATGAAAGAGAGAGAGAGAGCGAGACAGAGAGACAAAGAAGCAGGGGAGGCAGATCGATGCAGCGCAGCTGCGTGAGCTCATTCCATATAATAAAAGTCTTTTGTCCTCCTCCGCCTACTCCTCGTTCTCATAGTCTCTAGCCTTGTCGTCGTCGCGGCGTCGTTTACGAGTGCAGCGACTCGAAAATACACTGATCACGCGCGTTCACCTCTCCGGCTGTACACTCTAGAGTATGGGTACCCCCTACAGTCGTCGATGCAGTGATATATATCGTATATGAAGCGCATCTCCCTTATTCGCAACGGCTGCTGCATTCGTATTGACATCTGTCAAATAAGCCAGTGGGACATACGGTTGCTCACTTATTCAAGAAGCGTAAAACATCGACCACCATCAGCCGGTTTACGAAACATATCGTGACGATCGCCACGACGCTGGCTACTCATCGAGAATTCAACGCGAATCGTATTAGTCAAGAGATGAATCGCTGTTGGACTAATTTATTGGTCAAACGGTGCATTCATTATGTATATATAAATTCGCTAGTGAAACCGATAGTAGGAACTCTGTGCGCAGTTTTAATCCGAGCTCCATAAATTTGGAATATCGATAGCAAGTATATGGGCAGAATTTTACCCGTCGTTCCTTTTTTTTCTCTCTTTTTCTTTTAGTTTCTCGAGAATTTATGATATCAAAATTGTTGCTCGAGAAAATATTTAGTCGAAATGTACGCGCAGAGAGAGAGAGAGAGAGAGAGAGAGAGAGAGAGAGAGAGAGAGAGCCGCACACGCTTGCCGCTGTTTATCAATTTCGATTCGCAGCGGTGGCAGCATATTCCCGATGTTTATTGGAGATCCTATTACTCGCGAACTTCATGGGTGTGTTGTTTGTTCTCTCATGTATATATTTCACTGGATCCCGGACGAGAGAATAGAAATTGAATTACTCCGTTGCCGCGAATCACTATTCAATGCAATATAATTCTTTGCTTAGGTCGAGAGAAAGAGAGAGAAGTAGAAAGAGGGAGAACATGTGCTATCTTGCTCCAAGTTACGTTAGTTTATCGCACTAAAAGGATTAAAGACCAACAGAGCAGTAGCACAGTGCTGGCAACCATGCGTTACTTTAATTAAGAAAAGTGTTGCAACGTGACCCCCCACCTTCTCTTTCTCTCTTGCACTGTTAGTAATATAGCTTATAATCAACCCGTGTATTACACTAATTACGCTAATCCGCTAGTTCGGATTCTCGGTCCAAAAACTTAAGAATGTGCAGTACTACTGTGCTGTTGTATACGTGTATATAAGAGAGTTACTAGATGAAACATAGTCCCATTAAAGGCACCGGGTTTCTGCACTAGATTGCCAAAGTTATCGTCGATATTTATGAATGGGCGTAGTATACAGTGTAGTGCCGTGCGCTCAGGGAAAAGCGGAGAAAATTTTCGAGTGTAGCGAATTTACGAATGTGCCTCTAGCGTGTGGTGAAGTCAGGGCGCGGCGCAAGGCGTTATATGAGAAGATGTCGACGATGCTATGCATCTTTGAGCTCTCGTTCACAGACATACGTGTGTACGCACATGAATATACGTATACACGTACGCACACACTCTGGTCCATCAAGTACTTCTGGGAGGCATAAATCAAAGTCCTGGGAGGGAGAAAACTCTGGCTGCTTTGTTGGACTCTCGAGGCTGCTGCTGCTGCTGCTGCTGCTGCTCGTTGCGAACATGGGATTTCTAATTCAGCTAATTCTTAGCAAGAGAGCTAGCAAGCTTCTAATTGCTTTATCGATTCTCAACCTATTCGATTCTCTCTCTCTCTCTCTCTCTCTCTCTCTCGTAAGCTTTTATTCTCTCTTCGAAGTCTCAATGTATGTGTGTTGTACTTGTAAACTGGGCTGCTGAAGAGAGGAAAAGCTGAAGTTGCACGCGTATAATCTCATTGTTTCGAAATCTTGTGCTTCTCGCGAGTAAATTGAGTTGAAAAAAATTTCAAAAGACAAACTCTAGCGAACTGAAAGTTTTAGTACAATCGACAAAATATTTTAGCTTGCGAGACAGAGAGAGAGGAAGAGAGAGTGCAGCACCTTCTGTAGAAACAGAAAGAACTCCTATTGATCGAACTCTTAGAGAAAAAGCAGAGAGAGAGAGAGAGAGAGAGAGAGAGAACGACGAGTTTTATAGTTGGCGAAAAAACAGATCGAGTTGTTTGACTCAACAGCTTAGTTGAAACAACCGAAACTTTTTCCGCCACCACCAACTTGCCTGTAGGCTGGCGCTCTCCCTCTCTCTCTCCCTCTCTCTCTCTCTCTCTCTCCGTCAATATACAGCAAAAGAGAAAAGAAGTCTATATCGACGTATTAATAACACGGGTGAAGGAGGAGGGGGTAAAGTGTCTAGAGCCCTGAAAAATTCAAGAGCTTTATCGTCCAGCAGTGCAGCCGACGCCACCACCACCGCCGTTGCACTCTCCACGCCAACAGCCGAATATCGGAAAGAACTACATCACGTTGGCCCGTCTTTTTCTCCTCCTTCTTTCTTCTTCTTCGGCTAGCTCTTCTTTTTCTACTTCTTCTTCGCTTCTTCTTCTCTACTCGCGCTCTCTACCCTTGTCAACCTTCCTAACGACAAAAGCAAGCGCCGAACTATCAACAGAATTAATGCTTCATTCGCAGGCTGCAGCCCATTATCCCATGGAGAAGAGGAGGCAGAAGAGAGAGAAAGAGAGAGGGAGAGCGCGCGATAAACAACCCAGTGTGGAGAGAAGCTAGCTGACGTAATCTACCGAATGATACCCTTCTCTCGATGGGTTCGACGTTTGTGTTTTTCCGCGATCGGCCGTAAAAGTAATTAAAAAAAAACCTTTCAAAGAAAAAACGTTAACAAGTAGAACTTTTTCTCTTTATACTATCACAACTAATTATATCATCTCAACTATAATGCATTAATCTTTGTGAATTTTCATATAGCCAATGGATTATTCCTTATTATTTTTATAAGAATTGTGTGTATTTTGTTGAAAACACGTTTCAATAACTAAATGAAAAAAGTTAACTATGATAAGTACAAAAAGAAAGCATTCTACTTGCCAACAATCACTTTCAAAGCTTTTTTTAAAGAAGATTTCATAACTTTGAATGGTATAACGCGTTATACAAAATAAAGCGCGGTAGCTCGATTGCACAAATGAACTGTGGACTCTAAGAACTGCATTTCAATAGTATTAATTATAAAATTCATACATTTAGATATGAAAAGGATAGAACTCAATATTAATGTTTACTTGAAAACACTGTTCAACTATGCAGTGCACAGTTATGTATTATAAAAACAAACCGCTACCAGTAATAATAAAAAATACAAATTTTAAAATAAATCTAAAATAAAAATCATCGATCATATTCACAAATGCACAAAAAGTTATTTTCTACTTGATTGAAATACACAATAACAAAATATTTTAATCTAGAACGTATCATTTCTATTTTCTAGCTGGTTGGTTTATCAAAATTTTGATAAAAGATAAAACCTATTTTTAATGTTTATTTGAATTAGCTACTCTTTTTTTATAAATGCGAATCAAATTTGTATGCTAAATTTCATTATTCTCTTAGAAAATTATTTTATAAGATAGAGCGAATACAAATTGTAAGATTGCGCTCCTATACGAATGTTATATGAGCATAAAATTTGAATGATCAGTCGTATGAATTTCATTTTTTTAAATGATCCTTCTATGCGTAAAATATCGTGGATACGCGTGTTCGAACGATATATTACAAAATTTCTCTATGCATACTGACAGCTATGAGGTTTTTTAATATGCGTAGAAATTCGATATACAAGTTTGAAAAAATGTTAACTTTCAAAACAGCATGCGTGCATTTCGAATTTCTTTTACAAGTTGTGAAATATAAATTTTACGCAGTCATACAATGCAAAATTGAGTAACTGCATCCATTCAAATACCTTGAATGTTATTTATACATCAAATTTACATTTTCATTTTAATAACTAATGCGTAAAATACTTTATGTACAGCTTTGAATTTGCTCTTTATACAATTAAAACTAAATCGTTTAACCATTGGCTATAGCTATAAATAAATGCACACATATATATATATATACATAGTCGCGAAACACTTCACAGGAAGGAGATGAATAAAATATCGAAAAAGGACATTTGCTGAAATCAAATTTAGATGCAATAATATCTGTTGCCACCGATCTTCTAAATCAGTTAAACGACTGATTCTTGTGTTTAAATCTACGTCAATTTTAGCGTTAGAAAGCACAATATTAAAGTACACACATTTCGCCTGCAAATAGTATACTTGGACATAGTTAACTTCTACTTGTTTTCGATACGCTATCGCGCCCCTCGATAAATAAGAGAATGTATTCTTACCCGTTTCTTTGCAATATTAGTGCACATGTATGTATAATGCATATATGTGTCTATTGAAAATAAATGGCAAAATATTTGCAAAAGAGTTCGGATACGATTTACACATTAATTATTCTCTCTCTATATAATGACCAGTAATAGATGGAGACAGAGAGGGGAGTCAGAGGGGTATAAAGGTATGGAGGAGAATCATCGCTCAATTCATCAAAACGGACTAAATACAGTTTTCAGCGTTCGCGCGATCAACAGCTTCGGTATTCGACTAATAGTACGTATATTGCTTTTGACATTGAAGTGATTGATTGATATTCAATAAAAGCTTTTATGATATTTCAATATTTATTGTACCCGTCTTCGCGCCAACATTTTTTTCGTTTTGCTTTATTCGTGCTACGCGCAATGCGCGACAACGAAGATTACACAGTGAGAATCGTATAAAAATGATTACGATCAAATGCGCTTTTATACAATTAGCCTGATTTTTCACGAGAAATGTAAAAATAGAGCATCTCTCGAGAGATTTCTGGTTCTTCATGCGAAACATTACAACTTTTCTCCAGTCTTCAGTTTTCTCCTTTGTAAAAAGATTAGTCGGGAATAAAATTTGCTAAATTGCCTGGAATTCAGAAAAGTTAAAAAAAACTTTGTATTTGAGTGACATCTCTAATAGCATTAAAGCTGTTGACAACCAAGAGTTCTCAAAGAGAAATATGAGGTGCATTTTCACCATAAACGAACTGAATTTTTCAAATTAAAACTGTCATAATTTTCGAGAACAACTAAGAAAATTCGTTCTTCAGACGTGGGATCAAGTTTTAATATAAAGCATGTATATACGTACATATCCAAAGGTTTTAAAAAGATTCTAGATTTTCGTGTTATATTTTTAAATTCATTTTATCTTACATTCTGCAGGACATGCATGACGCACAAGAAAATATAATATTCCCACAAAAACAATCTCGTAACATTACCATTTGCATTTATGGTTGGTACTGCTTTGTATTGTATTGTAACAAGATTAATCCCGGCAAATGTACCGAAAATCTCAACTGTACGAAAAAACTCACAATTATACTTAAAATGTGTTTAAAAAAATATACACGTAATTCGAAATACAGGTTACATTGGATTTTCCGTATATAATATGGACGTATGCACATTTATTATCATTCGAATTGTAATTATTTGGTTAATCTCGTAGATGCTCATAATAGCAAATTATTATTATTCCGTATCTCCGCAGGCAGTATTTGCGTGTGGAGTGAACATGCACTTTGTAATAAAATATAACAAGTGAGTTCTCCATCAGAATCCATCATTTTCCAATTAAAGGCACAATGCGGCGTAGTCGTCAGCTCGCTCGCGGCAACAAGGACATATTTACGGCAAATTAATGTCTTGTCCATCTTTATCGTCGAGGCTCTAAGGGCAGTGGAGGCGCATACTCTCTCTCTCTCTCTCTCTCTCTCTCTCTCTCTCTCTCTGTCTCTCTCCCACTCTTGAACATTGTATGTGCTTGCGCGCGCGGTCTTGTTAAGCGGTGTGGTACGTGCGCTTATACGTGTATGTATGTATGGGCGACAATGTAGCATAGAATTCCCCGTCCGACCGCAAAAACCAAAGACAAAGGGCGCCAATTCATTTCCAGGGCTTAAACACGCTGCTACTAGCACTGCTGCACGCACCTGCTACACACACGGGAGAGCTATGATATGTTTAAATTTTTATTAGGCCGACGGGGGCTAACTTTTAGTCCAGAAGGAAGAAACGTCGCGCGTCTGCTGTTGACATTTATCACTGTGTTTTTTTTTGCCGACGGGCAATTTTCACGCTTTTATGTCGTCGCAGCAGTATAGCCCCTGTATCTGTATTATATATATATTGTTAGCATCAGAACTCATATATGAAATTTCGACACGCAGTCATAAGGGCGGATTGAAAAAAGTGGGCGTGAAAATCGCTCGTTGTCGCGACATATGTCGCTTTCTCTCTACCCTGAGTGGCCCGGCTGATGTCTCAATTAAGAAGCTAGTTTTTGTCGTCGAATGTATTATGTGTATAAGGTATATATACGAATCTTTGTTCGTATAAAAGCGTAGCGCGAAAAGTTCGTTGTACCGCACAACGAGGCAAGCAGGTAGAATTTCGAGGCATTGTAAGAAGCCCCAGAGAGGAAGCGAGGCCAATAGCAGGGAGATAATATAGCACCCAAGAGATTCGTCAATCGCGGTCAACATCGGGGAGAGGAGCGCCAAGCTAGGTTTCTCCGGTATAGCAGACGAGAAGGGAAAAAGCACGTGACGTATCATCGAATATTTTTAATTTTGGCAGACGGATTCTGATTGTCATCAGGATGGACAGCAGCAGTAGCCGTAGCAGCAGTACAGGTTTGACGCGTGTGTTTCGCGTGCGCGCCGCGACCTAATGAAAATCAATATACGCCGGCGCTGCTGCGCTGTGCTCTCCCTCCTCTCTCTCTCTCTCGCTCTCGTCGTTGCTCTGAGAGGAAAAGGGGGGTGCGCCGCTCACGTACACTCGCCTTTTCACTGCTCGCAGGCGTCGACGAAAAAAGGGGGAACAAAAAGCGACCAGATGCACAATGGCTTGAGGCAAGCTAGCCTAGCTCACCTATACCTATATTTCTCTATACTATAGCCTCGAGCCATACAGCAGAACAGCCCTAGGGTCGCGTACTCGTTTATTTTTCCTCTGACACTTGGAAATAACGATCTTGCGCGTATATTAATTGAAGTCAGCTCTCTCTCTCTCTCTCTCTTATACTCGTTCACTATTGCGTGGTTGACAAAGTAGCCGATGGCTTCGCCAATACTTCAGCCGTACGAAGCCGCGAGAAACGCATACAGATGGTCCCTTGCGTCAAGTCAATTTTTTAAAGTCGCTGTTGCGCGAGCTACTTGCTTCGCGAGATCGTATGCGTGCGTGCTTATATCTATATGTATGGGTATGTATGTATAATATACCAGAGCCAAAAAACAGCAGGCCACCCGCTAAGCTGCTTCTTTATCCTCGCAGCGTGATTAAGATGATTTAACGCCTGCAGAGAGAAAGGGAAAGAGAGAGAAAGAGAGAGAGAGAGAGAGAGAGAGAGAACGAAAGGACAAGAAGAACGTTATAAGTAAAGTCAAAATTTTCGAATGCTACGTGTAGCTCTTGCATATGCAGTTTCACGTAACAGGAGAAAGAAACAGAGAGAAAACGAATGTCTCTATTGGACTTTATAGCCGACGTAAGTCTCAATCAAATCTCGGGCGCTGCTGCTGCTGCTACTCCTGCGGGATATTTCAAGACACCAATCAATTTTCAAATATGCCAGCACTTGGAATAAACTTTAGTGGAAGATGTACTACAGAACTTGCTCGCTCGCACGGGCCAGAAACTTACGATCGTGATAAAAAATTACGCGAGCTCGGCGCTCTCTCTCTCACTTTAATATTGAAAATCCGCTCTGAAAGGGAGAAAGAATTTTTCTCTCTTCTTTTTTTAATTTTATCCTCTCATGTTGTTGTACTACAACTTTAACCCTGAAGGGCAGCAGAGTGGAAGATATTGATAAAATAAAAATAAGCAGTTACAAACATTTAATCGGCTCTTTCGAATGTCTCTCTCTCTCTCTCTCTCTCTCTCTCACTCTCTCTCTTGCCAAAGCAGCGCTACAGGGCGATTTTATAAAACGCATTTTATTCATTAGCAAGCGTTGCAGCAGCTGCGAGAAGCACATATCTCTTATGCTTTACAGTTATTCTTATTTCAACACGCATATTTTAGCTGCTGCGCTGAATCACATTACTTTTGATATGAGAAAAACGAGAGTGGGAGAACGAGCAGAAGAGGTCAAAAAGGTGACTTACTTAAGAGCTTGCGCGCACGTCAAAGGATTAAAAAGTACGAGATTTATAATTCGCGTTTTAAAAAATAGGACAGCTCGAAAGTGCTTCAGGCACAACAGCAGCAGCGAAAGAAGCGAAGGAGAATGATAAGAGAAAAAAGCGAAGAAATTCCTGTAGAACTCGTCGTCATACATATAATACAGGGATGCATAATGAATGTTGCAGAACAAATTTAAAATCAATAGCCAACTTTTCTGTTATTATTTGTAGCCGGCTCTAATGATTAAAAAACACGAGTAGTCTCGGCTCTTTAAGGTATAGCAAATAAGAAGAAAAAATCAAAATTGAACGTGCCGAGGGTGAGAAACAATGGGAAATAGCAGTTGTAAAGAGACAATCAGGATTCAGTATATAGCTTCGCCGAGCCAAGCCAGCTGTAAAGTCAAAAAACACATATTGTCTCTCTTGCTCTTAATTTCCCATCGCAAAGTCTGCTATGCCTATCAATGCATATTTTTTCACATTTAATGAGCAAGTGCATTAGCCAAATAACGAGCGCACGGGAGAGGGAAAAAGGGGAGGTGGGGGACGAATTAAAGCTCTACGAGCGTGAGAACTGCTTTGTAAAGCTCTCTCTTTATTATTAGCTCTTTCCTTTCGACGAACGAAACTTTGTGTGGTATAAGCGGCGGCCGAGTGTATAAAAGCAGAAACGATATAGACACTCGGAATCTCTCTTGGAGAACAACGACACTTGTTCGCTGTATATTCGAGATGTGTCCGTAAAATATGGCTTTGTCTCGACGGCAGCTTGTTATTCATTTTTCACCGGCATTCTCCCGTCGCAAAGTTCTTAATTCCGTAAGTTTTTATTTGGCTGTTTATTCATGCAAGAGGATCGAAGACTCGTCTCTCGAAGAGAATCTTTCTCGCGAGGCATTGAAGTATAAAGGGGAATTCATGTACAAGAATAGGATATAAAATGAGAATATCCATCAGACGAATGTATATCGATTCGAAATGTATGAGGCAGGCAGGCAGGAGCTTCGCAGGAGCTTCTGCTGCTACCGCTGCTGCTGCGAGGGAAGATGGCCGAGGAAAGTTTGCGCTCCCTCGAACAATCTGAAAATAGCTCGTCCGACTATATATTCAGGGGGACGACGACGACACCGCAGCGCGTTTACGTACATACATACACCTCTCCTCTCGAAGCCGACGATGTCGGGAGAGTACGTTCACGTAGATGGATGACAAATTGACGAGTATACGCCGCTGCTGTGCAAAAGGGTTTCGCTTAAGGGCAGAAGAGAGATAGATAGAGAGAGAGAGAGAGAGAGAGAGAGAGAGCAAGAGCAAAGTGAAGAGCGCCGTCAAATGGGATATACATGCAGTCTAGGGCGCCCGATCGCGCCACCTATAACCAACCACTTCACCGCTGCCGCAGCCGACGCCGCCGCTGCTGCTGCTGCTGCTGCTGCATTACCCTCCTAGTTTTTCCTTATACAGCTTTCTCGCTCTTTCGCGTTCCTTCTCTCTCCCTCTATAGATATAGTACTTGTGCTCACGTCACGTATATCGAATCGAGGCACTCGATCTCGGCACCTTGTGGATACGAGCCGTGTCGAATTTCCGCGAGCGATCGCGTAGGGACACATTAACCGGAGGACGTGCCGCACAGCTGCTGCTGCTGCTGTTGCTGCCGCTGCGGCTAATAAGCGCCGATCTGCAGTACCCATCTCCCCCTATACACATACGCTCTACTGATCTCTCTTCGGACCAAGTGAGTTATATATTCTTGCGGGATTGGGGAAAAGTCTTTGACAGCGCGTGACTCTTTGTTCCATTATTTGGTCTATAGCTGTTCTGTCGCGAAAGTCCTAAAAGCGATCATGTCGATACTGACCGAGTTTGTATACAACGTGTACGTAATAGCTTGCAGTTCTATGATGTATGATTTTGTTGGAAAATTCAATTTAGCTCTGCTACAATGTAGGCTACTGTAAGCAACATAAGGCGCTTATACGAAACGATGAGGAAACGCTTTTTTCGTCAGCGGATACACGTGTTTACGCCTTCGCTTTACTCGCAGCATTGTTTCAGCTGCGCTTTATGGAGGAATCATAAAGAGGAAACACACGCACGTAATGCTGTAACCGGGCGGTGAGTAGCTGTGTTCTCTCTTCTGAAAAGGAAGTGCGTATATTGATCGGCATATTATGGGGCGTGCGCGCACCTTGTGTCTACGGCTCAATCTATACCTCTCTCTCTCTCTCTCACTCTTTCACTCAAATTTTCGAATGGATTGAAATATCACCAGCACTGACATTTCCTTCATATTTCATTCATCGGTCGTGCCTTTGATTCCATAATATATAATAATGACGAAACGTCGAATCATCGACCGTTTTGTGTACAAAATTATAAGATATAGGTCGTTGGTTTCAAAGCAAATGGAAAAGTACTGTACAACTCGTTGATATATAGGTAGACACACGCTGTGACACATACGCACACACAGACCTCAAATTGTCTATTGGTTAGTAACGCACAACTAATTTGCTATACGCGGGGGAGTATATATGTCGAGTGATGGTGCTGTGAACGATATATAGGCCGCGGCTGCGCGAGCAAAAAGTGCTGGAAAAGCATGAGAGGAGCGAATTAAGGCTGAAAAGATGATAGCGGCGGCTCGAGGTAAAGAGAGAGAGAGAGAGAGAAGAGAAGAGCGTTTTCTGAGAAGCCTGCTGCTGCTACGGAGAGGTATGCATCGCAACTGTATACATACCTATATCTATATACTTGTGTTCTCGTGGCATTTAACATGCCGGTTGCTCCTGCTACGTTGCTGCTGTTACAACGAATATACGGTATAGGTATATGGTGTATATATATGTTTGTGTGTGTACATATATATACTTTCGCGACTAGACTCGAATACAGCTATATAGGTATATGTAGCTCTCTGTTCAGCAAGTGAGAGAGAGAGAGAGAGAGCGAGACAAAATAATGGCAGGCTCCACAGGCCCATCACGACAGAATAGGTGTTCGCTGATGGACGTAAATATTTTTTACTCCCGTCATGCGGCGCTGCTGCTGATACTCTCCTCTGCTCTACCCTGGACTCTCTCTCTCTCTCTCTCTCTCTCTCCCTCTGCCGCACTCGCTCTATGATTATCCGCTTTTTGTAATTAGTCCCGACTCGTTTTCCCTTTGACGCGAGAGAGCGCGAGCCTGTTCTCCCCTCCAGTACGCGCGATGTTACCGTATACATGAGCAAGAGTAAGAGAGGAAGAGGCAAGGAGGGAGAGAAAGAGAGAGAGCAAGTGCGCAAACCGAGACAAATGATAAAACCGCCGTCATTATGTCGGTTCTGCTCACGTTCAGCGCGCGAACCTGTGCAGTATTACTATATGTACGCTTATTTTTCCGCTATATAGCCGCTCTCCTCTCTCTCTCTCTCTCTCTCCTTCTCTCACTGACTCTGGGAATCGCCGCATCTGAATCGAGTAGTGTAGTCGACACTAATTTGGCGAATTCTTGTGGAG